>CP136069.1:163587393-163979893 GCA_032622095.1 Siphonodentalium dalli
AAATAGAATCTGCAACTAGTTCCCAGTTAATAGCTGAATTTACCCGACCTAATTTACTGTACTCGTTTTGTAAATTCCGCTATAAACTGGGGACTCGTTGTAGATCCTCTATTAACAGATAATAAAATTGACAATTAAGTGTATCAAAGCCATGTCCGTAAATTAACCCTGCCATGACTGGAGCTTCCCGACAGTTGCGTAACCATGTGCCAAAGCATTCTCTTACAGCATATATAAGAGAATACATTGGTCTAATAATATTTATCTTGACCTTGTAAGCCGATGTATCCTCTTATATGATAGGCTCGCTATGGGAGACTTGCATATACAAGAGAAATGCACTGGCACAGGATCATTAATGCTGCACTAGCACAGCTCCCATCATGATAGGCATGCTACTGCAAATCCGATAAACACCACCTATACAAGTCTATTACAAGATATCAGCCAATGCAATCAGAGATCTAGGTGGTAGATTCACTTTCTATCATACCTACTCAGATAGCAAATATTGCTCTCATCATAACACAGGCTGTACATTTACGATAATTGATAAACAGAAGATTGATACACTAAATAAGAATATTACTCACGTGTTGACCGATGTTATGGCAAGGCAAGTTGCTGTTTTTCTGTGAACAACACGTCCGAGCCGAGCTTTGCCTTTCACGATGCAGTATGGGACACCCATTTTTCTACACAAGAAAGGTAGGAATATCACTAGCTGCGAAGAGAAGAAAAATAGATGCAACATTTTTTTTTTTAATTGTTAGTAAATACACAATATCAACTCAATGGCAGTCAAGTCAACAGATGACCTCAAAAGAACAAGGCCAAAAACCTTAACATTTATGAAGTGGTTGACTCGTTACCTTTGTCAAGACAGAAAAGAAGAAACTTCTGATTGAGCAATGAAACAATTGTGTCAATTTACGTCAAGAATGTTTTAATAAATACGTCCAGAGAGAGAGAGAGAGAGAGAGAGAGAGAGGGAGAGAGAGTGTACCTCATATGAAATGTTTTTAGCCATACGAGTAGAGCAAGGCAACACAGATCCTAAGCTTTTAAGCCGAGGAACAATTTCTGCTAATTAACAGGGCTGGCGCTATATGAATGGCTGTAAAGGTCAAGGAAATTTTGCCCTAACTTCTAATAGTTGCATGTAATTAGGGCCGATATTCAGATATGATAAAGAATCATGGGATTCATATGTCCCTATCAAGCATCATCATAATATCAGTTTTTACAATGGTTTGAAGAGGTCTTTATCTGCCATTTACAGAAATTCGATTAACAGACAAAACAAGGATATCAGTCACCAACTTTTTTCTTTACCAGGAATTATTGAGTTACAATATTCAAATTTTATATTAATTAATTCCCGGGTTCGCCACCATACTTTAATTATAATTATAAAATAAATTCATTATCATTATAACTACCATCATCACTTGGTCACATGGTGGGTTGTCATTTAACTATCATAAGTCCAGTATGAATTTTCTGTACAGTCAGCCTTTAGAAAAACTACATGTTTAAATATTTATTTATATACGGAGAAACTTTATCAAATTACCTTCCTCAGGGTTAAAAAGCTCGATGTATACCTCCACTGAGTAGTCAGGCATACAAGAGGTATCATCATAGGAAGGCAAGATACAATAGTTAATTTATTAATAAAGTGTTTAGCATCAATGGTGCTTAAAGCCCTGCAAGACATTCGAATTGTGAATAGAAACTAACTTATTCAAATGATACAATATAGTGAGATCACCTAAAATATCTGCATCTGCTTCTTGGTGTCCAAATTTTACTCACTCCGTTATTTACCAGAAACATTTATGCAAAGTGCCAGACTAATTATTTTCGTGTTTTAATATAAATATGGTGCAGCATTAAAGATCCTGTGCATTCTCTGGGAGACTCGTATATATATACAAGAGAATGCATTGGCCTAACAATAAATTATATTTACCTTGACCTTGCAAGCTAGTGCATTCTCTTATATATTTATATATGTGAGGCTCCCTACTACTCGCATATATAAGTGAATGCCGCACCAGCGCAACTCCTGTCATCAAAGGGTTAATACTCATTTAAGAGTAGTTCCTTTAGGAAATGTTCAGCTGGTTGTTGGTTTTTATCTAAACATTATATGCAACCACCTAATTATTTGTATACATGTACTTGAAAATATGTCCTTTGTGACTTGTATTGCCCGATTAGAAAATCAAACAACATAGCGACACAAGATTTTGTTGTTTGCAGTTTGAAACGCCATTGCACTTGTGATATTGTGAATGGAGCTGGACTGCATCTCAACATACCAACTTATACATGATGTAGAGCACAAAGTCCAATGTCACAAAATATGGACTAAAATTTAAACATGTCTCTGAATCGTATTGCTGGATCAGAAAATCGAGCAACATAGCGACACAAGAGTTTCTGTTTGCAGTTTGAAACGCCATTGCACACTTGTCATTGTGAATGGAGCTGGACTGCAGCTCAACTTAGTGACGTACACATAATGTAGAACATCCAAGTCTCCCACTATACGCGAGAATAAAAACATAAAAAATACTCCATATCGACAGAATTGGATAAAACACTTTTACAATGACCTTGTGAATCGTATTATCTGATCAGAATAATCTAACATAGCGACACAAGAGTTTGTGTTTGCAGTTTGAAACGCCATTGCACACTTGTCATATTGTGAATGGAGCTGGACTGCAGCTCAACTTAGCGACTTGCACATAATGTAGAACTCAAAGTCTAGTGTTACAAAATATGGACTAAAATTTAAACATGTCTCTGTGAATCGTATTGCTGGATCAGAAAATCGAGCAACATAGCGACACAGGATTTTTGTTTGCAGTTTGAAACGCCATTGCACACTTGTCATATTGTGAATGGAGCTGGACTGCATCTCAAACATAACTGAAAATGCAGCTGGATAGCACAAGTAGCAGCAGCTCCAAAGTTTACCACTACAAGAGTCCAAAAACATAAAATAAATACTCCATATATACAATATTAGATACAATACTATATAAGGCCAATAAAATAAAATTCCCGTGTTCTCAAGCACCGCCCGCGTCTCGAAAATGTCGCCGCATCAAAAAATTTTATTTTCCCGGTACAATATATTTATGCACCGGTTACTTGTCTATCCGATAATTTCATTCACCTCAGGTTTCATTTCATAATAAATACACCCTTGCACTTAAGATATCGAAGTATAAATGAAGCAGGGACCAGCCCAGACTATATTTTAAGGGTAAAGTCAGTTCTCCCTGCCACAAAAATAAGGCAAAGTTCGTGTTACAAAGTTTAAATTGATATCGACGCTATACAACGAAAATAGGAGAGCTGTAATGTGTAAATTAAAATTATGAAATAATGGTTCAGATATGGAGTCTCTGTGTTCACATCATCACCCTGATAACTATGAATAACACCCAAAGACAATTGAAAGAATGGCAGTAATTAATAGCATCATTTTGGTAGAATGGCAGCAATTATTTTCGTATTTGTTTTTATCAACGGTTGTTTAAAAATGCCAACAATAACCAAAACGAAACGAAATACTAAAAGCGCACGCTCATTTATACCGCTCGAAGTCCGGTTCAGATTTGAATATGCTGCACAATTGAATTTGTTTTCAAAGATCTTTTACCAAACACAGGGAGTGGTGAACTTACACATTTTGAGATGTATATAAGTTGTAATCTTCATTGTAAGGTGTGATAATCTCAACTGTCAGTCTCACAGTTGAAGACACCTAACATTGTTTTCACAGCTGTCAGCAAGCGACTCAGGTGTGATAAATGTTTCCAGTTTGGATCAATAAATGTGTCAATTGTTTTGATAACACACTATTAATGGACAACTGTGTGAAATCACTGTTGGTAGTGGTAAGACAAGTTAATTAGTAGCATGAATATTTGTGGGGGGGGGGGAAGACATTTTATCGCAATGCTGACAATTATAGTGGTGGAGGAAAGACCATGCATGGGTTAACTTAGAATTGTAAATGACACCATTGAATTTAAAATTCACAGACCCCAGTGATGACCTTTTATTAGTAGGCTATTTAATGAGCTTTAAACCTGACTATTAACAGAGAAAACGAGGCTGAGCCATAACTGAAAGTGGTACATGTGTAAAAGAACACTACATAATACATGTATACAAATAAACAAGATGAATGGAAATATATCATGGATTCATATAAAATTACATATTTAAATATGTCATTATGGGGTATCTTTTTGAGATTTATAAAAAAAACAAATTAAAAAAAAAACAGCCTCCCTGCCTCGTCTGATATTTTATGGAAAATTGCCTGAGAACACGGGTATTTTTTTTTAATGGCCTAAGCACCAATTTAATTCTTCAGAATGTCCTTGTGAATCGTATTGATGGATCAGAAAATCAAACAACATAGCGACACAAGAGTTTTTGTTTGCAGTTTGAAACGCCATTGCACACTTGTCATATTGTGAATGGAGCTGGACTGCAGCTCAACTTGGCGACTTGCACATGATGTAGAACATCCAAGTCTCCCACTATACGAGTACAAAAACATAAAAAATACTCCATATACCGGTAGCATATAGATGGTATTAGATAAAACCCTTTTATAATGTCCTCGTGAATCGTATTGCCGGATCAGAAAATCAAGCAACATAGAGACACAAGAGTTTTTGTTTGCAGTTTGAAACGCCATTGCACACTTGTGATATTGTGAATGGAGCTGGACTGCAGCTCAACTTGGCGACTTGCATTAGATGTACAGCACCAACGTCTACCAATAATTATGATATGGACCAATTTTATAAACATGTCTGTGAATCGTATTGCTGGATCAGAACGCTTGATATTGTGAATGGAGCTGGACTACATCTTAACTTAGCAACTTACACAAGATGTAGATCACCCAAGTCTACCACTATATGAGTCCGAAAACAAATACTCCACAGATAGTATTAGATAAAAACAATACATAAATTTTTTTAGGATGTCCTTGTGAATCGTATTGTCAAATCAGAAAATCAAACAACATAGCGACACAAGAGTTTTTGTTTGCAGTTTTGAAACGCCATTGCACACTTGTCATATTGTGAATGGAGCTGGACTGCAGCTCAACTTAGCAACTTACACATGATGTAGAACATCAAAGTCTCCCACTATACGAGTCCAAAATAATAAAATACTCCATATAGCTTACAGATAGTATTAGATAAAACACTTTTACAATGTCCTTGTGAATCGTATTGCCGGATCAGAAAATCAAACAACATAGCGACACAAGAGTTTTTGTTTGCAGATTGAAACGCCATTGCACACTTGTCATATTGTGAATGGAGCTGGACTGCAGCTCAACTTGGCAACTTACACACGATGTAGAGCACAAGGTCCAATGTCACAAAATATGGACTAAATAATTAAACATGTCCCTGTGAATCGTATTGCTGGACCAGAAAATCAAGCAACATAGCGACACAAGAGTTTTTGTTTGCAGTTTGAAACGCCATTGCACACTTGTCATATTGTGAATGGAGCTGGACTGCATCTCAAACATAACTGAAAATACAGCACAAGCACAAGTAGCAGAACTCGCCGCTCAGGATTAAAATATTTTAGAGCCATTGGAAGTACATTTAATCTCGCCCAGGCAGGCACTGATCTAATCGGATCCCCCTAAAAATTATTGCAACACATTAATCAGAAAATACCCAGTGCATGGTGTTTAGTTAAAAATTAGAATAATACAAGTGCAATCAAAACTAGAGGTGTGACTGTCCCAATGGGACTAAGGATACCCCCAAAAAATGTCGGACAGAAGTCATAATCGCAGGTGCACAGGTTCCCGTGGTACTAAATATCTGTGCTAAGTTAAAAAAAAATTGACCTAAAAATGTAGGAATAAAAGCTCGGAAAAAATTATACATGTTGCGAAAATTTTATAAGTCGAAAAAGGGTGGATAACTCCACCAAAAAAATTCCGACAGACGTCATAATAGCAGGTGCACAGGTTCCCATGGTGGTTGATGTCTGTGCCAAGTTTCACGGAAATTGATAAAAAAACGACATAAAATCTCCGGACAAATGTGTCCACGGACGGACGATGGACAAGCCGATTCCAGTATACCCCTCCTAACTTCGTTGTTTACAAACAAGATTTAAAGCTAAGGAATCTGCTACAATTGGATGAATCGGCATTGCTTTTCTGGGGACTCAAAATCCTATGATGGGACATTTTATACAGTAAATATGCAATTATTAATTCACACAAATAAGACTACTCTCGAGTCAACTGACAGAGGGAGACCCCCCGAACCCCCCTTTAATGGGATGGGAACACCCCCCGGATATGCCACAGGCATTTCATGCTAGGTTTGTTCGTGACAATTTTAGGAGAACGGATAAATGTTCACCATAATATTTACGTTCTCATATTTCGTACACTTAAATAACCATAATTACACAAAGTTGATATTTATCCATAATTTGGTATAAATACGAAAAAGCATAGAACATACTCAGAGATCTTGGTGGTTAAGCTGTCAATCATTTCTCTCAGCTTGCAAATATTCATTTACATCATCGCATGCTCAAACCTTTTGTTTTGAATTTAAATGAATCCCACGAAGCATGAATTTCCTTAACCAATAGCCATGACTAGAAATTGTGGATGTGAAATATTGTGTATTCAACGAGTATTAAGAATTATGCTGGCATATAATTACCTGTACAGTTTCTATCCTACAATACTATCAACCTTGAAGGTTTTCTGCCAATCAAGGTAGCTTTATCCAGGATTATTGCAATATGTCATTCTTATATGGCAGGTATCAACTAATGTGTGTATTAAAATGCATGCTTCTGACAATTGACAACAAGTTCTCTTTCATCGTATCCGCTCTAATAAAATCACTTATTTTTTTCTTCAAATAACAGTGCAAATAAAATTGTTTTTACGTAATCCTTTGCTTCAACATTCAATTGCAAACGCGTGTAAATTGTGTTCAGTTGGAATTGTCCTCATTGTAAATAGGACCCGAAAGATGGACATCATTACACAATTAAGCACAACGTGAAAGTATCTTTTGATATATTTAAGGCGACATAAATTTAATTAGATTGTTTACGAACGCCTACAACTATTTTATAGAAAGAGATAACTAAATACAGTTCAGTTTATCCGTCATTCTCAGTCATAATAGCATGGTAAGAGAACAATTGAGATATTAATGTGTTTATTTATATTCGCAAAATATGAT
The DNA here is from genome assembly GCA_032622095.1 of Siphonodentalium dalli. Taxonomy (NCBI): domain Eukaryota; kingdom Metazoa; phylum Mollusca; class Scaphopoda; order Gadilida; family Siphonodentaliidae; genus Siphonodentalium; species Siphonodentalium dalli. The sequence continues at coordinate 163,594,686 of CP136069.1, forward strand.
TTCAAGTGAATATATGAATATGAGATTTGCATTCACCAGGATCGTGTGAAATAATCGCCCATCAGTAATATTCATTATGTTAACCCTTTACCCAACAGAAGGGCCCTGTGCCAATGCATTCTCTTATATATGCGAGTCGACCATAGGTCGCCTCGCATATATAAGAGAATGCATTGGCTTAACACATTAAAAATTATAAAATTGTTAAAGAATGTAAGAAAAAATGGTAAAAAAAGATTTTTTTTAGGCCAATGCATTCTCTTATATATGTGAGGCGACCTATGGTCGACTCGCATATATAAGAGAATGCATTGGCACAGGGCATAACTGTAACCATCACAATGTGGTCAATGAGCCGGTTCCAATGATATCCATATGTGTATGGTTCTATTGAGACAGACCGAAGATATTTTAGTCTGTTGAAGCTTTATTTGGCCGGTTTTATATGTGAGGCGACCTATGGTCGACTCGCATATATAAGAGAATGCATTGGCACAGGGCATAACTGTAACCATCACAATGTGGTCAATGAGCCGGTTCCAATGATATCCATATGTGTATGGTTCTATTGAGACAGACCGAAGATATTTTAGTCTGTTGAAGCTTTATTTGGCCGGTTTTGGCCGGTTTGTTGGGTAAAGGGTTAAGAGACCTGCCTGGAATTTTTTTTTTATTTCTAATTATAGAATGAGAAAACGAAATTCAGTTCGTAAACCAACTAGTAATATTGCTGTGGCCTAATGGGACTTTATAATGTCAAGTGCAATCAAAATAACATGTCTATTGAATAAGCCGTTAGATAAAATTTAAATAATGCAATATCAGAACATGTTCAGATCTTGGCGGTAGTAGAACTGTCAATCATATGGGATGTGTCAGTTAGAAAATATTCATGATTCATCATCGCATGCTCGAAGTCATTGTTTACAAGCAAGATTTACAGATATTAAAAAGAAATCTGTCAAAATTAATTAATTTGTATTTCTTTCAGCGATTCAAAATTCTCTGAACGAGACATTTTATGCAATTATTAATTATAAATTCACAGCAGTAGACTACTCTCAAATAACAGTAGGTGGGATAACAGTACACCACACAGTGGAAGTGCTTCGAAATTTTATTCATGGCCAGATTTACATAATGGTATGAATTTTACCAACCGTTCCACTACATATATGTACTACCTATTATCCCCATGGATGTATAAAAGAGCAGTATGTTTGTTTTAGTTTTGATGTAATTTGTTCTTCAATCTCGACAGTCACGTTTGACTTTTCTCACTCATTGAAGTTTGATATTGTTTTGAATATCCCCCCCCCTCCCCCTACCCAGACAAGTTAATATTTAACCATAAATACAACTATAGAACATGCTCAGAGATCTTGGTGGACAAGATGTCAATCATTTCGGTCAGCTTGCAAATATTCAAGTTACATCATCGCATGCTCAAACTAATTGTTTTGAATTTAAATGAATCCCATGACCATGAATTTCCTTAGCCAATAGCCATGACTAGAAAAATTTCTATGTGAAATATTGTGTATTCAACGAGTATAGAATTCAATTTATTATGAGAATATAATTATGCTTGCATATAATTATTTGTCCAAGTTCTATCCAATCAGGTCTTAAAATCAGGCGAGATTCAGAATCCTGATCACATTTTGATTCTCATAAAAAAAAAAATCTTATTCTCTGTAGAACCGCAATATTTTGATTCCCGCAAAATATGACGGGTTGTTAGGATTGTCAATATAATTTTATTTTTAAGTAATATACTGTATGTGCATAAATCATGAAAGTTTTCTGCCGGTCAAGGCAAACATTTTATCCAGGATTATTGCAATATATATATGTCCTAATATGGCAGATATCAAATCGTGTCTGTAAAATGCTTGCTTCTGATAATTGACAATTGCTAATAAGTTCTCGATCATCGTAACAGCTCCAGTGAATCACTTTTTATCGAAAAAGTTAATTACTATTGTTTTTAAGGAATCCTTTCCTTCAACATTCAATTGCAAACGCGTGTAAATTGTGTTCAGTTGGATTTTGTCCTCATTGTTAATAGGACCCGAAAGATGGACATCATTACACAAGCACAATGTGAAAACTTAGGAAAAAAACTTTAAAGTATATTTTTGACATATCTAAAGCTACCTAAATTTAATTTGATTGTTTACAAACGCCTACAACTATTTTATAGAAAGAAAAATAAAATTCAGTTCAGTTCATCTAAGCCGTTCTCAATCATAATAGCACGGCAAGAGAAAAATTGAGATATTATGGTGTTTATTTATATTCGCAAAATATTAATTGATGTGAATATAGGAGTTTTGCATTCACCAGGATCGTGTGAAATAATTGCCAATGAGTAATATTCGTTATGTTAAGAAACCTGTATGGGGATTTTTTTTTATTCCAAACCGCCACCCCCACTCCCTTGTTCGAAACCAGCTAACAGAAACTAGTAATATTGTTATGGCCTAATGGAACTTTATAATGTCAAGTGCAATCAAAATAACATGTCTATTGAACAGTTCTTTAGATATAAATTTAAATAATGCAATATCAGAACATGCTCAGATCTTGGCGGTAGTAGAACTGTCAATCATATGGATGTGTCAGTTAGCAAATATTCATGATTCATCATCGCATGCTCGAAGTCATTGTTTACAAACAAGATTTACAGCTAAAGAAATCTGCAACAATTAATTAATTTGCATTGCTTTTAGGGATTCCAAACGGGACATATTGTGCAATTATTAATTATAAATTCATAGCAGTGGACCGACTACTCTGTCAAATAACAGAAGGTGGGATAACACTACACCACAGGGTGGAACTGCTTTGAAATTTTATTCACGACATGGCCAGATTTACATAATGGTATGAATTTTACAACTGTTCCACTACATGTATGTACTACCTATTATCCCTATGGATGTATAAATAAAAGAGCAGTGTTTGTTTTAGTTTTAATGTAATTTGTTCTCCAATCTCGACAGTCATGTTCCACTTTTCTCGCTCTCATTGAAGATTGATATTGTTTTGAATATTACCCCCCCCCCCCTCCCCCTACCCAGACAAGTTAATATTTAACCATAAATACAACTATAGAACATGCTCAGAGATCTTGGTGGTTAAGATGTCAATCATTTCAGTCAGCTTGCAAATATTCAAGTTACATCATCGCATGCTCCAACTATTTGTTTTGAATTTAAATTAATCCCACGACCATGAATTTCCTTGGCCAATAGCCACGACTAGAAAAATTTATAAGTGAAATATTGTGTATTCAATGAGTATAGAATTAAATTTATTGTGAGAATAGAATTATGCTTGCATATAATTATTTGTCCAAGTTCTATCCAATCAGGTCTTAAAATCAGGCGAGATTCAGAATCATGATAACATTCTCGTAAAAAAAAAAAAAAATCTTGATTCTCTGTAGAACCGCAATATTTTGATGGGTTGTTAGGCTTGTCAATATAATTTTATTTTTAAGTAATATACTGTATGTGTGCATAAATCATGAGTTTTCTGCCAGTCAAGGCAAACATGTTATCCAGGATTATTGCAATACATGTATGTCCTAATACGGCAGGTATCAAATCGTGTCTGTAAAATGCTTGCTTCTGATAATTGACAATTGCTAATAAGTTCTCGATCATCGTAACAGCTCCAGTGAATCATTTTTTATCGAAAAAGTTAATTACTATTGTTTTTAAGGAATCCTTTCCTTCAACATTCAATTGCAAACGCATGTAAATTGTGTTCAGTTGGATTTTGTCCTCATTGTTAATAGGACCCGAAAGATGGACATCATTACACAAGCACAATGTGAAAACTTAGGAAAAAAACTTTAAAGTATATTTTTGACATATCTAAAGCTACCTAAATTTAATTTGATTGTTTACAAACGCCTACAACTATTTTATAGAAAGAAAAATAAAATTCAGTTCAGTTCAGTTCATCTAAGCCGTTCTCAATCATAATAGCACGGTAAGAGAAAAATTGAGATATTATGGTGTTTATTTATATTCGCAAAATATGAATTGATGTGAATATAGGAGTTTGCATTCACCAGGATCGTGTGAAATTAGAGCTGGGACGGTTATGCGGTTAACCACCAACTATGGCCGTGACCGGTCACGGATTTGCCGTGGTCGGTTAACCGTAACATCACTATTATAGTGTATGATCACTGTGATGGTCATCTATAACTGGCTATAAGAGGGTTAATCTGTCTGTCAATTAAAATGAATCCGAGATTGACGGAACAACATCAAACGCGGTGTGTCGGCTCTTTGAAGGCTACATATTTTAACAGCCTGCCGACGTCAAAACGAAACATCAAAGGACAGCCGTCTTGTTCCCAAAGTGTATGCTTGGAGTCAGGAATGCCCTGGTTATTATGTAAGCGGCAATGGGGGTTATCTATAGTCTGACTATAGTTTATATCAATGTTCCGATTTAATCCGATTAGGACTGATTAGGAAAATAAGCCCGGCGCTTTATTCGTCATCCATTGTCTACATACATGGCGACTAATTGCATGTTTAACAAAAGCCAGTGAGTGTAATTATTTAACAGCACTGACAAGGCAGTTGTATTTCAACTAAAACGGCATTCTGAACTCCTCGACCTGTGACCTCTGGGGGCAAACGGTGACTGAATCTGACGAGGTTTGCCGAATGCTAAAACGTATAAAAAAAGTATACAAAAGCACGTGTTTGAATATTTTGGTTTCGAGTGAATAAAGTTGACGCAGTTTGGAAGACATTTTTGTTAATTGACAAGTTCCCCCTTCTGCTCCATTATGATACCCACTGTGTGTTTACATAACCAAGAGGCCAGTTCTTTGTGTTTGGCCACATGTAGGAACACATAGGTCTACGTTGTCACTGAACACGAAAAATATGTTTTTACAGTACCGGTATGTGATTATGTGTGTCATGGGTGACAACTTCTTTGTATAATGGGCAGGAGCCGTTCTCAAACTTACCATGTCAGTGAGCATCACAATCATCGCCGTTCTGCATACTGGGCTTACCCCCCCATAATATTACCTATAATATGTGGTTAACCGGTTAATCGCGGTTTTTTGCCGTTCATAACCGGTCACGAAAAACCCATAACCGTCCCAGCTCTATGTGAAATAATTGCCAATGAGTAATATTCGTTATGTTAAGAAACCTGTTTGGGGATTTTTTTTAATTCCAAACCCCCACCCCCACTCCCTTGTTCGAAACCAGCTAACAGAAACTAGTAATATTGTTATGGCCTAATGGAACTTTATAATGTCAAGTGCAATCAAAATAACATGTCTATTGAACAGTTCTTTAGATATAAATTTAAATAATGCAATATCATAACATGCTCAGATCTTGGCGGTAGTAGAACTGTCAATCATATGGATGTGTCAGTTAGCAAATATTCATGATTCATCATCGCATGCTCAAAGTCATTGTTTACAAACAAGATTTACAGCTAAAGAAATCTGCCACAATTAATGAATTTGCATTGCTTTTAGCGATTCCAAACGGGACATATTGTGCAATTATTAATTATAAATTCATAGCAGTAGACTGACTACTCTGTCAAATAACAGAAGGTGGGATAACAGTACACCACAGGGTGGAACTGCTTTGAAATGTTATTCACGACATGGATTGATTTACATAATGGTATGAATTTTACAACTGTTCCACTACATGTATGTACTACCTATTATCCCTATGGATGTATAAAACTATAAAAGAGCAGTATGTTTGTTTTAGTTTTAATGTAATTTGTTCTCCAATCTCGACAGTCATGTTCCACTTTTCTCGCTCTCATTGAAGATTGATATTGGTTTGAATATTACCCCCCCCCTCCCCTACCCAGACAAGTTAATATTTAACCATAAATACAACTATAGAACATGCTCAGAGATCTTGGTGGTTAAGATGTCAATCATTTCAGTCAGCTTGCAAATATTCAAGTTACATCATCGCATGCTCCAATTATTTGTTTTGAATTTAAATTAATCCCACGACCATGAATTTCCTTGGCCAATAGCCATGACTAGAAAAATTTCTATGTGAAATATTGTGTATTCAATGAGTATAGAATTAAATTTATTGTGAGAATAGAATTATGCTTGCATATAATTATTTGTCCAAGTTCTATCCAATCAGGTCTTAAAATCAGGCGAGATTCAGAATCATGATCACATTCTCGTAAAAAAAAAAAAAAATCTTGATTCTCTGTAGAACCGCAATATTTTGATGGGTTGTTAGGCTTGTCAATATAATTTTATTTTTAAGTAATATACTGTATGTGTGCATAAATCATGAGTTTTCTGCCGGTCAAGGCAAACATGTTATCCAGGATTATTGCAATACATGTATGTCCTAATACGGCAGGTATCAAATTGTGTCTAAAATGCTTGCTTCTGATAATTGACATTGCTAATAAGTTCTTGATCATTGTAACAGCTCTAGTGAATCACTTTTTATCGAAAAAGTTAAATATTGTTTTTAAGGAATCCTTTCCTTCAACATTCAATTGCAAACGCGTGTAAATTGTGTTCAGTTGGATTTTGTCCTCATTGTTAATAGGACCCGAAAGATGGACATCATTACACAAGCACAATGTGAAAACTTAGGAAAAAAACTTTAAAGTATATTTTTGACATATCTAAAGCTACCTAAATTTAATTTTTTGATTGTTTACAAACAACGCCTACAACTATTTTATAGAAAGAGAAAACAAAATTCAGTTCAGTTCAGTTTATCTAAGCCGTTCTCAATCATAATAGCACGGTAGAGAAATTGAGATATTATTGTGTTTAGGCCAAGAAAAATTATTGGTTTGGTTCCGGTTTCCCGACCGACCCTATTTCAGATGTGCCACTCTGAAAACTTTATGCAACCTTTAAAAAAATGCGATCGTAAAACCATGAAATGGTGAAATGTGCGCGAATATCGGTATGGTTTCCGTTAAGTACGTTTCTAGTTCCGGTAGTCACAGCGGTTCTTTCTGTATGGTCGATGTAATGCATTGTAATGGATACGTTCCGCATTTTTAATCAGTTTCAACGTCGTTTCCATCACGATGAATAGGCATATTTAACAACGAAATTTTGTCAACAATGACAAGTATAATAGCCTTAATATGTGGACAATGCCGACATAATTCAGATGGGTTGAGAGCACTGAGGATAATCCAGAATGGCCTTACATTCAGAGATGTTTTCCGAATATTTCGGAATCAAGACAGTAGTATTTCGATGTGGGCCTATTGCGGACGAGAGTCTGAGCGACATTAACAACAATGTTCCCAAAGATGAAGTTAAAGCTGTGAATGCTTTCACAGAGATTATGAAAAATAAAAGGGCATTTCCACCGAAAAAAACCTCAAGTTCTGGCATCAAATCTGGTATCAGTCGGAAAGATGAACTGTATAACGACATTTTACATATGATGAACGAAGATGGACTCAATTTCCCAGCCACCGAGGCAAAAAGCGAAAGTGTATATACATGTTCAACCACCATTGTAAGGATATCACAGAGCTGTACATGTGGGCGCATGGGAAGTTTAGGAACTTACTCAGAACTTGGACACATATTCACATATACTGGTGTAGAAACTGTTTATTGAATAAATTGGCATAAAAAGTATTCATGAGCTCCAGTTTGGACTTCATTTGCAATCTGGAAGACTATATTCGTCATTCGCATATGCCATAAATAATAAAGTATAATATTATATCGAAGCTATATTAGATACCGGTATTCTATAGTGTGGAAGATATAATTTACAGGGGAAAAATATTTATAAAAACAAAAGTTTAATCCCTACCTACCTACCATATTTTTATTTTTGATGTAACAGGAACCAAACCATTAATTTTTCTTGGCCTTATTTATATTTGCAAAATATGATTTGATGTGAATATATGAGTTTTGCATTCACCAGGATCGTGTGAAATAATTGCCAATGCGTAATATTCGTTATGTTAAGAGACCTGCATGGGAACTTCTTTTTTTAAAATTCCAAACGCACCCCCCCCCCCCCCCCTTGTTCGTAAACCAACTAACTAGTAATATTGTGGCCTAATGGAACTTTATAATGTCAAGTGCAATCAAAATAACATGTCTATTGAACAGTCCTTTAGATATAAATTTAATTAATGCAATATCAGAACATACTCAGATCTTGGCGGTAGTAGAACTGTCAATCATATGGATGTGTCAGTTAGCAAATATTCATGATTCATCATCGCATGCTCGAAGTCATTGTTTACAAACAAGATTTACAGCTAAAGAAATCTGCCACAATTAATTTGCATTGCTTTTAGTGATTCCAAACGGGACATATTGTGCAATTATTAATTATAAATTCATAGCAGTAGACTGACTACTCTGTCAAATAACAGAAGATGGGATAACAGTACACCACAGGGTGGAACTGCTTTGAAATTTTATTCACGACATGGATTGATTTACATAATAGTATGAATTTTACCAACTGTTCCACTATATGTATGTACTACCTATTATCCCTATGGATGTATAAAAGAGCAGTGTTTGTTTTAGTTTTGATGTAATTTGTTCTCCAATCTCGACAGTCATGTTCCACTTTTCTCGCTCTCATTGAAGATTGATATTGTTTTGAATATTCCTTCCCACCCTCCCCGATGGTTAACATTTAACCATAAATACAACTATAGAACATGCTCAGAGATCTTGGTGGTTAAGATGTCAATCATTTCGGTCAGCTTGCAAATATTCAAGTTACATCATCGCATGCTCCAACTATTTGTTTTGAATTTAAATTAATCCCACGACCATGAATATCCTTTTTATGTGAAATATTGAGTATTCAACGAGTATAGAATTCAATTTATTATGAGAATAGAATTATGCTTGCATATAATTGTTTGTCCAAGTTCTATCCAATCAGGTCTTAAAATCAGGCGATAATCAGAATCATGATTCACATTTTAATTCTCGTAAAAAAATAAAAAAATCTTTATTCTCTGTAGAACCGCAATATTTTGATTCTCACAAAATTTAATGGGTTTTAAGGCTCGCCAATATAATTTAATTTTTTAGTAATATACTGTATGTGCGCATAAATCATGAAAGTTTTCTGCCCGTCAAGGTAAAATTTTTATCGAGGATTATTGCAATATGTCCTAATATGACAGGTATCAAATCGTGTCTGTAAAATGCTTGCTTCTGTTAATTGACAATTGCTAAAAAGTTCTTCATCATCGTGACAGCTCTAGTGAATCACTTTTTTTCTTCGAAAAAGTTAATTAATATTGTTTTTAAGGAATCCTTTCCTTCAACATTCAATTGCAAACACGTGTAAATTGTGTTCAGTTGGAATTGTCCTCATTGTAAATAGGACCCGAAAGATGGACATCATTACACAAGCACAACGTGAAAACAAAAAAAATTTAAAATATCTTTCAACATAACCGATATTCATAAACTAATAAAATTTCTGTGACCTAATGGGACTTTATTTACATACGAGAGTCACGAGTGGAAACTACAGTACATCTATTAATATGTGAAGTATAACATCCTACCCTTGAGGGCACAAACCATGCACTACAAGTTTGATCTCATCCTGTCAGCATCCAGCACAGGTGACATCTTATGCCAACATCCATTGACTAAGAGTAACTTGTTGGCTACTAGATATGTTTACAAAGCACCAATAACAAATAAAAAAACAAATATTATTCGTCCCAAATAGTCCTCATGATAAATAGAACCCGAAAGATGGACATTATTACTTTGGGACACATTTTGAATAGTTACAAATAAGAAATTTTGCCCCAAAAAAAAATATCCAAACATACACTGATATGGTGTCTTCACACTGGGGTTGACAAGGCCAAAAAAAAAAGTTTTGATTCTCGGGCAATTTTTTTTGAGAATCGAGGGTGCGAGGGTTTTATTTTTATTTTCGTTATGGGGATAATGCCCATAGTTTAAAGCATGGATTATAAGTTCCCAGGTTAAGAAAATGTAAGGAGAATATTGTTTTGATATAATTTTATAAACTATAAATGTATTCCACTATAAAGAATGACCATAATAAGATCGTTCTCAACGTTTTAGATGGACCAGTCCTACTAACGTTTTATCACCTGTTATCACATTTAATGGGAAGATAATATTTGCGTTTCTAATATTGTTTCGTAACAAGCATGTTTAATAACAACAAACAGAGCTAAATATCCGGTTCAATTACTCAAATAAAAATACGGAAATTGAATACAAACGAAAAGATATATATAGTGATCTTCATAGAAAGTCTGGAATGACTTATTCTGTCATATCTGAATAAGTATGTACCTCAATACATGCCAGCCATAACTTTAAATATAACAGTAGACATATATTGTGTAGATCGATGATTAAACCTGCATACACATCGCCAATACGCACCATATTTCTTTCCGGTTTGGGTTCCCGAAATTGTAAATCTCATAATTGTTTCCCGTTTAGCGTTTACCTTTTCGAATTGATAAAATACCGAAATATTTTAACACATTTGACTCAATAAACTTGGGGTTTGGGCACCTTGTGGTGACAATATATCTGGTAGTTATCGTTGCCTAGTGTCTGTTTTTGAATACTAACACATACACCATTGTATGTCTATCATATTCGGTGTTTGAAACAGAATTAATTTCTGTTTTCTAGTTTCCTATTTTCGTGTTGTCATTTGACAGCGTGGTCAAATTTGAAAATCGTAATAAAATGGTTCAACGCGGGCCTTTTTTCCAGACGCGGCTATGCACGAGAATCAAAACCCCCTTTTTTTTTTTGGCCCAATACACTATTTCTAAATTTTTCCCCAAAGATAACTACTAGCAAGACAATTTCAGACTGGAAACCCGTCGGGTCATAATGACCATGTGCATGTCTTGTTTCATTCTGAACTAAAACATCAGAGCGACAAAATGTTAAGTCTCATGGCGCTTCAAATTAAACCTTCAGTAACATTATGGGAATAAAATTGGGTTGAAAAACAAGTAGTCAAATGTAGATGGGTATTTACGGTAACTCAAATAATTATTAGTGGCCCAGAGAACTAAAATAAGTTATTTTGTTCAGACGTTCAGTTGGAATTCGTCCTCATGATTAATAGGACCCGAAAGATGGACATCATTACATCTGAACAATTGACTCTTTCCCCGATTTAATGTTTTTAATTTGTATGCATTTTGCAGCACTGGGTAGATTTTGTGTAGCATTTCCTACCAATAATCCAATACATGTTTTTTCATTGTAAATTGGTTAGCAGAAATTGGAAATCGAGTCGCAAATTGATATGTATCGACAATGGGCTACTAGTATCGACTATTATTGGTTAGTAGTAGTATTTAACTAATTATGAAACATACTAGTATGACAAAGGAGCTTTGTCACTTAATTGACAGATTGGACGGGAAACAAGCTTTAACTTTTAGCCATTTTAATTCACGTCATTGACACATTGTCAGATTTACATAATGTTCAGTATGATTTTTACCCACTGTTCTAGCTATTATCCCCATGGATGTAAAAAAAAAGAAGCAAGCAGTGTTTTCATTTTAGTTTATATGATGTAATTTGTTTCTCCAATCTCGACAAGTCACGTCAACTTTTTTCACTCCCATTGAAGATTATTAATGTTTAGCATATCCCCACCCACCCGAGTGGCCCAGAGAACTAAAGTAAGTTATTTTGTCCCGATGTTCAGTTGGAATTGTCCTCATGATGAATAGGACCCGAAAGATGGACATCATTACATCGGAACAGTTGACAACTGACTTCCACACTATGCAGGGGTTGATTTAATGTTATAATTAGATAACATTTTGCAGCACTGGGTAGATTTTGTATAGCATTTCCTACCAATAATCCAATGCATGTTTTTTTCATTGTAAATTGGATAACAGAAATTGGAAATGATAAGAATCCAGTTAAATCAAGCCTTGATATGCATCAACAATGGGATACTAGTACCGACTATTATTGGGTAGTACAAATACTTAACTTTAATTTGAAACTTTAATACTAGTATTTGACACTTAACTGACACATTGAGATGATTTTTATATTATGCCACTCAGCTAACATTGACAATTAGTGTACCTATTTATTAATATTTATGAGTTAACTATTAAATCAACAGTTTGCCAAACTAGGCATGACTGATTAATTGTAAGTTTGTGTTACAAGTCTATGCTATCAGGACTATTGGGGTTTTAAGTTTTTGGCACCCTTTGACTTACCTCGCCCCAATGGTGCCCCCACCTATATTCACATAAGAAACATCATTCAATGTGCAATTTCATTTCAATAGGTACATAAATATATCTAATGGTCCACTTATCAAATGATCCATTTAAGTGGATACTGGCTCCAACTCAAAACAAAGTTTGCATATTAGTTTCAATTTCAATGAATGCCAATTAGATTAAAGATATTTTGGTAATAAAGTATTTTTAAAAACACTCCCATTTATATTGTCAAGATTATTTTTATATAGAAGTTCCATTATGCGACGGGTCTAGTAACAAATGTACGATCTGACTCAAAAATTATCAGACTGAAGGTTATTATCAGTAGTCTTCTTTATCACTGTTTTTTTACAATTAGTATGGACGACCAAACCCTTTCAAACTGTCCAAAATAGGGCTAGATCAGTGCCTGGCTATGTCAGTATTTCATCCATATGGAGCAACCTTTTCTTAGATAAACACAGAGCATATTGGTTCCGCAATGGATCAGATCGGACACCACAAAAAGCCATGGGTTTTAATATCTATATTTAAAAACAGCAGCTTTATCAGGGTTAAAAAGCTCATTGTAGCCATCATGAAATTTCTGGTACAAGAGTTGATCATCATCAAGCTGCTCAGATAGTTTTAAAAAGATACAGTAATGCCCTAAGTAATCGACTCCTTAACCACAGCAGAAATATGGCTTGTTGCCATTCATCGGAAAGCTCTCGGGGAGAGCTTTCCGATGAATGGCAACAAGCCATATTTCCAACTAAATCCTGAAAAGTTACCCATAATTCTGATGTGGTTAAGGAGTCGATTACTTAGGGCCTTACTGTAGTTCCACTGTAGCAATTGGAAATAAATCGGAAATTTTCAGTGAGTATTATATATGGCATCGTATTTCTAAAGTGTAATATCTATAGATATTGCTGAATTGAAATCATAAATTATTTACCTCCAGTGGGTCAACATCATGAGCTATTACGACAAGCTGAGCTTTTTTCTGCTCTATAAGAGAGGTGACTGTGTTAACACCTGATCGGACTGTTGGGGGCCTCTTAGTCACTTTCTCCTCCTTGCCTGCAGCTCTGTCTTCAGCACGCTGCCTCAGTCTTGCTTTCCTAACCTGCTTTGTTTCTGGCCGATATTTGTCCATTAAACGGAAAAGCTGAGTAGCTGCAAAAGTTGAAATAAGGATTGCAGGGATTTCTCAACCTTGTTTCCTCGTCCCCCCCCCCCCCCAAAAAAAGTCCTTTCAATTGGGGAAATGTTGCGCCATAGACTTGTAATTGGGAATATATAGAGAATATATGAACAATTATTTTCCTTGTGAAGCTAGGTGTAATCATAAAGTTAATGACAAGGATGATCCTAGAAGACACTTTGGAGACATCTTATCCTTAAAATGCGCCACTTCTCACAATGGTTGTCCCTGGGAGAAGTGACCTCTCATACCAGTTTGCATATGTCCAACAGCATATTCAAAGTATATTTACTTATAAATGGTGTTTTTACTCACTACAATGGTTTTGTAAATGGGCTTTTGTGTTGTAGAATATTTATTGGATCACAGAAGAGTGATGTTGGCATGTAAATTGAACTTCAGCCATTGTTTACTTCTCCCCGATTACAGTACACTTCTCCACAATAACCCCGAGTGACGTATCCCAATTTGAAACCTTTTGGCTGGCCCCTGGTTAATGAAGGTGTTGGATTGTTTTTTTCTATTGTATGTAAATGTATGGGAAGTCCCTATCTTTTATTCAGAAAACAACAAATTTTGTCAATTGGGAATTTTTGGGTCAGAAATAGAAATTGGGGAATAAACCAAACTGATTCCATTGGGATGTTGCCCATTTTTGTCCCATATGGTTGCCTAAAAAATTCCGGGATTGACAGCTGGGATTGATAAAATATAACGGCATAAAACAGAAATTTAAAGCACAGAAGCTACAACTAGTGGGACTTACAATAGCGAATAAGGAGATACCTAAAGAGCCAAACAAGCAATTGTAAACACAATATCATTAATTGACAAACATGATCAGGAGCAAAATATGCTAGAAACAATTGCTAGCATCTTCAACCTTGTTGGGCATGTTCATTATGCCACAATTGAAATCAAATGTTTTGCATAAACTCCCATGGTGCTCAATAAGCTGGAAAATATGCTAATGTCAGTTGACCTTATCCAATCCCAACAAATGAGATAACAGAAATGGTCAACTATTTATTTGTGCATCATTAAGACCAATTAAACCATTCAGATTCAACTGGGATGTAGAGATGCATTAAACAAGCAAGATTGGTGAGTTAACCCTTTCGTTACAGGATATGCAATGCTAATTATATATTCGAGTCTCCCATAGGGAGCCTCGCATATGTAAAAGAATGCACTGGCTTACGATGTCAAGGTAAATATTTTTAGGCCAATGTATTTCCTCATACGAGATTCTCCCTGTGAGACTCACACATATCATATATATATAAGAGAATGCATTGGCACAGGGTTTTCTCAAAATTTTGGGAAGCTCCAGTCATGGAAGAATTAAAAGAGTTTGAACCTGTCTGTCTATCCAGTGCTGATCGGAACTGGTTGATTGGAGGTGGAACCTTCAGTCTCTGCAGCAGAACAGCCTTCTGTCTCTGTAAGCGAATATACTTTGGCCATTTCACAAATCTTGAGAGATCACGCTTCGGCTGGATAGCTTGACCTGTTAAGAGAATGCAGGGAAGTTTGTATAACAGGGTTTCCCCCAAATGTTTTAACAGAATACAAGGACTTTCCAGCACCTTTGACAAAAATTCCCAGGATATTCATTCACGGACCTTCTAGTTCTACATAACAATATAGGGGCAACATTATTTTAAGTCGCATCACATGCACATTGAATTATATTTTCAATAGTTTATTATAGCTTTAAATACCTATTGTAACAGTTTATACTAGTAATGTTGCGGTTATTGGGGTCATTTGTAGCCTAAAATCTGTTTCCAAATATATCACAGGACATTTGAAGACATTGAAGTTCAACACATCCACATAGTTATTAATATATACATATTTGAATTTCTTTTGGGGTCATTCTCGATTTATTTTCACTTTATCTGGTTGAGATGAAGACTCAAAGTGTTGCCTGTTTTTGAAACGAAGTCAAACAGTGAAATTCCATTTTTTTTTATGAATAGATTTGCAATTTTTCTGATGCGTCCAATCAATCAAGAGCACTCACATGAGTGTTCTAGACTGTAAACATTAGGAATATTAATAACCATGTTACAGGCCGATAACCGGAGATCAAATTCAAAGACGTTCCCAGTCGTTTTACAGATAGAGAAGGTTTCTACTATACCGTGGGATCCCCCCCCCCCCCCCCAACGGCCCCGTTCCCCTAGCCAAGTTTGAATTGCCCAGTTGATTTTAATTTTTAGGGTCCCACCCCCACAGCCCAGATTTCCCCTGCTACCATACCCCAGGACACATATGTGTATAAAAGGATAGAGATGTGTAAAACTTCTCTCCATCTTGTTGGGATATCAATAAGGAATTGTAGGCCAACTTTAATTGATATCTTTGCAAGAATAGACACTGAACTCATTATTACAGAAAGTACATACCGGAGACATCATTAGTATTAAAACAATACACCTCTTTGGAGTTTAGCTAGTTACGTTGAAGTTAGGTCTGGGCGATATTTCAATATATTGACTATAGTCGGTTTGGAAAAGAAAAACCTTATTGAATCAGTGTAAAATAAAAATTCAATATATCACAACCGCAATTTTATCACCCCAAAAGACGGTTTCAAATTACAATTGAATACTGAGTTGAATACTTCAGCGTGGTGGAAGATGAATGCATAAAATTTCCCAAATCTAGCAAAGCTTTCCTGCAACAAGTTGCGCTTCCGAGCGGGTCTTCAACACTGCGGGACATTGTTTCTCAGAAACGAACATGTCTCAATCAGTCTAGAGTGGACATGTTAAGCGTTCCTAGCCAAGAATTTGGACAAATAAACTCATGAACTGCAATATTGTATTACTGTTCAATGATTAATTATGATTATCTTGTTCCAGTGTTCAAAAGTTAATTAAAAATGTTCCGCGATTCATTGTGTGTGATAAACTGCAGACGGCCCAGAATGAACCATCTTGGCCCAATTCGACTAGGTCCTCTCATCAACCTATGAGCACATGCTTAGCTATGACGTAACAGGAATGTGCATCGCGTGCTGAGATGTAAACCAATTGATTAATCAGGCTAACATCACGTGAGCCTGTAATTCACTCAATGTTGCGTATTCCAGAAGGCAGGAACTTTATAGAATGGGCACATGCCATTCTGAGAATAGTTTACTCATTTACTCCCTGGCGATAGTGTACAATTTTACATCCCTTACAACGAAAACCCCGGAGTGTTATATCTCTCGTTTAACATTTGATTTTACATGGTAATTTTCAATAGTAAAATAATATTCAATAAAACCGAAGATCGCGGTGTTATTTTGGAAAAATCGTGGTTTTAAAAAAGGTTAATACCGTCCAACCCTAGTTGCAGTCAGGTTATGAAAAATCTTCGGAAGTTTAATTGTACTTGCCGATTGTTTTATGCTGCAAAATACATTTCACCTGATATTTTTGCACAAGTTCTACTATAATTTAGGTTTAAATTAAGGTCTCGGGTGGGCTACTGGTGTGTTAAAATTAAGGCATTATTCACTGTCATTACGACTGTATAATCTGAAATATCTGGTTGTTGCGCATTTGTAAATATGTTCTTATTGTTTGAATGGGTACGTAGAGCATCTGCACATGTTTAATCGACTCCATTGTATTTTGTTTATGATCACAATAAATTTCTTTTGAAGTTGGGAGGGTTTGATGGCTTTACAACTTTGGTAGAAAATACTAAACGATCTGCCAATTACGACATCTTACACTTCTAGATTATAGAGTGCTTGGCGAAAGTACATGTAGATTAACAGGTGTTACTGCACTGAAATTATTTACTGTATTTTCCCCTTAGCAGAAACACTGAGATGGAGCTCACATTTCTGAACATTCAAGGCCTTTAAATTTTTTTTTTTTGGTAATCTAAAGGACTTTCCCGGTTAGTGTTCAAACGATTAGTCGACATCGTCGACGTTGGTTTGTCGGAAAATTGACTAACTTCCACAGTCGACTAGTCGGAATACAGCATATAATCTCATTAGCTGGCCTTGACAATGCATGGTTTCACTAAATATGGGTCAGAAAAGCAGCAAAGATAGCTAGTCTATGTTCAAGAAGCTTTCCAAAGTACGAACATATGTAATAATGTCGAGTTTGACATAGAACTACGCCGAAATTCGCCAATGCAATAATTCAAGTTAACCACTACTTATTTTCAATACAAGAGCAGTAACTCTATATTTGATATCTAAAAAGCATGTGGTGCATAAACAGTAAGTATTAGGTCGCGGCGTACTTTACCGACGTCTCACGCATGCTCCAGGTTAATGCCACGTGGTAGTGCGCATTTCTAACCAACACAGGTAAAGAGGGAGGGGCTTCCACAAAATTGTTTGTCGATACTAACAGAGTTTAACTCTCCGCTTGCTACGTACGCCTTACGGAAGTTATGGCAACTTACAAAGTAGGCCTATGTACGCATCATCGACTCATAGTATATATAATCATTATAATGTGTGTCGCACAATGCGTGCGTTTTAGAGATGGGCGGTTGTGAAAATTTGCCTCGGTTTCGGTTGTGGAAAAAGAGTTGTCTCGGTTTCGGTTTTTATTAATAAAAATGACTAATGTGAACAAAATATAATTATGCTTCATCATATTACAAAGAAAACACACCAATTTTATTAACATAACTTGTGAGGTACATGTACATGTCCTTTTATAATTGTAAATTATGTATCATATTGTTACTATTACATGTATATTGTTAATGTCCATGTCGAGTGGCAGTGCTATAGAATGTAAGTGAGTCTGTGTATTGTGTATGACTGCAATTCAGCATCATAAGTGTGAAATAATATAATGATCATTTATATTGGCATAAAACTAATGTGTGTGACTAGATATGTGTATAGTTATGATTTGAAAAATAAAATTTGAAATAAACAAAATGAAAATAAAACATGACTAGAATCTCTCAATCACATTATCTGGCTATATGCCTATTACCATATTTAGGGAACATAATACTGTACACACTATACATGCATCCAATACAAGTCACCTGAATGAGTGCTATTTCTCAACAGTTTACCGACAAACGGTATAATTCATTCCGGCATCACATTTTTAATCAACGGCGCGCACAAATATATTTGACGATTTAACATCCAAACAGTGATAAAAACTAATAGGGACTGCGGGTAACAATCATTGGTACCTTTTGTTATCGTATCCTCGATATCAAATTCACCTTTCAGAGTATTTGTACGGCCTTAATGATTAAAATAACACGAGAAATAAACTGACTTGTGTTGTGTTTACTACAGCGAAAATAGGTGTACACGGAAGCAACGTAATTAATTCGTCGCGCGATTTCACCATGCGAACCCCTTTCTGCATATATTACAGGCGGCACACTTAGATTTCTTATCTTTCTTTGAAAAATATTTCCACACAGGACTCGTTTGTTCGTCGTGCTCTGCCATGATTACAGGAAGTTGTGACAACCGAAACTACGGGTTTTCCCAACTTACCACGGTCGTCATTTCCGGTTTTTCCCCGACAACCGAAACCGAACTGATTCCACGGTTAACTGCCCATCTCTAGTGCGTTTTCTTTTGTTTTTTTATTATTTTGAGCCGACTCTGAGACTGAGTATCGTTTATTTTCTATACCCTGGCAGGGAAGTATTTATTTGATTTCATGATTAAACAGAAAATCCCTCAATTATTTATTCTCATTATCATCGTAGATTCGTAGGGAACTTATTTGCGATCGATGGGTTTCTAGAGCACCGGTTCATTTGCAACAAAACCACGCGACGTGTCACGTGATTCAATTCTCCGATCACAGTAGAGTGTAAATATTGTGATGATGGCACGGAATTTGTATTTTTCTTTCGTTAGTACAAGGTTGGTGATGTATTTGACCGACAAGTCTACGTCGACTCGACTTTTGGGGTTCGACTAGTCGACTCCAGAATCCCCGAGTCGTTTCAACACTATTCCCGGTATTCCAGGACCAGCAGCAACCCTGGGCGTACCGTAATCTAAAGAAATTATCATTACCAATTCCATAATTTCTTGGTCGCTTCTCAAACAAGGGATTGGTGACCTTTTTCTGTTCAACTTTCTTGGCCACCAATGGGGCCGCTGCTATTTTCTTCTTCCCCTTCTTGTTTTTGACCACCTGAAATTCAATATTCAAACTAGTAATAGTATTCATTACATAAAGATAAGCTGATCACATCTACAAGATACTCTGATTGTGAAATAAAATATAAATACATGCGTCAAATCTAGTGATGTACCGATTATCGGTATCGGCTATCGGATCGGGCCGATATATGTGGTATCGGCAAAATTTAGTCTCCCGACCGATATCGTCAACCGATACTAGGGTTGAAACGATTAATCGACTAGTCGTAGACGACGCTGAAACGTCAGAACGTCGACTCTGAATTTTGCCGTTGACTAGTCGGAACATAGTGTATTAGTTCCATGTATAACGTTTTCAAGATCGATTCCGACATAAACGGTGTTAACTGCGCGTAAGTTAATTACGGTAAGTATAATGTTTGGTGGCACCCGGAATTGACAGTGTTACTAGTATAGACACACACGGTGACCCGACTATTAATTGAAAGAATGAAATTGACAACACAATGTCTCACTCGTCGTTTGAAGTCAAAGACATCACTGCGACATGATGGCAATGATTGACGCGGCTTTATCGTTTGTCGGAGACCGCTTTGATCTAGACACTGTGTATATTTCAATTGATCAATTGAAGGTCGCTTAATGTGACATCATTGTTGCTACCGTATATAAATGATACTGACATTAAGAACCTGGCTATCGTATTCTACAACATAGCCTATTCTATAGGGCGTATTTAGTCGGAACATTAACATTTTATAGTGACACCGCTCGGCACCGGTTTATTGGTGATCACGTGACTAAACGAAATCTCGAACGCTGATATTAAATTTAAAACCTGTATAAATGATCGAGTTTCTAATCATTATCCACCACATGTCTAATTATATAATTACATTCAGTGTGTTGGATAAATATAAAGATGTTTACAGTATTATTTCCCAAATAAATTGGTGTCTATGCAGGGAAATGCGCTACGCAATAGACCGTCATTGCATCAGTCATCAGTGTACGCCATGTACGATGAATTTTCCGTACCATGTTTGAAAGTTTTGATATCGGGTACCGACTAGTCGACGCAACGCGACTTTTGGGTCTCGACTAGTCGAATCTGAAATTCACTAATCGTTTCAACACTAACCGATACATGTCGCGTCCTTTGTGAACGCTGTTACACCAATTCAGACTTTAATATTAAATAAATGACGGGAATTTCCAGAAAAAATAGCGACTATTTTACCCATGGGTCAGCCCTCCATCACATACGGTGATATACCATGATGACAACATCGACAGGAGACTGCTGGTACACTCGAGACCCAAATAAACATTTCAAAAGGTACCGTAGTTCCGTACGCTTAATATTTAAAGTTAAAACATAAACTGTATATAATTAAAATTACTTGCGAGTGCCGAGTAGCACATGTTGAAAGTGAGAGAATGGAATCTTCCTATGACTGAATCAGACTAACGTACCGGTATCATTTAGTGATGTATTCATGGGGGTGCAGGGGGGTGTGTAATTAATTACATGCCACGTGTGACAGTAAGTTGTCACATTGTTATTATCTTCCCCAAGGCAGGTACCGGGCGGCAAGATCAAACGATTATTTGCATGCATTTGATGTCTTTGAGTAGGAATCACTAATATGCCACGTGTTGACAGATGGCACAGTAAACTAAAAATCACAGTGTTTATAAATAGACGAGTCACACTTGACCAGTTTGCATTAAAGTCGCCGCAGTTGTGACTCGCTATTCCTCAATATATAGAAACATTTAAGTGCGTGTGTTTAAAGTGCTTTTGATTCAAATTGATCGACGTTCTGGTATAGTTCTCGTCAACGGTAAAGTATTTTATTTTATTTGGTATACGATGACTGAAGATGGAGGAGGTGACTAACTTGTTTGATGGAACCATCCGAACCAATCAGAGTGCTCTATGGGCAGGATTTGTATCTGCTGTCATGGGCAGAGAAAATGTCAACAATTGCAACAGTGTAGGTGTTATTAAACGCAAGTTCAACTTCAGAAAAAGATTGAGTTTGGCAAATTGACTCATATGGATTATGGACTTATTCCGTATAAAGGCACAGTAACGGAATCAAACAAATATTGAGGAAATCTTTTGAATGCAACGAAATATTAAATCGTTTCGCCAGGGTTTTTGGGGAACGTAAACTAAACTTTTTGCGACCAGGTTATCAGTTCTTTACCGACAATACTTTGCAATTTAAAAGACAAATTGATATGGAGTTTTGTTCATGTACAAGACTTATCGGTATCTGTATCGGATCGGCCGATAATTCTACTGAAAATATCTGCTATCGGCTTTTACCGATAACCCCCGTATCGTTACATCACTAGTCAAATCTAGTACTCTTCGGTAGGCCTATACAGTTTTAAACCAAATCAAGTTCAACTACTACTAACTAGTATCGACCACTCTTAATTCAGATTGTTAGGCTTCGGCAATCCCCACGGCAACCCTTCGCCGAGTCCCAGTTTACTTCAGCAAATTTCTTCGGCATTGCTGTAACAAATTACGAGGGCCGAGTATCAGTATTTTAAGTTTATTTATTGACAAACTCTCTACTCTTTGAGTGTCTAATAAACGTACAGGGTGGAATAATAGTACAGGTTGGAAAATGTCGCGTAACTGAGTAATAGTAGTACAGGGCGGAATAAACGTACAGACTGGAAATATTAGTACCATACATCCCAACAAAACGCACCATCCAGCCCTTTTAATTCAGATTGTTTGGCTTCGGCAATCTGCTACGGCAACCCTTTACCGTGGCCCAGTTTGCTTCAGCAAATGGCTTCGGCATTGCCGATTGCCGTAGCCAATTATGAGGGCTGCACCATCTGACTGGTTTACTGATGCCATGTGACAGAAATAGTTTCGATGGATAGCCAGGTTTGTTAATCTACAGTGTGCTGATCACTGTCAACAATCAAGAGTTCATTTATCTATAAATAACACAATTTAAGATTGGTGAATTATTTCTGTTGGTTAATTTAATAAACGTACAGGACCAAATAACGATCGTACAGGTGGGAATTTTACCTCGATTTTAATAATCGTACATGTATGTTTATTAGGCACTCAAGAGTACCCTATGGGGGGACCAACTCAACAACATTCAAGAGAATCTTCAGTTATATTATAACTTAAACAGACTGCCACTCACTGTCCCGAGTCGCAGGTAAGTAAATGTACTGTATTGGACTTAATGATGTACCGATGTCATCGGGTTGGAATCACTAATAGGCCACGTGTTGACAGATGACACAGTAAACTAAAAATCAGTGTTTATAAATAGACGAGTCACACTTGACCAGTTTGCATTAAAGTCGCCGCAGTCGTGACCCACTATTCCTCAATATATAGAAACACGTGTTAACAACATTTAAGAGCGTGTGTTTAAAGATCTTTTGATTCAAATTGATTGACGTTCTGGTATACAATGACTGGAGATGGAGGAGGTGACTAACTTGTTTGATGGAACCATCCGAACCAATCAGAGTGCTCTGTGGGCGGGATTTGTATCTGCTGTCTTGGGCAAAGAAAATGTCAACAATTTATGCGGTACATTGCAGGTGTTATTAAATGCAAGTTCAACTTCTGAAAAAGATTGAGTTTGGCAAATTGAAATTGAGTCATTGACTCAAATGGATTATATATGGACCACAGTTGTTGGAAATTTGTGTCAAAAACCGCGAAAACAGATATATCCCCACCCCTACTTACTATATAATTGACAAGTAGGGAAAGCTGGTTGATAAAATGAGCCCTCTCATTTCCCCTCATAACCATGTCACCGCTCGTTTCGTGTTCAATTGCAACAATAAAAACATTAATTTCAGAAAAGTATCACTTCCTAGTAATAAAACATATATTCCTTTTCATGTCTGCCGTAAGTGCAGTAGAAAATTATCACTTTATAATTACTTTTATCGTATCAAACTTCCCAAAACAACCGTGGTTTGCCGATTCCACGAGTCGCCATCCGAATGTCAAGGACAGGTTCGGGGAAATCTAAAGTGCGGATGGACTAACGAATCGAAACTTATCGTGCGGTCCACAAACTGCGTGCGAAATTCAAAATTTAAATTTGAAATGTTAGTACGGACGCGTGCGAAATTCAAACACGTATCTCGTTAACTGGATAAATGAATATTATTGCGAGGAAACTAACCCTAATCCAGTTACATGATCCAATTTCACTGTCTGTGCAGGCCTACTCGATCTCATCAACGTGTCG
Source organism: Siphonodentalium dalli (assembly GCA_032622095.1). Lineage (NCBI taxonomy): Eukaryota > Metazoa > Mollusca > Scaphopoda > Gadilida > Siphonodentaliidae > Siphonodentalium > Siphonodentalium dalli. Next base: position 163,618,573 of record CP136069.1, read on the forward strand.
TTAATATAAAGCTCAATTCGTTAACCCACGTGTATAATTAGACTATGATTTATAGTTTACATGTAATACAAAACATGCAGTCAATTTGAATATAATATATTCTTTCTAAAATGACATGCATATACAAATAAGGTGATTGAGAGTCAGAATTTTGTTCAAGAACTTTTTTAATCGCCCTCAGCTATAGCTCCACTTCAAGTCTCAGTCTTGAATCGCAATCGAATCACAACTTTCAGAGTAACATGGACTAGTCGTAAACTATTGTACGAGTAATTAAAGGGATACTGTACACTAAATCCGGCCATTTATGGGACCATCTCCTTTTATACTAGAAAGAAATTGATTGCACCAAATGAATGAAGTTGGGCCATGGATTAGTGAAAAATAGTCTGTGCCATAAATTTGTGATAATTACCATACTGTTTGCATCGTTCGTATAGCACATGAGTGCATTTTGCACTCATCTATGGGTCAAATGGAGTAATTTGTTGCATATATAAATTTTTTTAGAATAACGGCAGATGGTCCCGTAAATGGTCAGAATTATGGTACATTCCTCCTTTAATCGACATCGTGATATATGAAGTCACGGTGGCGTTCATACCAGAACCGAAAGGCAATCCTTGCAGTTATTAATATAGGTGAATAACGACCAGCCATGACCCACATATAACATATGTCCATGCACATGTTTATATGTTTGTATATGCGGCTATAACCGTATATTCTTCAGTGTCATTAACTCTGCCCACTGCTGCGACATTAATCGGTTGAAAGTTTTTAACAATCGCGCCTTGTCATCCTGATTAATCTTAACAACCAAAGTCTCGAAAGGGGATCACTGGGATGTATGCCATCCAGAAGAAGCGCCGTCTGGTATCGGTATCTTGTTCTGGTGTGGCTTGTGTGAAACCAGCATATCCTGTGTTATTTTGGGCATTTTGTAGTCTGATGGGTTTAGTGCATTCAATCGCACATTGTACTAGTAGTTCATCATCCTCTTCAGAACACGATCTTGTTGTCGGTAAATGCGGGGACGAAACCATCCCTTGGTGGTGTTCCATTTATGAATACTCATTACCGGGCACTCCAGGAACGAGACTGTCGCACCTGGTTTGCTCTCCAATATATTCATTCGAAGCTCACACAGGTTGCCGATTACCTTTTGAATGTGCATCCACGCACCAGTTCTCAAATAAATAACTTTCCTTAACCTTTGTAAAATCACACGTCCCCAGCCAAATCACAACCACGGGGTTATCCGAAGTAACAATCTTATCATTCAAAGGCTTGCTCAGACATCTGGTTGTTGACATTCCACTAACAAACAGAAACTCGATCTTTCGTTTGTCGTAGATTTCCTTCGTTTGTTCTAGATATCTGCCTTTACTGTCCGAAATTATAAACACGGGTCTGCCATCGCAAGTCGCACTCTCCGCATCTTCTTTACGTTCTAATTTGGTAATTTCCTTTTTTAATTTCTCCATGATTGAATCCCAACAAACAATTAGTATAGAACAACAATTCCTTTAAAATCTGATTACCTACAGACCTGTTAAAATATTAACCGGCACTAAACGAAACGATCGAGATACCGAAAGAAAATAGACCACACACACAGAAGCACGCACGCACAAAAAAAAACTATAAAAAAAATTTAAGCCGCTGAGAAATGTTCCAAAATACTTTAAATAGGAATAGTAAAATTCCGCCCCTGTCCATGCATATGATATTTGTCATGAGCGGGCACGTATATATACATATGTACACATAATAAATATGCTTACATATTTTATCACATACCCTGCTGGACAAAACAAGTGTCCACTTAACCGCGGTTAGCGTTGCCACCGCGGCCGAAATGCAACTACACTGCGGCTCCACCGGCTAACAACAGTTGGGTTGCGGTGTACTTGCCATTCGGCCATGGTGTAGTTGCCGCGGTGTACGTTCATTAAACTGAAAAAAGATGATACAAACCCGAAATCTAACCACGATGTACATGCCATTCGGCCGCGTTGTAGTTTTCCTTTCGGCCATGGTGTACTTGCCGCTCGGCTGCAGTGCTCAACGGGGGTACCTCCCTCCCCCGATGTCTGCTGCGGTATGACATTCGCCATGTGCCGGGTAATTTTAACTAATTGAATCTAGATCGTACTTAACTCAAAAGATAACTTTTCCCAGTGCCACACTGGCCGCTGAGGAGAAGATTATGCCCTCTGTTTGCTATTTCCAGTCCAATAACTTGGTCTTCGTTGAGAACTTCCATGGATGTTGTCTTGACGCGACCAGATCATACCTTCAATCATCAACGCGAAAGAAGCTTGACGTACATTCCGGTGCCGGATTCCGGTTTTCATCCAATTATGCTATTTCACAGCGTTTGAAATTATCTGTCCTTGACACTCGAATGGCGACTCGTGGAATCGGCAACCCACGGTTGTTTTGGGAAGTTTGATACGATAAAAGTAATTATAAAGTGATAATTTTCTACTGCACTTACGGCAAACATGAAAAGGAATGTTTTATTACTAGGAATAGGGATGTACCAACGTCACGACGTAAAATTAAGATTTTGGTAAAAAATCACAAAAGTGGACACTTTTTATTTAATCATATCTCCAGATTTTATTGTCTTAACAAAATGGCAATTGGGACTTTAATAGGAATTGATCTCACCATGCTGACGTTATAAAAAAAATATCGAGTTTTTGTTTTTAAGTATTTTTTTCGGCGACGTCTAAGTTTCCGAATTTCGACGTATTTTATGCGTAAAAAATCTTTGTGACTTTTTGACATATGTTTTTGAATAAAAATCCGGAGGGGGATACTTCATGTCATCAATAACAGGTCAGTAATTCAAATTAGAGCACAATCAGACCTTTCTAATGGTTATTGATACTTTTGGATCCATAAATTATAAATAGCATTTTGAAAAGTATAAACACTTCTAAGTCACGCCCCAGAAGCATCATTCGAGATTTCCTTAAGTATCACTCGGTATCGACAATAGGGGATTCCCATCTATTGAATAAAACAATTCCTGATTGGCTGGGAATCAGATTAGTCATACGGAAATGACCTATCAAAACGCGCCTCCCTCATTCGCTGCTTAAAATAACGCTGTTCCAGTAATATGCCTGTTACCCGACGCCGTTATTTAGATCACTGAGTATGCGACGTCAAACTAAATCATAAATGCCAGTTTCAGTGATTATGCGTCAACGTATACGCATTTCCCGGAGTCATCATTATTCATCTCAAATTACTAAAAGAAAAAGATTCCGAGGTCGAGGATTAAATATATGTTTTGTCACTCAACCAAGCAAATGACCGCGGTGACCTTTGGCCGATTACTCTGGAGTGTTCCGACAGCGACTCGGCAAGCTGGTCGAAGTAGCGGTCTCAAACTTTTGACAACTTCAAATAAATTTTAAGTTGATTTTGCCTACAATTCGAAAGAATATCGTGCGCGTTAACCAAGCTCTTTTAATTGAAATAAATAGTTATATCTGATGCAATAATGTGACACAGTCACACAGTGCATTTGATTGTGTTGGCTGTTGAACCGGCTGTTCCAAACTCCTCCCCATCGACGTCGATGTAAACATGCATGGTGCTAATAAACAAAAAAACACGTGTGATTGTTTACACAGCGAGCTTTGTTGAATGCTTGGCTATTGTTTTATTTTCTTATTTGGGGAGGGGGCATCAATTAAATTAGTCAGTGGATTCAACAGCTACATGTATTGTTTATTTTAAATAGTTATTTACCAAATAGATATAATATTTTTGTATTTAATTTAATTAATTTTATTTATTTTGGTGGTGGTGGGAATTTGGCAGTGGTGTGGAATATATATGATGCAGGGATGTATAAATGAGAGTTCAAAATTGTGTGGGGTTGGGTGATTGATAGCCTTTTATTTTTAAGATTGACACTTTTATCCATTATTTCTAATTTTCTATGAATCAAAGAAGTATTTTATTCTCTAGGTTTTTATACGCCCTTTTTGAAAAAGGTCGTATTATGTAATCAGTCTGTCCACCGTCCGTCTGTCTGTCCGTCCGTCCGTTAACATTTTTGGTTTCCGATCGATAACTCCAGTTTGGATTATTTGATCTGAACCAAAGTTGCCTTAAGTTGGTATGTGTATTTCCCAGCTAAAGATACAGGTCAAGTTCGAATATGGGTTCCGTCCAATTATTTTTACATGAGTTACGGCCCTTTTTCGACTTAGAATTTGACCGTATGTTAATATTTTTGGTTTCCGACCGATAACTCCAGTTTGGATTATTTGATCTGAACCAAAGTTGCCTTAAGTTGGTATGTGTATTTCCCAGCTAAAACTACAGGCCAAGTTCGAATATGGGTTCCGTCCAATTATTTTTACATGAGTTACGGCCCTTTTTCGACTTAGAAATTGACCATCTGTTAACATTTTTGGTTTCCGACCGATAACTCCAGTTTGGATTATTTGATCTGAACCAAAGTTGGTATATGTATTTCCCAGCTAACGATACAGACCAAGTTCGAGTATGGGTTCCGTCCAGTTATTTTAGTGTGAGTTACAGCCCTTTTTCAACTTAGAATTTGACCATTTTCATAACATTTTGGTTTCCGACCGATAACTCCAGTTTTGATCTGAACCAAAGCTGGTATGTGTATTTCCCGGCTAAAACTACAGGCCAAGTTCGAATATAGGTTCTGTCTAATTATTTTTACATGAGTTACAGCCATTTTTCGACTTAGAATTTGACCGCATTTTGGCATTGAAATTAGGGATATATCAGATATTCTTCAAATGTAAGCCCAAAGTATTATTTTATTTTGCGGTAGTACAATTCGAAATAGCTAAAGGGCGTATTTTGCCACGCCCTAGCGATGCTCTTGTTATACAACTATTTCTATTCCCAAGTTTTCAAAATAGTGCAATCAAATAGCCTACCCCAGATATAATACCTTAATCTCAGTGTTCTGATTTGAAGAGTGATTTCCAGTTCCTGGAAGGACCAAGCAGTTAGTCTGTCATGAGCTGTTCAGAGTAAATTAGGACCACCATGACCATGGTATGGGTGGATGGAGATGGATGGGTATGGGTGGATGGATGGGTATGGATGGATGGGTAGGGATGGATGGGTATGGATGGATGGGTATGGGTGGATGGATGGATGAGTATGGGTTGATGGATATGTATGGATGGAGATGGGTGGATGGGTATGGATGGATGGGTATGGGTGGATGGGTATGGATGGATGGATGGGTATGGTGGGTGGAGATGGATGGATGGATGTATGGAGATGGATGTATGGGTATGGATGAAGATGGGTATGGATGGAGATGGGTATGGATGGATGGATGGATGGAGATGGGTATGGATGGATAGGTATGATGGAGATGGATGAATGGATATGGGTATGGATGGAGATGGATGGATGGGTATGGATGGATAGGTATGATGGAGATGGATGAATGGAGATGGATGGATGGGCATAGATGGATGGATGGAGATGGATGGATGGGTATGGATGGATGGAGATGGATGGATGGGTATGGATGGATGGATGGAGATTGGTATGGATGGAGATGGATGGATGGGTATGGATGGATGGAGATGGATGGATGGAGCAACGTTAGTGAGTAACGGTCAGCAAGGGTTTTCCAGGCTATCCCAAGTGAAAACTTTTGTTGATAAAAGGTATGTAAGCTGTACCCTATAATTGATTAGCTGTTGATGATATTGATGATTCCATTGATTTCTAACAAACTTGTTGTTTATTATATACATGTAGATGTTATAAAATTTTATAAGTAGGGAAAATTTCTCTCAGAGCAACGTTAGTGAGTAACCTTGGTCAGCAAGGGTGTTCCAGGCTATACCAGGTGAAAACTTCAGTTGATAAGTGGTACGGGTTATGTAGGCTGTAATGTTTGATTGTTCTGCTGATAATATTAACAATTCTTTAAATTATGTTAATGCTTATCATGATTCTAATATATTTTAATAAGATGGTTCTAGTTGATTAACCAATCAAATTAACCAATCAAAGTTAACGTTACAATTAGGTGGAGGAATTGTAAAGGTTCATACTTTTGTATCATCTCGATGTAAATTCTAAATATCAAAAATATATATTAAACAATCACGTATATGAAGTGTTGTTTTTCTTCTTCTGAGAGGTGGCAAGGCTGTGGCTTTAATGGGAGGTTGGAGGCCACACACCCTAACCCATTTAAACTAACCAATCAAAGTAAACGTTACGATTAGGTGGAGTAATTGTTGAGGTTCGTACTTTCGTATCATCTCGATGTAACTATTTCTCAATATCAAAAATATATATTAAACAATCATGTATCTGAAGTATTGTTTTTCGTCCCCTGAGAGGTGGTAAGGCTGTGGCTGTAAGGGGAGGTTGGAGGCCACACACCCTAACCCATTTAAACTAACCAATCAAACTTAACGTTACGATTTGGTTCGTACTTTCGTATCATCTCGATGTAAATATTTCTAAATATCAAAATATATACTAAACAATCTATCTGCTGTGTTATTTTTCTTCCCTGGAGAGATCGTAAGGGTTGCCTTCTGAACCTTGGTCACTTGTATGTGACTCCCGGTGTACCGACGATATTTGATGAGATTGCAAAATATAGGGGGAGGGTAAGCTTAATGAGAATAACTTATAAATATTAAATCACAAAGCATAATGCTTTGTAATAAACAAACCAAGCATACATTATTCTACCTAACAAACCATACCCCATCCATTTTCGATGTACGGTCTCCAAGTTATGACAAATTTTACTCCGTTTCGGACGCGAAATGGCAATTTGGTGTTTTGGCTACTTTTCAACAACATATACTGATCATATAGCCTTAAATATCCAAATAAACCTGAGATGATGTTTAGTATGTTTTATATAAAACAATAATAGTGTAACCAAGCATAAAAAAAACAACCTTTTGTCTCCAATATGTCTAATATGAGATCATGGATAATTTTTCTGGTTTGCCCTACCCCTATAACAGCAGTCAAATTTGGGGTCAGTTGACAACAAAAAGTGACGAAATCCATAAACTTACAATAGAATAATCAACAATATGACTTAGTTTTAACTAAAATATGATTTCAGATGAAGTTCAACTAGTTTTAACAACTTATGATCACTTTTTTATTTTTTATACACAAAAAACCAAGAAAAATGGCAAAAAATGCCAAAAAAACAACAATTTTGAATATAAGAGATTTTCAATAACCCATAGGGCCATAACGAAAATATTTCGCATCCAATAATAGAAATTTTCTCACAATATAGTTAGTCAAACATATAGAATATGTTGTGAAAACATCAAGATGTATGGATATCAATTTACTGAGTTACCAGACCTCAAATATGGCATTTCGTCACAAAACCCCATGTCACAAAGCCAAATTTGACTAAGTCCATGTTACGGAACACACATTTCGTTGGTAGAATTTTTTTCGTTCTTGACCATTAAGGTATGAAATAGTGTATTATTGTGCTCTACCCAGTAGGTTAACCACTTATTTAGTGAAAAAAAACTAAATTATTGTCTATTTTAAAAAATAATTGACCCTAAAATCTGCTTTTTATCCTATTTTGACAATATGGCAAAATTAGGGACTCGGAAATCTTAAAAACGACCCATTTTTGGGGTACTAAAATCTCCGTAACTCAAAAAATATTTGACGAATCTGAAAAAGGTTTTCGGTTCTGTAACCAACATGGTGAGATCTACAAAATAAGCACAAAAATGAATAGATTATAACAATTTGAATTTTTCATGAACATCCCTACTAGGAAGTGATACTTTTCTGAAATTAATGGTTTTATTGTTGCCATTGAACACGAAACGAGCCGTGACATGGTTATGAGGGGAAATGGGAGGGCTCATTTTATCAACCAGCTTTCCCTACTTGTCAATTATATAGTAAGTAGGGGTGGGGATATATCTGTTTTTGCAGTTTTTGACACAAATTTCCAACAATAGAGTGTTTAGTCACGTGACGTAATCTGTTGTCATTTTGTTGTTTTCGGTAAAAATATGTTATGTTGATTAAATACTATTTAATAACTGTATATTAATGTAATAAGTTTAGTATGTATGTGTTGCTGGGTATCTGATCTACATTTGTGTTAAGTTTTATGGCATAAATATCAGTTGTTGTGACGTTATGATGTTATGAAGTGAACGTAACCGGCTTTTTGTCATTTCGTTCGGGCGGCCCCCGGTTTGACGCAATAGCCGAATCCCCCTCTCGCTTTCAATGAAAAACCCACACCCTCCAATCAAATTGAAGATAGATTTACCCGCGCAACTCCGGCACATTGGACCGCGATCTTTCAAATGGTAGATGCCAGAATTTTTTTTAATTGTTTTTTCCGTGTTTTTTGCTCGTTTTAAATCTTTAGATATTTTTTTCTATAGGAAAATCGTCCTCCGCAAAGTTCTGGCAGTCAGATTCGTAATCTTCGATATGTGTTTCATATAGTGAACATTGTTTTAAAACATATTTCGCAGAACCCGGGGTGTGGGTTTTTTGTTGAAAATAGGACATCCCGCCTAAAATTAGAAATTACGCGGGGGAATCCAGTTATGACGTCGAAAATTGGCTGTTCCAGTAATTGCGCGTTACTGACGGTGACTTGAGATCTGTTTTATTCCATTCTCTTGTGTCAGTGCAATGATTTGCTGTCGTATTTTAGGCAAATAAGGCACTGTATGCATGCGTAATGATAAGTTGATGAGGTTGCATCCATTATTATTCCGATGTTTAATAGTTTTGTCAGCTAAAATAACTTCGCTCAGCGGCTGTTATCGCGTGAAAATGAGTAGGTCAACTTGGTTGGAGTCGAACATTGGAATGGCAGGGAATTCCCCGTTTTGACTCGGCATTGTTTGTAAACAAATGCAAATTATAAGAAGAAACGTTAACAACTGTGCGTGTTTGTGTACTAACTACTATGACGCTGGTGGATATTGATTAATTGTTTTTCTCGAGTATTTATTCATTCCTAATCATCGGCTTATGGCAGTAAAACTTCAGTCAGAAATGTATTTAAGTTAACCCAAACTTTGCACAATTCAATTGCAAGTTGAAAATGAAAGTAAATTGAAATTTTTAAGAAGAAACAAAATCAACATCTGACAAGTGCCATTGAGTGTGGCTTGATAAGTGTGTACTACTTCTAGGTCTAGGACTAACTGATTTTTAATTAGAATGACATTTTTACATGGGGATTATGATTTATATAAGAATCTGGAATAATACCTAATTCTTGAGTTGAGGTGTTTTTTTTATTTAAACATGTCCTGTAGTGAGTTGTTAATTTGGGTTGGTACTACAGGCAAAATCAGTGACTGATATAAAACATGTATCACTATCAGTCGCTGATGTGTTAGAGTCAACCTTCTCTAACTGCAGACCTCTTTATGAATACAGGAGAAGTCGGCCCCGTGCGAAGTTGGCCCCATACAATGACGGCCCCATATATAACAGAAACATTGTTTTAAATCGTTCTTTAATTTATATGATGATATGAAATATGAAACTAATAATAATAATGACAAGATTATATTAATACAATTAACAATAAATTCAAACGTCGTCGTTGTCACTGTCACTGTGTTGTCAGTTATATATGGGTGCCGAAATCTCGGCGACCCTGTGGAGTAGCTGGCTTGTTGTCAAATCTCTGTCTCTATACAGCTTCCATACGTTAAATATTTGAACTAATGGCTTCATTCGCTAAGCAGCAATCAACAGTACTTACCAGCTTTCTTTCATTGTCTGTAGGCAACTATATATATCATTGTTTTTTATAAATATATATATGATATATATTTGTCAGACACATGACAATACTAGCGTTACTGTCTGCCCATCTACATTAATGGGGCCGTCTTCATATGGGGCCGTCTTCGTGCAGGCCGAAATCTCCAGATACGATCTTTATCCTGCCACATGCATATAAATTATTGTATCCTAACATATGCTCTAACAGTTACATGTACTTTTACACTTAACTTGGAAATAGTCTGTTTCCTAATGTAATAACACAGTTTAAAGGCATCATACCGAATCACAAACATTTTGTATTCCACATGATGCCTTTAAACTGTGTTATTACATTAGGAAACAAAGTTCATTATTTATAATTACATCACAGTGAAAAATATGAGTCGGGAAGTGCATTTAAGCTGGAAATATCATTAAATTTAAAATATTTGGAACTTTATAAGTTCACTTCTGACCTTCTGTATTTATCCTAATTAAATACATTTGATAGCATTTTATAAATCAATGACAAAATACTTGTACGTCTATAGAGAATGAAGTGAATGTAATTATTTCAGTATAATCCCAGCTTTATATTCCAGGCCAAATAATTCACTGCGTTAAATGAATAATTAATTTCCAGTGCCTTCAGCTACATCTTTTACACAATCCTGTCAAATATGAAGAAATTATCATTTAAAATCACACTAAATATTATTGGCTATTGTTTTCAAATTTTGAAGATATGACTTTTATATATCGAGAGGTTGATGGAAGCGAGATCCAATGTTTTATCAGTCGACAGGCCATGTCACGACACACCAATTATATTACATACTATGCTGGTCCCACCAGCTGGGCACCAGGCCTCGTGCGGAGTATACACTGCCTTTGGGCTGGGTTGGTTGGCCTCACAGCAGTGGACCCAGTCGCTGAGGTCTGGTGGGAGATTTTTTTGGGCCCAATGGGATGTTTGAAGAATTTACGGGCAGAACATATGCAAGTACAATAACTGGCAATGGGCAGGAAAATGGTTGAACTTATATCATGGTTTACTTATATCTGTCAGCCAGACAGAATTTTTTTCCAAATAAACTTCAAATGTTCAAATGGTAGGGCTGTCATGATTTTTCAATATAGTTGATTAATTATTAATTAAACACAGCACTATTGTAAACCATATTGTTCCATAGTTCATAAGCATAGTCTACTAGTAGGTATAACTCATAAATGTCATTGGTTTTTATCAATGTCTCTGAAAATGGTTCAAAAGTCTCCTGATACTATTAGCATATAGTAAACCTAATTATACATGTACATGTAGTTGTTTCTTGGCCTAATTTGCATATCTATTATTAATTATTCATAGATAAATTTGGTATGATAATCATAATGGACAAATTATTGGTTAAAGATCATAAATGACCTTTTTGCATCGAAATAGACCCATATTACCTTCATTATTATGGTATTTGTTTGCTTTCACATTAATTTTCCATCTCATTAGTCTCGGTAACTAGATATATAATATGCAAATTAGATGCAAATTAGATAAGGTCACATGGTGTGATGTTCGCGATGACCTTGGCATATGTGAAAATCTATCCCGAAGATATGTACCTAATTTCAGCTTAATCCGTCAAATATTTTTTAAGTTATGCAAACTTAAAGCAAACTTTATTGTGAAAAAGTGGGCGTGGCCTAATTTGCATATCTATTTTTACTTATTCATACATAAATTTGGTATTATAATGGTCAAATTATTGTTTAAAGAATAAAGATTACAAATCACCCCTTATCATCGAAATAGACCCATATTACCTTCATTATTGTGGTATTTGTTTGCTTTCACATTACTAGTAAATTTCCAGCTCATTAGTCTCGGTAACTAGATATATAATATGCAAATTAGATGCAAATTAGATAAGGTCACATGGTGTGATGTTCGCGATGACCTTGGCATATGTGAAAATCTATCCCGAAGATATGTACCAAATTTCAGCTTAATCCGTCAAATATTTTTTAAGTCATGCAAAATTAAAGCAAAATTTATTGCGAAAAAGTGGGCGTGGCTTAATTTGCATATCTATTATTACTTATTCATACATAAATTTGGTATTATAATGGACAAATTATTGTTTAAAGATCAAAAATGCCCCCTTATCATCGAAATAGACCCATATTACATTCATTATTGTGGTATTTGTTTGCTTTCACATTAAATTTCCAGCTCATTAGTGTCGGCAACTAGATGTATAATATGCAAATTAGATGCAAATTAGGCAAGGTCACATGGTGTGATGTTCGCGAAAACCTTGACATATGTGAAAATCTATCCCGAAGGTATGGTACCAAATTTCAGCATAATCCGTCAAATATTTGTTAAGTTGTGCAAAATTAAAGCAAAATTTATTCCGAAAAAGTACCCAAAAACACCCATTTTGGGGCCGTTCCTCTTCAGCCTATTTAGTCATAATGCACTGAGGCCCACGTGACAAAAAATATCAGTGGTTTTTCGACCTTCGATTAACCATAACTAGGAAACTAGATGGAATTTTTTTGTTCTGTAAAAAGTTTTGTGATCTGCGATTCCTAATCTTTCATATGAGACTAACTATAAACATTGTACTTGAATATGACATTTTCACCTAAAATCCCTACCAACAACTGATATGGACCGATTCCGTAAGGCACAGTAACAGAATCAAACAAATATTGAGGAAATCTTTTGAATGCAACGAAATATTAAATCGTTTTGGCAGGGTTTTTGGGGAACGTAAACTAAACTGTTTTGCGACCAAGTTATCAGTTCTTTGCCGATAATACTTTGCAATTGAAAAGACAATTTTTTTTTGGGAAGAAATTCACTCAACACTGCGGTTTACCTCGTCATAATCGCTGCAGGAAGTCAGAAATCAATGATTTTATGGAATTGGTTACCACCAGGTGGCATCCCTTGTGTGATCATTATCTGTATGTAAACATTGTTTTCTACAAAGGTCCCTATGAGTAGTTTCATCTGGAGGTACTGTTGTGAGAACTGAATAAATCGAGAGCATGCCGAGCCATGTTATTGCCACGCACATTCTTGTGTCGATAAAAATACAAACATCTATATAACCGATCAGAATAAAAAACGATAAAAAATTATCAATATATAACTTAGGTCGATCCTGCCTGTACATATTTCTTTTGTTTAAATGGATGGTACTATAATTCGACCGATTACTTCGCAAAAGAGGAATAAACTGAACTAACCATCTTGGTCAAGTTTGCAAAAGAACGTGAACCACGAGAACTGACGAGAGCTTGGGTTCAAATTAACAGAGACTATTTTAAAACGATGTGCTTTCACGAAGATAATAACAGTTTACGATTGAGTCATGCATCTCAAGAAGTCCGAATATGTGGGGTATTTTTGTGTTGCACTGCATGACAACATATCAAAGGATACATTCGTTGATATTCTAGGTCGGGACTATATTCTCTCAATTTAGAGCTGTTCAAACAATTTAAAACTGAAATCGACCAAACCACTTTCCAATTAACATGCAAAGATTCAATTAAATCTCATTTAATTTGAGATTTTATGAAAATGGGCGCTTTATCACGATTGTTCCCATCCTGGGTACGTTTACCACAATTTTCAGAACCTGGGTACCTTTATTAAAATAAAAAAAACCGGTGAGAGTGACTAATTCAGACCCTTAGAAACACATGGAACCTTACATAATTTATCTTCCACTGCATCCATGGGGATCCATTGGTAATTAATTAATTCATCTACTTAATTAATATGTCCACAAGAATAAATAATGTTATGCCAATAGTATCAGCAATTAATTTTTGTCGGGAAGTCTAAAACAGCGGAAAATAATTCTACATAATCGTAAAGCACCATTGTATATATTACACCATTCGAAGCATATTAAACTTTTACTTCTACAACAGACCATGCACACCAAGTGAACACTACATTCAGAGTTAACAAATTAATTCACTCAATTGTCCGAAGTATTATATTTTATTATCTGTTTTGGTTTGCAACTGTGTGATTTTTGTCGGGCATGCATTGGCCAAAGTTTGAAACATCTTTTTAAGTTATGTCGCCATGTCCCCGGTTGTAAACACTTCGTGTAAACATATTTTTATTTCCAAATCCAAGCAAATAACACAATATATAGTTGACACATACATGTATATGCAAAATAGAAGAATTAATGTACGGAAATGAGGATCAGACAACAAGCCCGATTGCTTATATGGAGTCTTCTCCTCTTCGGCTACATGCACGTCCCGTCCCCAATAAATGAGAGAGGGGTATAGGTCAGACGGAAAGGGTTGGAAATAATGGTTTTAGGAGAAATTGAGATATGAGTTATAGGGATGGAAGAAAAGGGAAAAGATAGTGTTAGGGATAGCAGGAGGCAGAGAAAGAGAGAGAGAGAGAGAGAGGGAGAGGGAGAGAGAGAGAGGAGATAGAGAGAGATAGAGAGAGGGGGAGGGGGGAGAGATAGAGCAGAGACGTATAGCGACAGGAGGTTTGATAGTCCAAGTCTTCTCGTACTAAAACAAGCTAAGATATTGGGATGGCGATGCGATATGCTGGTATTTATAAATACAAGCATATCGCCATCCCAATATCTTAGCTGGTTTTAGTACGAGAAGACTTGGACTAGGGGTTTGTGGGTGTCTCACCACAACTTTGATAAAAACAATTCAACAGTTAGAAATTTCATATATACCTGACACAACATTAGTTGGAAATTCCACACCAACAACATGTTGAAAATGTTCTTGTAGCTTGATTTTCAAACAATTTATTGAGGGAAATTTATTGTTTTTGGACCAATATTTGCATATTTTCCTTCTTTTCCAATCTTAGGGGGGTGTCAGGTTGGAAATGTCCAACATTTGGAAAGCATGTGTCCAGGTCTGTCCCCCGTGGCCAGTCAAAAACTGCTAGTTAATTTAAGAAAAAAATATTGTCCTACATTTGGTCAAAATTGTCATTAGTTGGAAAATTTCCAACCTAAATGGGGTGTCGGGTTTGAAATTTCCAACTCTAAGAAGGCTTGAGGCTATACTATAGATGCTACATATATATAGGATTTCGGGATCTTCTTGTTCAGATTTCAAAATTTTCCCTGGTCGTCCCGGTCCCTCCCCATGATAAATAAAACACTGCTAATTGGTTTAATATAAAACAATATAGTCCTACGTTTTGGTCACAATTGTCAGTAGTTGGAAATTTCCCAACCTAAGTGGGGTTGTTATGTTTGAAATTTCCAACTATTATCTAGGAAGGCTTGTGGCTAGTCTATAGATGCCAGGATTTCGCCGATTTTCTTGTTCAGATTTCAAAATTTCCGCACACCGGGCCGAACCATGGTGTCCTGGTATCTTGCTCGTATAATAATTAACATCATATAGGTTATACAACTGAATTTAATTTAATTTATTTCCTCTAAAGGATTTAATTACTTTAAATGATTGCACTCAGTCAGTATCGATGCCCGCTAATCCACTGAGCACGTAGCCGAAAACGATTTTTGTGATAGGCCGCCCGTAACTGAAGTGATGGAGATTCAATATAGCATTATGGATTATGCAGTCTGAATCGTTAATCTTCCTTCGTGTGACATCACGTGAGAGACCACTAGCGACGCACAGTGTCAAACCAGAAAGGCTGTCTCAATTGGCTTTTATCTACTGATTGTTTATACAGAAAGGGCTGGACCATATCGGAGCTGAAAATACATAAACCGAATTATTACAAAATTATTATTTCTTTGGCTTCGGGTAACCGACCCATCAAAGCTCCGAGTTATCGTGCATATATCGATTTTTGAAATCTTTTTTCACCACCTGGAATATTTGGTGGCCTAGCAAATATTCGACGAGCCGACAGACACATGTACCAAATTGCGTTTAACAAAATGTTGACATATAAAACGTTTTTTGTTGAAAATTGTATACTAGAGTTGACAATGGTTAGCGTTATATTGTATCGATAAATAAATGTTGTTGTTGACTCAGATGACACGGGGACCATCGAATCGGATTGTGTACCTTTAATACTTATAGTTACTGATGAAGATCTGACCATTTATACTTTATTACTCAGTAATTCTGAGTAATTTGCGAATTTCCTGCTATATCTACACTGGCATATTTTATTAATTATTTTTTTAATATTAAAGACCTATAGCATAATATTTTTTTATACTATATTTTACCCCCCCCCCCTACTCGTCTTCCATACTTCCGAAAGGACCATTGTGGACTTAAGAGAGACTTGTTAATCAAGTCTCTCTTTCAATGTTATCATCGACGACGAACGAAGGTCGGTGGGTAAATTCCATTCATCGTCGCTGCACCTTCGTTTATAGATGAATTTTCTAGGTCCGTGAGGTTAGCACAACATTCAACATTCAACATTCGTTCAACATTCGCGTGAAGTTGGCACAACATTCAACATTCAACATTCGTTCAACATTCGCGTGAAGTTGGCACAACATTCAACATTCAACATTCGTTCAACATTCGAATTTTCTTGTACATAAGTTTTTTTAACGTGAATGGATTAAGTGGGTCGTACATATAGCACTCCTATCAAAATTAGAGTATTCGATACTTCGATGCTCATTTTTGAGCAATTTTAACATTCGATTTTTCTTGTACGTAAATTGTTTTAACGTGAATGGATTTAGTGGGTCGTATATATAGCACTCCTATCAAAATGAGTTTTCGATACTTCGATGCTCATTTTTGAGCAATTTTAACATTCGATTTTTCTTGTACATAAATTGTTTTAATGTGAATGGATTTAGTGGGTCGTATATATAGCACTCCTATCAAAATGAGTATTCGATATTTCGACGCTCATTTTTGAGCAATTTCAATTCCGGGGGAGAGAGAGTGCACATCATATACGCATGATCGGATCGGGCCCATATATGCAGGCATTGTACCCTGATGGTACTTTAATTCTCCATAGGGCCCACGCCTATCATGTGTGGTTTTCGCTGGCGAATGTTGGACAGAAAGAACATTCAACATTCGTTCAACATTCGCGTGAAGTTGGCACAACATTCAACATTCAACATTCGTTCAACATTCGAATTTTCTTGTACATAAGTTTTTTTAACGTGAATGGATTAAGTGGGTCGTATATATAGCACTCCTATCAAAATTAGAGTATTCGATACTTCGATGCTCATTTTTGAGCAATTTTAACATTCGATTTTTCATGTACGTAAATTGTTTTAACGTGAATGGATTTAATGGGTCGTATATATGGCACTCCTATCAAAATGAGTATTCGATATTTCGACGCTCATATTTGAGCAATTTAAATTCCGGGGGAGTGAGAGGGCACATCATATACGCATGATCGAATCGGGCCCATATATGCAGGCATTGTACCCTGATGGTACTCTAATTATCCATAGGGCCCACGCCTATCATGTGTGGTTTTCGCTGGCGAATGTTGGACAGAAAGAACATTCAACATTCGTTCAACATTCGCGTGAAGTTGGCACAACATTCAACATTCAACATTCGTTCAACATTCGAATTTTCTTGTACATAAGTTTTTTTTAACGTGAATGGATTAAGTGGGTCGTACATATAGCACTCCTATCAAAATTAGAGTATTCGATACTTCGATGCTCATTTTTGAGCAATTTTAACATTCGATTTTTCATGTACGTAAATTGTTAAATAATTAAAGTACCATCAGGGTACAATGCCTGCATATATGGGCCCGATCCGATCATGCGTATATGATGTGCCCTCTCTCTCCCCCGGAATTGAAATTGCTCAAAAATGAGCGTCGAAATATCGAATACTCATTTTGATAGGAGTGCTATATATACGACCCATTAAATCCATTCACGTTAAAACAATTTACGTACATGAAAAATCGAATGTTAAAATTGCTCAAAAATGAGCATCGAAGTATCGAATACTCTAATTTTGATAGGAGTGCTATATATACGATCCACTTAAAGGTACTCAACCCGTAAAGAGGGTCCCCATCTCAACAGATTCCAACAACAACAATCCGATCAGAGGGTCCTATATTACTATTTCTTTGGCTTTGGGGGTAACAAATATTTGATTCGACTCGAGGAACCCATCAAACAAAGCTCAGAGTTATTAGATATTGATTTTTGAAAATTCTTATGTTCTCGAGATGAGTACTTATAACTGCCGTCAATTTGGTAACATGCTCGAGATTTTACGCCAAAATTCTATTCAAACAGACAAGGATGGATAACTCTATAATCAAGTGGTAATAATTGACTACGTACTGGGCCAGAAAGAATTCCCGATAATGAAAAATAATAGATTTCTAAAATCGATATCTAACAAATCTGAGCTTTGATGGGCGCGACTTCCTCGACTCGAATCAAATATTTTTGACCCCCGAAGCCATTGAAATAGTAATTGAGAGGAGTTTTATCGGGTTGAGTACCTTTAATTGTATCTATGCACATATGTATGCCACTTGTTGCATATGTTGGAATGATTTATCTGGGAGAAATTAAACCCATGGATCCATAAAGATTAATTTATGCATACAAAACCCAACATATTATATGAAATATAATATTTTCATCATTCCATGATCTGTCATGAACTGGATTCAGTGTACTCATGGCTCATGCATATATGTATGCAGGAACTTGGCTTGTATGAAGCAACTGTTTTGTAGGACATTGATTGACAATTCTTCTGAAGAAATCATATCGCGAGAGAAACCATTTTATATTCACCTCCTTGAATATCTGGAATTTACCATTTTCATAGGTTATCATTACGTTATTAATAACTGATGTATCAGATGTATA
The DNA here is from genome assembly GCA_032622095.1 of Siphonodentalium dalli. NCBI lineage: Eukaryota > Metazoa > Mollusca > Scaphopoda > Gadilida > Siphonodentaliidae > Siphonodentalium > Siphonodentalium dalli. The sequence goes on from CP136069.1 coordinate 163,637,235, forward strand.
ACTGCCACAACAAGATCAACACACATCCTTTCAGTGCCGATTATCGATACACCAATTAATGCCGAGTTTTTTTGTGCATCTGATTGAATGCACAACACAGGACAAGTAAGAATTTCCATCCAAGTGAATAACCATAAACTGACGAATTCATGTCGTACATGGTGTTATGTCGGTCGCGCTGGTGTCAGCCGTGCAATAATATTCACAATACAACGATGTGCAACACGATATAGACCATGCTGGAATACTGGTACATGTAAGTTCATATCCCCAAGCCGTTGATGGTTTCGACAGCCGAGTAAACTTTGATCGAATCCGCTTGTATAGTACCGTAGCTTATACACAAAATATCCAGATCCAGAAACAGGATAGCAAGTAAATAAGTCCTGAAAGAAACAGAGAATAACGTTAGCCCAATGCATTTTCTGTGTGCAGCTTGACATTGTCACACACTGTACACATCTTGATATATAAGAACCAGACCAATCCGGGAAATTCCTACATGCATTTGCATGCACGAGGGTACTTTAATTAGTTGACCGGTTGCCAATAATATATATAAAATATGTATGCATATGGCACTTTAATTAATCGAACGGTTCCCGATAGTATATATATAGGTACCATACCTTTGCACGTGGTATGTAATCGTTACATATACTGGTCTCGATGAATTCGTGAGTTGGAAGGACTTGAGCACGTGCTGATGACACCGACGCCGGTAGGCGGAGGTGTTATGCGCGCGCGAAGTTTTTCTCAACTCATGAATATCTCTGAGAACAGCAGGTAATTATCTTATATACCCAATACCCAGGATCGTCTCAATCAACCAATTGGTCACGGATTCTCAAAACTCGCTATAAGCCTACGTACTGATCACTCTCGTCGGTGTCAATTTCTAGCAAAACTGTCAATCAGTTCATTAATAAAATTGCACAGATCCCACAAGAGCCAGCGCATGGTAAGTTTCTGCTCATTGGAAATTTTCCCCAGCAAATATGAGACCGAACATATTAGTAAATTCGCAAGATATCGAGTAATTATTTTAGCATGTTTTGAATTGTTGTCAGCCGTATCATCAACGATAAAGAGTGTTTGTGTTTCAATGGCCATTTACTAGTACGATGAATATTAAACAGCGGTTTGAAAACTTGCTTTATAAAAAATCTCAGCATTTGGTGACAAATCGGAATGGATATGAAGAACGGGGTTTGAGAACGGGGGGGGGGGGGGTAATATGTCAGGGACTTTGACAGAAGCCTTCCTTTTTTGAGGGGTTAAATTGCAACCACCCGTGAACCAATCTGTTTTCCCAACTTGACCAAGTTTCATCTGGTCTCCCATTCGATGCTGAGTTTGAAATCCAACACACTACCATTTAATAGCTATAATATAGTCTTTGTAGAAAATAATATAATGTACTCTAAATATTACATATCTGTTGGGAACCGAAACTATTCAGACGATCTCAGAAAGATTTTGCCTGAAATTCAACTTATGATATTGAAAATTCCAAATCTTGAAATTAGCTCACCGCATAATAATGACCAAAACGATACTCATTAGAAATTTGGAAATGTAAACTATCGAAATGATCTCAAACAGATTTTGCCTAAGATGTTCAACTTATAAAGTTATTGAAAATTTAAAATTTTGAAATTATCTGGGGGGGGGGGGGGGTAATACCTCGACCTCTATCGCCACATCCATGTTGCGATCACCCTAATTATTTGTTCTAACCCACAACCTCCTAGAGTGGGCAATCTAACTGTCAGGTCAGGGACAATACGGGTAAGGTTGTCCCGCCCCATTAACTTTTACCAAAATGTTAGGCATTTCATGACTGACACGCCACATCCATCTTTGCACACATTACCATATTTATTCCAACCCACATTGTCACAGATATTAAATTCTTACTGTGAGGGGCGTGAGGACAACGGGTGTGGGGGCTTGACAACAGCATGTTGATAGCAGACCGCCTTTCTGCCAAACTGCTCTAAATGTAGGCCTATATACTGGTTAGAACAACAAACTATTTCAGTTGGTAGCTTGGTGAGCCCCAAGCCAAGTAATTAATTGATATGAATACCTCAGACAAAATATGGGATTGGTAATATTTGTTTATTGGTAAAAAAATGCCCCATATGTATCGCCAAAATTATTAAAAATTTCCAAAAGTTATGCATGTCGCCACCCCCTGCATGCGTCACGTCCCACATATCCACAAAAAGTTAAATTACCCGCCCAATAATATCTAATCATGTCTATTATTGGGGGGGGGGGTGTGTTCAAATTTATGTTTTAGGGACACGCGGCATTTAATACAGTGACAACGTCCATTATGTAGTCATTGGTCGTTTGTGGGGGATGCATCAATACACAAATTGACCCCAACCAAATACATAAATCCTAATATTACTCAACGTTACGACTATAGGCCCACACTACAGCTGAAATAATTATTGTGACACAGTGTGACAACGTAATAACTTCCTTCCAACAGCTCCAGTCATGTGAACATTGACACAACGTATCAATATGACGTGATTCTTTGACGTAAACAATGTAAAATGATACGCACGTAATGTAAAATTTGTAAAATGAAACTATTTTTTGGCAATTATGGGTGTATGACAATTGCTGGGCAGCGGATCGCGTTTCAAACCCATGTGACGTGAGTCATTGTAGAAACAAGTTGAAAATTTCATGTCTGACACATCATTACTTGGTAACTTTAAAGGTACTCAACCCGTAAAGAGGGTCCCCATCTCAACAGATTCCAACAACAACAATCCGATCAGAGGGTCCTATATTACTATTTCTTTGGCTTTGGGGGTAACAAATATTTGATTCGACTCGAGGAATCCATCAAACAAAGCTCAGAGTTATTAGATATTGATTTTTGAAAATTCTTATGTTCTCGAGATGAGTACTTATAACTGCCGTCAATTTGGTAACATGCTCGAGATTTTACGCCAAAATTCTATTCAAACAGACAAGGATGGATAACTCTATAATCAAGTGGTAATAATTGACTACGTACTGGGCCAGAAAGAATTCCCGATAATGAAAAATAATAGATTTCTAAAATCGATATCTAACAAATCTGAGCTTTGATGGGTGACTTCCTCGACTCGAATCAAATATTTTTGACCCCCGAAGCCATTGAAATAGTAATTGAGAGGAGTTTTATCGGGTTGAGTACCTTTAATCCATTCACGTTAAAAAAAACTTATGTACAAGAAAATTCGAATGTTGAACGAATGTTGAATGTTGAATGTTGTGCCAACTTCACGCGAATGTTGAACGAATGTTGAATGTTCTTTCTGTCCAACATTCGCCAGCGAAAACCACACATGATAGGCGTGGGCCCTATGGATAATTAAAGTACCATCAGGGTACAATGCCTGCATATATGGGCCCGATCCGATCATGCGTATATGATGTGCCCTCTCTCTCCCCCGGAATTGAAATTGCTCAAAAATGAGCGTCGAAATATCGAATACTCATTTTGATAGGAGTGCTATATATACGACCCATTAAATCCATTCACGTTAAAACAATTTACGTATATACATGAAAAATCGAATGTTAAAATTGCTCAAAAATGAGCATCGAAGTATCGATTACTCTAATTTTGATAGGAGTGCTATATATGAGGGTGACGACCCCCCTTTTCGTACGCCGGGTGCGGGGTCTGTTATGGCGTATTCCGGATGCCAGACCACCGTACGCCGGATGCCGTCAGGCACATATATCGGATGCCGGATGCTTCCATTGATAATTTTTCTTGACGTTAAACAGCAAAAACACAACGAAATTACGTCCGCTAATTTATATTTCTTTGCTCGGACACTCTATTTCCCACAATTTAGCTAATTATACGTCTCGTTATCACATCTGACATATCTAAATAGTGATAATTAATATTTAGTACCTACTGTTAAAATAAATCGCAATGCTGATCTGCGATATCGGTTTGTTATATTATCCGATAGAATTGTCGCCCATCTGATGTCTGCTTGGCAATAATTTTGAATATGTAATTAATTTTTAATAAATTTTGAAAAATGTATTTAGAAGCCTGCATGCGACTTCAATTTAATAACACCATTAAAACTTCAACGGAGAAGACAATCTAAGTACAATCAGGGCGGTGTTGACAAAAGAATATGCCCTGGCCTTGGCGAATGGCGAATGGGTTAAGACACTCGGAGTCTCGAACTACAGGTTCAAAGTTGCACTGAAGAGGCTTGAAAAAGATCCCGAGTCTCCAAATGGAAGATTTTTTACAGGCTGAGACGGAGAAAGAGTGGCATGGACATATGTACTGTATCGACATGGAATGCAGGGAGGCGACAAGTGCCAAATATTTACAAGTTCACGGATATGAAATAATATGCTACAAAATATAATTGGGCGGGACCATGAGTGCCCGTGCCTCACAAATGCTTCAATAATTAATCACTGATCAAATTGCATGATATTGCGAGTGTGTGGTGTGACATGATGAGGTGTTTGTAAACATGAATTATTATAATCTTAACTCCTAGAGTTATGTGAAATCATAACATTGTTAGATTTATTATACTATACTGCACATGTATAATGCTATACGTTTGTTAAAGGTACTCAATCCGAATAAACGCTCGCAAATTACTATTTCCTTGGCTTCGGGGGGGGGGGGGGGGGGGGGGGGGGTAAAACATATTTGATTCGAGTCGAGGAACCCATCCATGAGTGATCCATCACAGCTCAGAGTGATCAAATATCGATGTTTGAAATCTATTATTTTAGGTGGCCCAATAGACAGTCAACGAGAAGAATTCCATTGACCAAATTGCGGGTAAAGATGGATAACTCTAAAATCAAGTGGCTTTTTGTGTTAGATATATATTTGACAAACCGGCAAAATTTCGTTGAACAAAATGTTGATAAATAACAGGTTTTGCAGGGTTTTGTGGAATTTTATACTATAGTTGATTGTGCTTTTCGTTATATTTGGGCAATTATTAGATTATGATAACTGAAGCGGCATTTCAAAACATGTTGTCGTTTTTGTTGGAATGTGATGATATGGAGACCCTCTGATTGAGTACCTTTAATTTGAAATATTAAATATTAAAAAGATGTTAGTTTTCTATTTGCGTGTCCCTGGTGTTCAATACTATCGTGTACGACCATGAACGGTCACCCAAGATTTGCTATATATGTGGTTTCCGCACGTATGCCACTTCAACTTCTCCTCATTCAGTATATTATACCACTCCTGTCATTTGGAACATGGTCTATGCCTTTCACCCCCACCCAATACGCCCTATCATGTCATTATAACTCGCGGCCATATTAGATCCACCATGCATGCAGGTCCGGTTCCATGGTATCAGAGATTCTTCCATGCAGTCCCGGTTGTTTTATTGCTACAGATCAAAGTTCTGGCCGGGAGTAGCATTTCCATATGTGGAGCTTTTGAATATTCATGACTTCCATTTATGTCATATATGGAAATGCTACTCCAAAACTTTGAACTGTAGCAGTGAACCCACGGAACCGGACCTGGTGGATCCAATATGGCCGCGAGTAAGTTAGATAGGGCGTATATATATATGTATGATATGAGATCATACATTTAGTAAAAAGTTTAATCTTTCCGTAAAGCTGCTAAATCAAATCATTACTAGTCAATACGGAGACTAATTCCAATACCTCATGCCAACGTTCACTTCGTTTCCGAGTCTGTTTTCAATAAATTTAATCAAATAGTATTCCGGATGCCGCCTCTCTGTTATGGCGTATTCCGGATGCCGGGGTCCATTTTAAGCCGGATGCCGGATGCCGGATGCCAGGGGGAGGGGGGTCGTCACCCTCATATATACGACCCACTTAATCCATTCACGTTAAAAAAACTTATGTACAAGAAAATTCGAATGTTGAACGAATGTTGAATGTTGAATGTTGTGCCAACTTCACGCGAATGTTGAACGAATGTTGAATGTTGAATGTTGTGCTAACTTCACGGACCCGAATTTTCTACATCTAATTCTGAATCTGAAATCTTTTGGGATTTACTATTTTGAGTAACACGAACGGAACCAGGAACACTTTTCACGTGCAGCTTCCAAGTAACAGAGTGACTATTTGGAGTAACAGGAACAGGAACAAATATATAATAAGCTCAATTTTCTCTCGTTTTACGCAATCAAACAATATATTATAGTACATCATTCGAAAGCATAGCCGCTCCCCTTCATGACTGGTGTAACAATTAAACTCTACTTTTGAGACTATATATATCGTTGGCAAGAAACGTCGAGTGGTGAATCGGAAAGAACGTAACATAAAAAATTATTCTATTATTTCTAAAGGATTATATATTGTGCTCATCTTTGGATTAACTATATACCAAACGTTGTTGTAGAAAACTTACAGTTTGTTATAATAATGCATATACAAAATTTATAAGTTATGAGAGATCATGTATAGTGCGAGTGGGAAATTTGTAGATGACAGAATGTGCCCTCTGACAGTGTTGATTCGAAAGGGTGTATATATGGATTTTGTGTGATAATTTATAAATCTTTAAACGGGTATTTTGAATGTTATTTGTAACTCAGATCTGATCTATCGGTCAAATTTATTTAATCATTGGAATCAACTTCTTTATATTTAATTTGTAATTATATGTTGTATGTATGACTATATATGGGCATATCTTGCCTAAATAAACAAAATACATGTATATTGAAACAATAGTTACCTTTGGTGAAAACATTTGGAAAATGGCTATGACTTTGATAAGTTATTTCAGAGTATATGAAGCATGATAGATTGATATTCCGGGTATTTTGTATTGTGCTGTTTTATCCCTATTTCCACATCACGTGTCCTTTTCCCAATCGTCAAAACAAAATAAAATATGAAAGTGTCAATGACACTGTAGCTCAACTTGGAAAGGGAATAATTTAATGTATTAAGTCAATGGAGCGATTAGGAATGTGGAAAGTTGAATGTCTAATACTAGTTTATAGACATGAAGAGAAAAGTAAAATCCAAGATGGCTGCTGGCGGCCATGTTTTTTGGCCGAATGACCCCAAAATTACTCGTTCCCATCTACATGTCATTGTTAATATCCTTGACAAATTGTATGATGATCAGACTAAAGGTACGACATGCAGCCCGTGCTAAAGAATTTAGTCATACAAAGAGTAAACTCCAAGATGGCTGCTGGCGGCCATGTTTTTTGGCCAAATGACCCCAAAATTACTCGTTCCCATCTACATGTCAATATTATCATCCATGACAAATTTCATGATGATCAGACGAACAGTACGACCTGTGGCCCGTGCTAATGGATTAAATTTTGAAATCCAAGATGGCCGCTGGCGGGCATGTTTTTTGTCCGAATGACCCCAAAAATGACTCGTTCCCATCTACATTCCAATTTCAACAGCCATGACAAATTTTATGTCATTAGTAACATTCTTGACAAATTTTATGATGATCAGACTAAAAGTAGGACCTGTAGCCCGTGCTAAAGGATTTAGTCATACAAAGAGTAAAATCCAAGATGGCTGCTGGCGGCTATGTTTTTTGGCCGAATGACCCCAAAATGACTCGTTCCCATCTTCATGTCATTATTAACATTCTTGACAAATTTTATGATGATCAGACTGAAAGTACGACCAGTAGCCCGTGCTAAAGAATTTAGTCATACAAAGAGTAAAATCCAAGATGGCTGCTGGCGGCCATGTTTTTGGGCCGAATGACCCTGAATGACCCCAAAATTACTCGTTCCCATCTACATGTCAGTATTAACATCCATGACAAATTTCATGATGATCAGACAAACAGTACGGCCTGTAGCCCGTGCTAATGGATTGAATTTTGAAATCAAAGATGGCCGCTGGCGGCCATGTTTTTTCCGAATGACCCCAAAATGAATCATTCTGGTCTAAATGTTGATGTCAACAGCTATGATAAATTTCATAATGATCCGACCATAGGTACGACCTGTAGCATGAATTGTTGACGCCTTACGCACACACGGACGAAGGACGACAAAGCCATGGCAATAGCTCAAACTTTACAAAGTAAAGTTGAGCTAATTAGCCTAATAATCATAACGGGTGGACGTCTTCGGCGAACGACATTCGTGGTGATAATCCTCTGCATGGTGACAACAAAAAGGAGAATGCTTTAAATAACGTCTCACAATTATACAACATAATGACTGACATGTGTGAATGACAACTCTGACAAGAAAGGTTTCTGTATGGTTTTAATAAGCGAGATCACTGAGTCTCCGCCATATTGGATCTATCGAGCCCAATCCAGCTATAGGTCAAAGTTCTGCACGGAGGTGCATTCCATATATGGATATTTGAATATTCATGAATTCCATACATGGAATGCACCTCCAGAACTTTGACATGTAGCACCTAAGACGCGGAATGGGGGCTGCATGGATCCAATATGGTCGCGACTTACTGACATGATTTGTAGAATATAACTGTGGCGTTTTTGCATTAAATGTAGCCTACACGAGACTATTTAATAAATCTATTGTGCACAGTATTATAAGTTTATATTATAACAACTGCATATGAGATATAAAGTATTATTGTGCAAAGTTATTGAATGATACCAATTCTAGTTCCAGAGATAAAAAGTTTTTTGTATCTGTTGCAGACCTGCACACTTAAATTGGAAACAAGCCACAATGTCTCAACATTGTTCTAATATGATAACTATATGTGTTCTGCAAACTCCAGGTGTTTTGTTGTTTTAAGTTTAAGGAATGTTTGGTACGTACTACTACAGCTAGAGGCTATATACTCATGCGCCCAGTGGAGGGGTCATGGGGCTACAGTCCCTATCTGGGAGGGTCCCCCCCCCGTCGGGTGGGCTGCAATGGTCAGTCTGATATAGCTATAGCCCCCATGTCGGGGGGGGGGGGGGGGGGGGGGGGTTCCTTATGGATTATACAACTTTATACAAACAGACGCCAAATAGAAATACAGCGTTCAATTGCGGACACCTATCAATCGGACCAAAAAGGGGAGATTACTCTAATTTATTTCGCGCACTTGTTTAGGAATTTTTTTAAAGTATGAAAGGCGAATTATTCAAACAATATTAGATTTAGAACGTCACACCACAGCACGATTATTGGAACCTCTTATCAAAATCAGTCGATAAAGACATACACCCATCATTTTACATGCATTTTGTATGCAAAAGTCTTTACTTTTGAATTTGGTCCTTTTCCTTTGGTATTAAATTTAAATTTAAAGGGGTACTCACCGTACTGTACCGTCATCGTGACCGTGTACGCCATTTTCATTAAATTTCCGGTGACAACAACGATCTAATATCGATAATATATAGAAACATAAGTAATTTGAGTCGAAGATGTATTCTGTAAACGCTCAGGTTAATAGGCTATCTTAAAATTTAATAATTTAAAAGTTAATAATTTGATATAAATTGAATTTATGACTGGAGCCATAAAATGGCGTCAATTAAATTACGAATTTCCGTAATCAAACAAAGTAATTGAGGGATACTGGATTGTTAAACCGATCGCACACAGGATCGCTTAAACTATTATGATGATACGGGGAGAACACTCAAGCCACTCACTGACTAGCGACGATACAATAACTTAAATGATTATATGGGACTAGTATGCCTATAATATAACTTTTATTTGATTCATTTGGTTGAAAACGTACAAAAATTACTCGACAACGACAATTTGTATTTTTGCATTCCGGTAAATTTGTCATCCGTAACACTACTTCGTACTCAACAGACTTTCAAATAATGAAATAATTGTTACCTTATTCTCCGACTCGGAGACTATAGAAACCAACAACAACATTTGGCATACAGTACACCTTTAAATTTTGGAAATTGGAGTTCTACTTCAAGTTCTAGTACTACTACTAGTACTAGTAGTACTACCACTAATGGCACTACTACTAGTACTACTACTACTAGCCTCTACTCTAGTATCTACTCTCTAGTCTAGCCTAGGCTCTAGCTCCAAACTTGACCAAAGTGTCAAAGGACGAAACTCAAAAACTCAAAAGTAAATTCTTTAATTTCTTTTGCATACAAATGATACTGATACACGTAGGTGTGTGTCTTTATTCACAAGTTTATATAATAACAACTGCATGAGATATAAAGTATTATTGTGCAAAGTTATTGAAATTGAATGATACCAATTCTAGTTCCAGAGATAAACTTACCAATTCTAGTTCCAGAGATAAAAAGTTTTTTGTATCTCTTGCAGACCTGCACACTTAAATTGGAAACAAGCCACAATGTCTCAACATTGTTCTAATATGATAACTATAATAGACATACAAGTGTCAATGCATTGAAAATAAGTAGTTTAAAAATATGCAGTTACAAGTAATAAATTTATGATCATACACACATTGAATCAACAAAACATTACAGCATTTTTATCGGTGCATATAATACATAATGACAGTTACAAACAAACATAAACTGGTCATTTGTGCTTTTGGACCAGTCATTGATCGTGACAGGATACTTATTTCTGGACTTGCAAATGACAACTTATTCTTTTTGGACAGAGTTATGGCTCTCATATGTGACACAATATATTTTTCATGTTTTTATGGATGTCACAAGTATCATTTCATAAACAAAATATGATGTTGTTGAAAGTATCAGTTCTCTGGGCCTAGATTAATGTTTTTAATTTCCAGTTTTAGAAGACCCAAAAGCTGCAGATGATGTCATCAAGTGAAGAAAAAGAAAAACCCCAATCCACAGAGAATCTAGAGATATTCATTGATGCTTTTGATAAATGGCAAAAGGTGTCTACATAAATTAATTAGATATTCCAAAGTTTTGAGAAAATATTGCTCCAAGTTTTATTAGTCTGGTTTGCATCTTTCTCATTTATACCCTGATGTCACCTCCACCCGATCCACCCGATCGAGCCCAATTTGAAGCTGGGATATTTGCATAAAAGTCAACAGATTTAAAAACAATAGTCATTTAACCATTTCTATACTAAGTGGATTCTCCCACTCAGTTATAAAAGTATACATTGGAATGGTCTATTATTCATCTGGAGGGGTGTTCAGGAAACATAAGCAGACAGCAGACAATAAAAGTAAGGTTAAACAAAAATCATACAGGGTAAACCTCTGCTATTTGAGCTTGTGATCTCATATATAATATGCCTGTTTTTAGAAAACGGGATGTACTATTATGTTATTGTTCTGTCCGTCCATCTGTCTGTCTGTTCACTTTTGGTTTCCGGATGATAACTTTAGATAATCTAACCTGAATGGGATGAAATTTGGTATGTGGATTTACTTGCACAAAATAATACAGGTCGCGTTCGAATACAGGTTCTGCCGGGCAATTTTCACCAGTTATTGCCCTTTTTGTTGGAATTTGCACTCAATTTCATTTCTGGATGATACGGAACTGAATGGAATGAAATTTGGTATGTGAGTAAACACTGAGTTTACTAGCCCAAAATACTGGTCAAGTTAGAATTTGGGTTCCGACCCGCCAATTTTCACCAGAATTATGGTCCTTCGTTAGAATTACCAACGACATATGTTGACTAGCCCTAGCAATGCTCTTGTTTTATTTTTCATTTTATATGATTTTTTACCATGGTATTTCTGTCGATGAAAGATTATACAGTTATATATAAGAAGTTTCAAACATTCAAAGAAGCATATACATGCAGGTGGGGAAAAACTAATTCAGGATAAACATAGGTACTACATGAAAAAAGATAAATTAAGAGAAAGTTGTTCCCAATATTAACAATAAATGTACCTTTTTAAATCAATTTCAGTTTCTCTTTAAGCAAACAAAAGAGAAAGAATGGCAGGGTGTTCTGCTGAAGAATGAAATATCAGACAAAGAAAAATTGACAAAAAGTTACGGAGAACTGAAATCAGGTAACATACCTTCTTCATTTCAATTTGGCCTCTTCAGTATTTGGTCAGGATTGAAATACATTGACACAGCCGTGTGATAGTACATGTAGTTCCAAATAAGTCGCCAGATTTTGCTGCCACCATGTACATATAGAACAACATAACTGGGTCCAGAGTTTATCATATTAAAGGCTGAATAGAATGTTACCAAAATTCCACTGATCGAATATGACAAAATAATATGTTACATGTTCTGAAACTGATCGCAAACTCCCTATGCATTCTGACTTTCTCCTCCCTTGTGATTTCATACAGATTGACAGTATTACTAATGCTGATATTTTTTCAATTTTCCACAAGTATGACATGTGGATATGTTCTAAAGAATGTGTTATTGTTGGAACATTTGTGTTCCAAAATACATATGATTGATGGTGTAGTGTAACAGACTGACTTGCTTCCATAATGGAAGTAGCCATCATGTAGTGTTATTCCACCCCGTATTCGTATTGGCTACGGCAGAATTGTCTACCCTGTATGCCTATTTGGACCATGAGAGTAAGGTTTGATGTAGAGAAACCCATTTGGATTCATAATAAATTCAACAAACAGCCTTCCTGCTGTCTACTGCAATCAGAGCTACATGTATAAGGAAACACAATCCTCTTCTAATGATGTGTTCTATCTTCCCAGACATGACATGATTTTTTTTATGCCGGAAAAATTAATTGTGTTGACTGGTGTTTGTCTTGAAATTATTATTTTATACCCCTGTATATATACATAAATAGTTCAGGGAAGAGAAAACAAGGTAAAATATTGTTTGGCCAATACATTCTCTTATATATGCAAGGCTCCCTATGGGATACTCGCATCTATAAGAGAATGCATTAGCACAGGGTTTTCAAAAAAATTCAGGAAGCTCCATGCAGGTATGGAAAGTCTAAAGCTGCAGAAGGCAGAAAAATCATACATAGTTTTTTTAAGCCATTATTTAATACCAAACAATATTTTTTTCTTATTTTCGTTATCAATTTTTCATAACGAACAATAACTCTAAAATACAGACCATTAATTATGGTCAAATATGGAGAAACCATGAGGGGCAAACATGTATTTAGTTGACATACAGTAATGCTCAAAATAATCAACTCCTTAACCACAGCAGAATTATGGGTAACTTTTCAGGATTTAGTTGGAAATATGGCTTGTTGCCATTCATCGGAAAGCTCTCACTGAGAAAAGTTACTAATGATTCTGCTGTGGTTAAGGAGTCGATTATTTAGAGCATTACTGTATGCTAACACGGTGGACTAAGAAATGTTATTTATTTGAGTTCAATAACATTATATTCACCTAGTGCCTTAATTGTGGGCCTTTAACCATTCCATGACTGGAGCTTCCTGAAATTTTTTGAAAACCATGTGCCAATGTATTCTCTTATATATTCAAGTCTCCCATAGGAAGCGTCACATATATAAGAGAATACATTGGCTTAGCAATATTTACCTTGTAACCCATTGCATTCTCTTATATACATGTATGTGATCTGGGCTCCTTAAAGAAGACTCGCATATATAAGAGAATGCACTGGCACAGGGTCTTTAATACTGCACTAGCGCAATGCCCATCATGAAAGGGTTAAGTTAATCTGCAGATTAGATTATTCAGTAAACTTTTATCTTTATATTTCTAGACAATGACAGAATGCAAGAGGTGATTAGAAAATTAAATAAAGAACTTGAAACTATATGTGATATTGAAGGTAAGGAGTCTAATGCATGTTTGCCACTTTGTCATTTTACTGAGAGAAGCTACAACCATTGTCAACGCATACAGTGGTGGAACAGACCCCATTCATACACATTATGTAAGTACAGTAATACCCTAAGTAATCGACTCCTTAACCACAGTAGAATTATAGGTAACTTTTCAGGATTTAGTCATAAATATGGCTTGTTGTCATTCGTCGGAAAGCTCTCACTGAGAGATTTCTGATGAATGGCAACATGCCATATTTCCAACTAATCCTGAAAAGTTACCCATAATTCTACTGTGGTTAAGGAGTTGATTACTTAGGGCATTACTGTACTATGGTGGAACACACTCCATTCATACACATTACATAAGTACTCTGCTCAGATGAAGTGATAAAAGATTTTTTTGTACCACATGTACTGGGAAATGTTTGAAAATTTGTACCTGGAAGTTCTTGCAACAAAACTGATAAGGTGCGGTTCAATCTGGTATCATATAGTTTATATGCTGAGCTATGCAAAAATGTAAACAAGCCTGAATTTAATGTGTCTGACATTTTTTTACCCTGTGCCAATGCATTCTCTTATATATGCGAGTCGACCATAGGTCGCCTCGCATATATAAGAGAATGCATTGGCCTAACAATTTTTTATCATTTTTTTTATATAAATGTTTCTTACAATTTTTAGGACATAAAATAAAAAACATCCATTACCCTGCAGGGAGCCCCACACATATATAGAAGCATATAGAAGAGTGTCGTCTGCTCATGTTTGTCTGGGGCTCTGTATGGGTGAAATTATAAAAAATTTAAAGAATACAAGAAAAAATTATTAAAATTGTAAAAAATTGTTAGGCCAATGCATTCTCTTATATATGCGAGGCGACCTATGGTCGACTCGCATATATAAGAGAATGCATTGGCACAGGGTAAAAAAATGTCAGACACATTAAATTCAGGCTTGTTTACATTTTTGCATAGCTCAGCATATAAACTAGCTAGCATATAAACTATTAGAGGAGCGGCCAAACGCCAAAAGTGGTCGGATACACCTACCCTCGGTAGAACAAGTTGAAACCAACCTTTTCTGGAAGGTAAATATATATCATTTATGGAAATGATTCTTGGCCTTGCCGGAATTGGTGGCAGCTATGTATGGTAAGACTATTTGTGGAGGTACCCTACCGAAAAATTAGCCTGTTTTCAGCGGTTGGCCAGCTATACACAATTGGTTAAAAGTTAAGCACATCACAAAAAAACAGAACGTTTTATTTGTTATTATGTGGTACATGGTGATACTAGATTGGAACGTTCTTATTTGTTCTGGTTTGTTTGAGATTTCACGACGTCATGGTAGAGAATGTAACGTTATGCGTCAAAAAATCATGACGATTCAGAGAAACTGTCGCCCGTCAACTCTGGACAAAACTAGCACGCTGGATTGAGCTTATCTTATCATATATGTTCGGAAAGAAAGGAGTATTTTCTACCCGAAGGTATTAAATTTATTACCCTATCCCTACAAATATTGTAATTAATTGAAAAAAACTTACCCCTCCCCCAATGTCATAAAATGCTGAGTACAGCCATCGCCTGGGATTGGATCCCAGAATGATAGAATAGTGCGTAGTATTTCCTTTTATTTCGTGTAGAACACACATAACAAATGTAAAATTCGAATTTCCAACCATATTCACCATAAGAAGAGTATCAAAATCCAAGATGGCGTCCAATATGGCCTTCAGTTTTTATTTTAAGACTCTGTGGAGCGACATACGAAAAATCCCGAAAAGGTAAGTCCCCAGTGGTAAAATCTATATTATTGTAGTGACTACATAGAATAACATTTCATATCAAACATTAATTTGACCATTAATACATCTTTTCAATTGGTATTAAGCTAATAGGTAGAACTGTATCCCTCCATCCAATGTCTTAAAATTCTAAATAAAGTTATCGACTGGGATTGGAACCACGAGTGATAGCATTATGCGCAGTATGTTGTTTTATTTAATGTACAATACACATACGAAGTGACAGGTATGAATTTCCATCCATATTCACTATTAGATGAGTATGATACAACAAAATGGCGTCCAATATGGCGTCCAATTTTAATTGTACCACTTAGCGCGAACGCACATACAAACGAACTAAAATGGAACGTCCCCTGTGGCATATTGTATATCATTGAAGTGACCACATAGACGATATCTCATAGGGTACAGTAGTTTCACCGTCAGTCTATCTTATCAGTTGGAGAATTAGTAAACAAAAACGTAATCAACACCCAGTCACAAACGTCCACATACATGTAATGGCGGCACTTGTGACTATAGTCCAGAATGCAAAGAATTAAGCAAATCGTTCGGAATTACTTTGTGTTGAATACAACGAAGAAACATAAAATGTAAAATTTGCATCCTACATCAGGTTCCAAATGTCACACCATTAGCTATGACACAGGTGTGACGCCAGGATTAATACTGGATGGAAATTTGAATTTGTTGAATGTTTAGGTTGTTTTGTTTAACAATTATCAGGAACTTTATATCAAATATTTGGAGAAAGACAAACCTACCAAAAATAAAAAAACACTTAGTGAAATTCCGAGAATGACTTAAATAGTTTAATTTGCCTAATCGTGTATCGTGTATCTCCAATGCACATTTGACTATTGTTTGACACATTTGATGTGATGTTGGGACGTTAAGTAAGTAAAGAATAAACAATATGTAGACAACTGGTAATAATAGAGGATGGTCATTGACCGTTACAAATAATCATGCACTCTATGCGGTACGAAGTGATGTTGTAATGTTCAATACTAACATATTGCTATCATTAATATATTGTGAATTTGTGATAGTCTTGAATGTGCAGTCCTCCTTAACATGTCCTTTTGAATTTTCACCAACATTTTCAGAGAGCCTTGCAACAGTTTTGGCCACATGAAACATTAAATAACAGAATCACCATCTGTTGTTTTATGGCATACATTTTGAAATCCAGTAAATAAGATATCTGATCGATCTCTGGTTTTGCCAAAGTTGGATATGAGTCCACGAGCAATCAAAGTTCACACATCATAGTAACTACCTATTAACGATACACGAAATTCATCATCGCACACACAAAATGCTCTTTAATGACATAACATGGGACCACAATGTCCATAAAATGCAATCAGCGTACAATGGTTTATAAATAGGCGTTATAGTGATCGAGAGGTTGCTGCTTTGTATAATTGTTCGAGTTTCGGCTCTGCGTCAAACAAGAAAGCAACACCGCATACCTATGAATATAAGTTGTTCTCGCCATATGTTGCTTGATGTGCATGTTTTTCCGTACATTGATATTTTAGTCCCGACTAATTTGTGAGTTAAATGGTTGTGAATGTCAATCGGATTCATATATGTTACAAATAGAAGATATTGAGTTTCCGGGCAAGACTTAACTAAAATTCAATCTACTATATCTCCAGCGGATATCATATCTGTATTAGTTCTTAGGGACGTGAGTCCTGACTATACATGTATAGCAATCTATCATGCTAATACATTTTATTGATACATAGGTCATAGTGCGATAATCTCCATTGAACATGCACATTGGTGTTGCATTTATGATTGCGGTTAGATTCTAATCATAATCACGCAACTCACAAGCAAACCAGAATGTCACTAAACGTTTGTTTTATCCACTGTCCTTTTAAGTCTGGTGGCATTTGAAATGGATAAAGTGGTAAGTAATGAAAATCTGTAGGCTATTAACACAATTGAAATGGCGACAGGCATAAGGCAATTCACAATAGACACTCGTCATTAGTCTTGATATATAGATATCCAAATTGTGTTTACGGGTTGGTCTATGGCGACTAGGCCATATCACGACATACATTGTATTATTATGGGTGGCGGAAAGACAGCGCCGATCTTACCGCGGAAGCAATATGCTCAGTCCATACATAAGCCACCTACCCCCAAACTGGCAAATATTCGAAAGTTGTTTTCACTTAACATGGATCTCATATCAGTGTTACTGATCGGGATTTATAACACCTTCGTCGTCGATCTGGTGTGTTATGGGGATACACGTAACTGAGTGTAAGTCAATGTGATGTAATCAACTAAAAATCACTGGTGTATAGTGTTGTGTTCTTGTTCACCCAAAATAGTCATTTTTGTTTCTCAAGAAAACCTGGACATGCCATGCTCAAGTGCCCATTGCTGTGAATGCATAGAATCACATTGTATGACTCATTAAATGAAAATATGGGAATAATAATTGTATTTCTCAGATCCATCTGTCTCTATAAACATGTCGTCACTGGAGTCATGTTTAACCTTTAGTCACTGAACGTTAATTGAATGGTAAGCCATCAGAGCCATGTAATTTTTATGATTGATAAAAGCAAATTAGGCTCATCTCTATGAAGATAACATATATGTTAATGTTATTCTATTCCAAAATAGTATTATTGAAAAGTTAACTTATCGACTATCGGCACCAGAGCAAACCATTTGAACGGTTGTTGAAAACAACTGGCACTTCAACAACAAATCCAGCGCAAAGCATCACAAAAGGAAGTCTTTTTTCTGGCTGTTGTACTTCTTCGCAAAATTGAAATGACATCTAAATTATGGGATGCCATCTTGTATTTTGAGATCCATCTTATAGCGAGTGTGGTTCTAACATACTTATGTCGCACTAAACGATACGATACGATTTATTTGCATAAACACCACTATGCTAACAATACAATTCATAATAACACAATAAACAATTATATAAATAGTAAAAACAAATACATGTGAACACTAAATTACATCTACAACTGCGCATTTGTTGTTTTATTCTTGGTTAGGATTCTCAGAGATACCTTTGTGCACATTGTTTTAACTTTCGATATGAGGAATGTTGAGTTTTGTGTTTATTATTTCGCAAATTAAAAGATATGTTGATAACAGAACTACTACTTCATATGACTATTGTAATGAAATGAATGTGATGAATCGACACAATATACATATATATACTACTGGAGACGTCATTTGTCCTGATTTCCCGTATTTGTTTTCACGAAGTGTTATAAATTCGAGACATGACAAAGCTCGTCTGATTTTTTGTTTCTATAGTTGACCACCACATTTTGGTCTCCGTCATCACGCAAACAATAAATTGCCATGTAATAATGGAAACATACACATAAGTAATAACACATGAGACGTTTATTTGCCCGCATATCGTACTAGTTGTTTACAAAGTGTTGACATTAAACTTAAATGCCATATTGGCCGCCATTATGGCGCAATAGTGGGTGTGACTTCAAACTTGTTGTTTCTTTATTGTATTCAGCACAAATGAAATCCAAAATGTATGCTCATTTCTTTTTGGCCTGTACTACAATCCACAGTGGCCCATTTGTGTGGAAGTTTGTGACTGTAGGGGTGATCAAGTTTTTGTCTAATTATTTCATCAATTGATAATAAAGATCAATGCTGAATCTAATGTTTCATATGAAATGTTCTATGTAGTCAGTATAATTATATATAATATACCACTGGGGACATTTCTTTTCTGAATTTGTCGTATGTCTGTTCACTAAGTCTTGAATTTAAAATTGGCCGCCATATTGAACGCCATCTTCGATTATGATACTATTTTAATAACAAACAAATTTGGATGGCAATTTCTCTGGCCAATTTGCATGTGTATTCTACATTTAATAAAACAAATTACTGCGCATTATGCGATCATTCGTGGTTCCAATCCCAAGCGACAACTTTGGTTCGAATTTTATGACATTGAACGGCGGAATAAATGTTTTACTTTTATTTTTCCAATTGATAAGATGTATTATTGGTGAAACTAATGTTTCATATGAAATACTATTCTATATGGTCATTAAAATAATATACATTTTCCCACTTGGGACGTTCTTTTTCAGGATTTTTCGTATGTCGCTTCACTAAGTCTTAAAATAAAAACTGAATGCCATATTGGACGCCATCTTGGAGTACTTGGATACTTATCTAATAGTGAATATGGTTGGAAATTTGCATTTTACACTTGTTATGTGTGTTCTACACTAAGTAAAAGGAAATACTACGCACTATTCTATCATTCTGGGATCCAATCCCCGGCGATGGCTATATTTAGCATTTTATGACATTGGGGGAGGGTTAAGTTTTTGCCTATTATTGCTAAATTGGTAGGGTCAGGAAAATAAACTTAATACCTCCGTGTAGAAAATTCTCCATTCTTTCCAAACATATATGATAAGATAAGCTCAATCCAGCGTGCTAGTTTTGTACAGAGTTGACGGGCGACAGTTTCTCTGAGTCGTCATGATGTTTTGACGCATAACGTTACATTCTCCACCATGACGTCGTGAAATCTCAAACAAACCAGAAAAAATAACAACGCTCCGATCTAGTATCACCATGTACCCCATAATAACAAATAGAACATTCTGTTTTTGGTGATGTGCTTAACTTTTAAGCAATTGTGTATAGCTGGCCAACCGCTGAAAACAGGCTTATATTTCGGTAGGTACCTTCACAAATAGTCTTGCCATACATAGCTGCCACCAATTCCGGCAAGGCCAAGACTCATTTTCATAAATGATATATATTTACCTTTCAGTAAAAGTTGGTTTCAACTTGTTCTACCGAGGGTAGGGGTATCTCGAAAACTAAGGCCCTTTTTGGATTTGGCCGCTCCTCTATATATGATACCAGATTGAACCGCACCTTATCAGTTTTGTTGCAAGAACTTCCAGGTACAAATTTTCAAACATTTCCCAGTACATGTGGTACAAAAAAATCTTTTATCACTTCATCTGAGCAGAGTACTTATGTAATGTGTATGAATGGGGTCTGTTCCACCATAGTACAGTAATGCCCTAAGTAATCAACTGAGAGATTTCTGATGAATGGCAACATGCCATATTTCCAACTAATCCTGAAAAGTTACCCATAATTCTACTGTGGTTAAGGAGTTGATTACTTAGGGCATTACTGTACTATGGTGGAACAGACCCCATTCATACATATAAATGATTTTGCCAACAAGAGTCACTTTTTAATATCTAATTTATATGAAAGAATGGCGTTATATGAGCTGGCAATTTTGATTTATAGAAATACACGCATTGAGCAAGTTGATCAGTTGTGAGCCACCTCATAGTGTTTCAAATCACTTTAAACTTGATTTCATCTACTGAAGCACTCAGGGGCGTTTTTAGAAATTTGGTTGAATGTACATGTATTAAATTCTTGTTATATAAACTGAATGTTATATTTTTTTCCTCCAGATGATAATAGAAGAAAGAAGGAGATTATTCAACAGAAAGAATTCGAAATTGTAAAGCTACAAAAAGTTAGTACATGTGTACAAACTTGAACAAAAGCCTATGTACTACCGGTATAGTATTGAGTGCCTTATACTTTTCAATAAGATCTTTCATTTATATTAAAGAATACCCTTTTAGAGAATAAAATTAAAGATGCATAATCCGAAACGCTCCCAAATTACTATTTTCTTGGTTTCGGGGGGTAAAAAATATTTGATTCGAGTCGAGGAACCCACCCATCAAAGAGTGATCAGATATCAATTTTTTAAATCTATTATTTTTCTCCACCAATAATTTTTAATGGCCCAGTAAAAGTTGACGAGAAGACGGTCTCAGACCAAATTGCAACTGAGGATGGATAAATCTAAAATCAAGTGGCTTTTGTGTGTCAGATATTTGAGAAACCGGAAAAAATTCGTTGAACAAAATGTTGATAAATAACAGGTTTTTGGGCACTTTATACTATAGTTGCCTGTGGTTAGCATTATTTTTGGGGAATTAATCGATTCTGATAACTGAAGCAGCATTTCAAAAAATGTTGTTGCTGTTGGATTCTGATGATATGGGGAATATCGAATCGGATTGAGTACCTTTAAGATATGTAGATTAACAAACTAAATTTACAGATAACTGAAATGTAAATCAGTCCTGCATCAAGTCTACCTCTCTGTGATCCAATTTAAATGCAACGGACTCGTCTGAACACTACTTTAGAAAATGGTCTGATGGCATCAAATTAAAAAACCTGCCTGTGTAAATTATAAATTTTGAGAGTGATAATGAGATATCACCATTAACATATGAGCAAGATAACATATCTTTAACCTATTAATTCAGATAAATTCTGAGGCGAGACAGCAGCACACATGTGAAATCAGAGAGCAAACAATTGGCCATGAGAAAGAGAAGAAAGAAATCGCTCTGAAAACACAAGAAAAATGTGAGAATAAAACAAAACTGTTAAGATAATTAAGTGGCAACCCACAATTTGCATCACATACCTTTACGCAAGCGACTACATTTTTCTTAGTCCAATTTAAAGCAGAAATGACAAAATTAATCACTTTCAAGTATCCAGTTCATATTAGCTTTTAGAATGGATATATTTCATGCTCAGGATAATATAGCATTTCTGTACATGTATCTGTTAATAATTATATCCCCATCCCAAAAAATGGGGGGTATACTGGATCACATGATTCCGTCTGTCCGTCTAGCCGGCCGTCCGTGCATATATCTCAACCATGTTTTATCGGATATTGATGAAAAAGGATATGTGCGAAAATTTGAAAATGGCTGTGATTACAGGTCAGTCCTTCACAGGAGATGGAAGTGGTTGCTCTCGCACCCGTATGCACTCCCAATTTATGAGTGCTAAAATTTGCAATTGTCTCTCTTGTCAAATGTCTATGGTCACTCTATTGTTGAATCAATATTGAACTATTTGAAAGTATATTTAGAACCTTTCTCATCTCAGTTAAATTATGGGCATGTGAAAGTGTAATTGGACATAGGTCTATCCCACAATGACATTTTGTTTGAGCAAAACCCAACTTACGATTATATTATGGGTGCAATTACACCCGTCTTCTGAATTGCGAGGGCTAATAAGTTCTCTCGCTGTGTTTTCCTCGTGGGAAGGACTGACAGGTGACCATGGATAGTGTTTTTCAGAGCACATGGAGCCGGTATATCAATATTTTGTGTATTTGTCAACTTATCTTATACCCCTTTCCAAATTACATACATAATTTGGAAGCTCGAAAGAGCCATGTCTGTTTAAGCAATTAAACATTGAATGCAAAACTAGAAGATGCTCATTATTGATAGTATTGTAGAATATACTTTGCATGAGTTGTAGTTGCAAGGAGAACACAAAAGTTCACCCAAGACAACGTGGGGTTGGGGTGGGGAGGGGGTATCAAAATGTGATATACTATGTCCCCCTTGGGTGGCTACAGACCAAAACAAGAATTCTAGATCATGAACTTTTTATCCAAATACAATATTTTGCTTTGTTTTTAGTTTAAAACAGCTTGCAGGTGTTCTAGTCTTCTCTGTTTGACCTAATATGAAGCATTTAATTAGTTTTCACGCCCCCCCCCCCCCCAATAGGTGATGACTGGTGAAATTCACTAAAAACTGATGTAGGAAGGGGGTAGGTGTCTCTGTGAACAGAAAACAATTGAATACCGAATAATTACATTTTATAAAGATATGTACACAAAATATGGTTATTTCTCCCTTAACTATCAGCTATTATGTTTGCAAACATGTCACTATGTTGCCTGCTATGTTGTTGATATGCATGAATGGTGTTGGGATGTGATCAAGTTTTTGATGAAGCTCTTCTGAGCTGTAAACATGGTTATTTAAGATTCGTGAAGAATAATGTCAATTATCATATTTTAATTAACCCTTTACCCAACAGAACGGCCCTGTGCCAATGCATTCTCTTATATATGCGAGTCGACCGTAGGTCGCCTCGCATATATAAGAGAATGCATTGGCTTAACACATTAAAAATTATAAAATTGTTAAAGAATGTAAGAAAAAATGGTAAAAAGTGTTAAAAACAGATTTTTTTTAGGCCACTGCATTCTCTTATATATGCGAGGCGACCTATGGTCGACTCGCATATATAAGAGAATGCATTGGCACAGGGCATAACTGTAGCTATCACAATGTGGTCAAGGAGCCGGTTCCAATGATATCCATATTTGTATGGTTCTATTGAGACAGACCGAAGATATTTTAGGCTATTGAAGCTTTATTTGGCCGGTTTTGGCCGGTTTGTTGGGTAAAGGGTTAAAGAATGTAGACTAATAAACAAATAAAAAGATTCCAGGATCAATGATGTATGGGTATAAATGTATTTATAATATCAGCTTAGGGCCATTTTAAGCAGTCAAAATACAAAATACTGTATACAAAATAATGCGTGCCCCCCCCCTCCCCTCCCCCAGTTGCAGATTTTCCTCATGGGACAAATAATGAAAGTGTCGATGACTGTAGCTCAACTTGCAAATGGAATCATGTCATATATTTCAGACAATAGAGCGATAGGGAACTTGGACAGTTTATATGCTTATGTAACTAGAGGCTACCCAGAAGATGCATAAACAGTTTGAGATTAATTGGATGAAAAAGTTTGGCTGTATGGAGTGCCAATGGATTCAAATTTGAAATCCAATATTGGCTGCTGGTGGCCATGTTTTTAAAAGAATTTCGGAAAAAACTGTTGGCTGATGGCTCCCGTCTAAGGGGTCACCCCAAACATCCATATGAAGTTTGAGGATGATCGAATTAGAGATGTGACCTGTAGGGTGGCTAACGGAAATTGATGATGGAAGGACACACTGACGGACGGATGACCGACGCCAACCCATGGCAATAGCTCAAATTTGACTTTGTCAAGTTGAGCTAAAAATTATAAAGCTGGTAATTGGCTATGACTTAGTCTTTTAGAATGAGAGAGTTAACTAAAACAAACCATGTAACCAGCATTTCGGTTAAGGTGAATCTAAAATTTTTATGCCAGTTTCTACTCCCACTCTTGGCATTGTAAATTTGAGCACCATTATAATCAATCCTCATGTCTTGATTAATTGGGCATTTTAATATTTTAAATTTAATAAATTTAGTGAAAAAGTTTCTACATATTCTGTATATTAAATGAACTGCTGCAAATCAGAATGTTGTTGTAGATTGAATGGGAAATTACAACACCAGAGAATGCAATGTTGAGTGGCCTATTATTGCAACATTCAACAGAGATAATCTTTTCCCTTCATTGCCAATTAGTTTTCCTTTGCAGTTGATAAAGAATTGGAGATTGTGAATAAAGAACTTGAAGAAGAGAGGAATGTTATAAGGCAGCTAGAAGAGAGCGCGCATCAACGGGAGAAAGCAAAGGAGTTTGAAATATCAAAACTCTCTGTGGAGGTTAGGTCAAAACAAAATTTTGGTTTCATGTGCACTTTTTTGTTTCTGGTCGAGTTGTGTCCGGATAACAGTGGGTTTCTGTGTCAAGATGAAAGCGCAATAACTCCAATAAATGTTATGGAAATTTTGTCAAAATTCGATCCAAGCTTCTTATTTATAAGGAATGTCCATCAAATACACTTGAACATATAGTATTCAATATAGCCGGACTTAATTCTGAGAAGTTCTAGCAATATTTTGAAAACAACAAATGCTGATGATACAGTAATGCCCTAAATAATCGCTTCCTTAACCACAGCAGAATTATGGGTAATTTTTCAGGATTTAGTCGGAATATGGCTTGTTGCCATTCATCGGAAAGCTCTCACTGAGAGCTTTCCGATGAATGGCAACAAGCCATATTTCCGACTAAATCTTGAAAAATTACCCATAATTCTGCTGTGGTTAAGGAAGCGATTATTTAGGGCCACAACATGCTTGTCGGATGAGCGTAACGGGTAACTTAAGACTAGAATCTATAGATTTTATTATTCATGTGCGTCTGCCAACTGAAGAGGTACAGTAATGCCCTAAGTAATCGACCTCGGAAATATGGCTTGTTGCCATTTATTGGAAAGCTCTCGCCGAGATGAATGGCAACAAGCCATATTTCCGACTAAATCCTGAAAAGTTACCCATAATTCTGCTTTGGTTAAGAGGTCGATTACTTAGGGCATTACTGTAGAGTAAAACCTCTTCAAACCGGACCCTCCATAAACTGAATCCCTCTCCATACTGAACATATTGTCTGGTCCCGAATTCACCCAAGTGCGTTCTCTCTACAAATCTGGACCACTCTATTCCGAACATCGGATGACTTTTCTAGTACATAAGTGAACAAATACATTAGTTTCTACTTCCGAAATCTGAATGCTGAAAGTGATACCAACAAAATGCATGGGCTGTAGATTTGATATACTAGATGCTGAGCTCTTGTTGGCTTTGGTGTAGACTGGGGAACATTTATCAGTTTAAATTTCTGGTCTACATTCAACTCTGAGCAGTTGTTTTCATGTTAGTGAATTAGTGTTTAGATTGGACAGAGGTCGCAAGAATAAGTACAAATCAGCACATGATTGATGTAAAACAAAGTGTCAGTGCTCTATTCTCCTTGAAGTCACCATTGTTCATTCAATGTGTGAAATAAGCATACTAGTAGTTATCAGACACCTGCTGTTATAATCCAATTCAAAGCGTTCGCTGAACAAAAGACCGCTATTAAATTAAATCAGTACTCATATACAAGAGTACAAAACTGTTGTCAGCGACATTTTCAAAAACAGCAAATCACCATATAATTTATCGTTTCTATATTTCCTGTCTTATCTATACATGTATTGTCTTAATATACCATGTTTTTATTTCTTATTATACCATGTTTATCTATTGTTATTTATAATTTATTTGGTACTTTATTGAATAGAGTTTAATTATTCAATAATGAGTTGGTTGTACTTCGATAACTCTTTACTTAGCAACGACATCAATACATTCCGATTTTAGTGCGATTTTCTATAAACTGAACACCTGTCTAAACCAAACAGAAGGGTCGGTCCGAAGGGTTTATGGTTTGGAGAGGTTTTACTGTACTATCAACACATATTATTAAAGAAATTAGATGCCTGTGTCAGTCTAATCCATGTGTGATAGCATCCAACTAGCTTTCCTGTTTTGTAGTATGAGAACAAACTGGCCAAGTTACAAAGACAGAAAGTGCAGTCAAGTATGGCTCAGGCTAATTCAGCAAATCAAGAAATATTCAGAAAGGTGGGTACAGAAAGCATGTGGGCAAGCCTGCAAATAGTGTGACTTTTGCAGAATGAGGTCCCCAGAGGGTGAATTTAGTGATGCAACCAAGGACAGTGGGCTAGCATCACCAAATTCACCCTCTGGGGACCTCATTCTGCTTTGGCCTCATCTTCGGGGAAGTATCTATAGTCTCAAATTAACATTGTTTTTAGTTACTTTTTCCATTCTGGGAAGTTTGAGATGACAGGATACCTGTATGATGGAAAAAATTTGTGTAAATCAGCCCTAGCATTCAAAATGAAGAAAAAAAAACGGCCCTTAAAATTTATTCTGACCTTCCTGAACACACATGTCCCTTCTCCTGAAATAATCCATTAAAGGTACTCAATCCGATCAGACGCTCCTAAATTACTATTTCTTTGGCTTCGGGGGTAAAAAAAATATTTGATTCGAGTCGAGGAACCTACCCGTCAAAGCTCAGAGTGATCAGATATAGATTTTTGAAGTTAATTATTTCAATTGTTTCTAGCCCAGAAACTCGTGTTCAAACAGGTTCAAATGGACGTTCTGGCAGATAAAGAAATAGTAATTTAGAAGCGTCTGATCGGATTGAGTACCTTTAAAGATTAGGCGAATCGATAGTTTATGGGACATACTAGGGCTGTTTGCAGTAGAAAATTGGAATCAAGTTCAATTATGTAACACAACCCGTCTGATATTGAAAAATATAGCCTTTGCTTTTGAGACAGAAGTATACAAGTTGCCAGTTTTAAACATTTGTCCTCACACTATAAGACCACCCTCCCTACCAAATCTGATTTAGATCTGATAACCCACTGCTGAAGTATCTGCATGGACAGACAGATATGAACTCAATACAGTATACCCCACCCCCATTTTCTTTTAAAACAACATTTTAGGACATTAAATATGACTAATAGATTGTTCACATTTTTCCAGAAACTTCAACATATGAAATCAGAATATGATCGGGATGTTTCGAAACTAAAAAATCAGATAACGGAGCTTACTGACAAGTTACAGATGAGATATGATGCTGAGAGAGAGAAAGCTGCACATCCATATGGGAAGAAAAGGAAGGTCTGATTTGAGGGAAATTAAATTCTACAATTCCAAATAGGAAGAGAAGTTTAAATCATAAAACTTCAAACCGTGTAACACTGCAAAAGGATAGCAGGGGCAGCCTAATACCTATGATAGTATTGCTTGGAATTATTATTGCCAGAATTGAGTAATTTGTATATTACTTGAGATATACTAATAAAGCCTGGTTTGAGTTTCATAATAAAGTTGGAATTTCCAATTTCAAGTTAAGCTCCTCAGGCATTATTTAATTTATATCAGATTGTGGAATAATGCGGCCCTCCGCAGAACTGCAGCTGCAAGTAAATCGGCCGTGCCTCTGGAGCTTTCATCTGTCTTAAATGCATGGATGGCCTTGGTTGTAGGTTATAATTTAGAAATAAAAGTTACCAAATTATGAAAATTTCCTCAAGAATATACTAATAGTATAGTATGAATATGATATTGTCCAAGCCAAGCATCTGTTTATAAACAGCACATAAAGAGTCTGTGACACACAACAATGGTGAATTGATTCAGTGACAAATTGAACACCAAAATATTGAGTGGCGAGGATTAGTGAGCGCTATAACAGTATGTTGTAATCAACATGGTACAGTTTTAAACGAAGTTCACTCAGTGGGATCTCCCAGGTGTTCAGTGTTTTTCTTATCGCACACTCTTTGAATACTGTACTGTAACAAAACATGGCCTTTGTTTACTAAAACTGAGTACAATCTTGATAATAGCATGCTATTTTTATACAATATTTATTATTGGTATAAGAACAAAATCTGATTCAGGTCATTCTGTTTATGGTGGTTTTAACGGATGTGACTATTTTAACAAAAATACCCATCCCAAAGTCCATCCGTATCTTTAAACTATAAAATTTTGATCCATCCATACAGTTTACAATCTATTGGGAACCACACAATTTATATTGCAGTATGAAGGGAGAGAAGCTGTCAACTATCAGCTGAAACTCATGCATTTATTAAAATTTCTGAATCATACATGTACATATTCTATAAAAGTAACATCTAAAACAATTGTTACAAGACACCTCATGAGTTATGTATTATGGTTTGCAAATTTACTTTGTGATAGTTTGTAATTGTTTGCCTCATGTTCATTTTGTGTTATACATGAGTTTAAGGGGGAGGTCGAATGATCAATGTTATTTCCATGCAAATTTCTGGAGCAGAAACAAATTTAATTCCTGGAAAATTGATCTGTATCCTGAGATTTGCATAGTGTTATTACACAGCCTATAAGAGAATGCACTGGCACATGGTCTTTAATGCTGCATCATCACAGCTACCATCATGAAAGTGTTAAAATTGATAATACTTTAGGCAGTGAACAAAACTCCAATCATAGATATCCATATAACGATCCATGGCGGTTTGGAGTCTCAAACTATATGTACTATACGTAGTAATTCTTGGTTTTGTCACACTCCTGTCTGGTTACAAGGATAAAAATAGGTCCATGAATCGAGAAAAATAATAGGGTCCTCCAAAACTTCGAAATTTGATTTGATTTGTGAATCGGACTGCTGATTTGATTCGACCATATGATCTTCGCTGACGTACTGAGTAGATGGACATTTACGGTAGTTCACAGAATATGTTGCATACAATGGCTCCTTCTCGTTTCATTGTTACCGATTGTAATATCATATGTGTTTCACAAGTCTGTTTAAATTACAGATAAAAAAGCCTTTTATAAATATAGATATTTTTAGTCCTTATACTCATTCAATATTCTATCAATTCTTTCTCCATTTACACAATGAAATGTTTTTAAGAAACCCATGCACAGTATCTGGTAACTTCAGTCAAGTGCGCCTGAAAAGAGAAACATAACATAAGCCATTCACACACCGTCAGATTCCCAAGATAACATGACTTAACACTTTCATGACTTAACACTTTCATAGGGAGCCTTGTGTATATAAGAGAATGCACAGGCTTACAAGGTCAAGGTAAATATTGTTAGGCCAATATATTCTCTTATATATGCGAGGCTCCCTATGGGAGACTCGCATATATAAGAGAATGCATCGGCACAGGGTTCTCGCAAAACCCAGTCATGAAAGAGTTAAACAAAATTTCAATTCTACCATCTTCATCCAAATTATCTAGCCTTGTGCTGCTAAATTACTTCGATATTGTTAGCTCATGTTAACTAAAGTAGCATTCAGACGAGTCCGTTTCGTTGAAATTGGATTACAGACAATAACAATTAGGCGTTCAGACAACTGCGATGCGTCCATTACGTTGTATCCGTTAACACATGCAAGATTATATTTTCATGCAACATACGGCGTAACGGATGGCTTTACTTGTTTCAATCGATAAAAGATGGTGGCCGTCTTGGAAGCAAAGGAAAATAAACTTGTATTTATGTCAACAAAGTGTTAGTTGTTGGGATTTGGGTTTGGGTTTGACATTAAAATTAATTTATTAGAGATATATTGATTTGTAATATTGCATTAATCCCAATATCGAACTTATTAGCTGCAATTATTAACCAGGTCTACTCTAATGCAGAGTGCTTGACGCAGGCTGTGGATGGTGACACAGCAATGTATGGACCAATGCAACAGACTTGTCTGAACACTTCTTTAGCTATGATGTTGCCAAAATAAACTAATGATCTAAGGAATTGCTAGTATGTCATATTGTTGGATTTTTATATTGTCATTTTCATGCACTTGTGCAAATCAGAACTACTCTCGCTAAAGCAATGCAAAGCCAATTGCCTGTTTCTCCAGCCAGCACGGATGGTCCAAAACCCTGTGAGTGCAACCTTTTATTCCCGTTGGGGATAATTATAATCTGCAGGAAATAATTGCGGTACATTTTTTGCACATACATGCATGGAAGTGAGATTGAACACAACCTGTTCTCAGTTCAGATTTCTATTGTATTGAAAATGTGAAGAATTGTGAAATCATCGGTCCAAATGTGTCATTGATACTTGATAGGGTGATGGTGATTTTGGATAAAAATAAATCACTCGGTATCAATCAACTAACTTTTTACTGCCATTACGTCAGGAAATATTGGATACAGGATACTTAAAATTAGACCTGGAGCTTGCTGAGGTGGATGCTTCATTAGCATGTGTCGCAGAAATAAATGAAAGTGTCAATGACACTGTAGCTCAACTTGGATGGGGGATAATTTCATGTTTTACAGTCAATGGAGCGATCAGGAATGCGGAAAGTTTAAATCTCTAAGTAATACTACTATACTAGATCTCAACATGGAGAGATATATATATATATGTAAATTGATAGCTCCCATTTAATGGTCACCCTGATGATCAATATGAAGTTTGGTGATGAACGGATGAGCGATGTGTTCTGTAGGTTGTGCCCAAGGGCCAAGGATTTAGTTATGCAAAGATTAAAATCCAAGAAGGCCACTGGCAGCCATGTTTAGTAACGAAATTCGGAAAAATTGATGGCTCCCATTTAAAGGTCACCCCGGACTCCAAAATTGTTCAAAACAACTAGAGGTGATTCTAAGCAAGTAAATTTTCAAAACAATTCCCCAATGTGCGCTGCAGGGTGTGCCGATGGATTCAAATTTGAAATCCAAAATGGCTGCTGGCAGTCATGTTTTTTAACGAATTTCGGTAAAAATAGGAGGCTCCCATCTAGAGGTAACTCCCGAAGATCAACATGAAGTTTGGTGATGATCGGATGAGAGAATGACACGTAGGGTGTGCTCAAGGATTTTTTCCCGCTTGGCTCCAATCTAGAGGTCACCACGAAGATCCATATGACATTTGGTGGTGATCGGAAGAGGGATGTGGTCTGTAGGGTGTGCCAAATGTTTTAGTCATGCAAAGAGTAAAATCCAAGATGGCTGCCAGCAGCCATGTTTTTAATCGAAAATTGTTCAAATTTGATAGCTCCCATCTATAGGTGATTCTAAACATGCCTGTAAAACAATTATCCAATAAATTTGAAATCCAAGATGGCTGCAGCCATGTTTTTTAACAATTTTCGGTCAAAATAGGAGGCTCCCATCTACAGGTCACCCCGAAGATCCATATGAAGTTTGGTGACGATCGGATGAGAGATGTGACCTGTAGGGTGTGCCAACAGAAATTGTTGACGCAAGAAAGGCAACACAATGTCATGGTAATAGCGGAAACCTGCACTTTGGAGCCTCAGATCATACCTAGTAGTTCTCACTTTTGTCCATGAATAACAAGTAATTTTAAATGAAATTATCACTTCAGAGGCAAAATGGGGTGTTTTTCTCCTCCAATCTTTGCATAAAGATAACATTAAAGACATATTATGGACTTGTTCGGGTGTGTGAAACACCTGTAGCTCAACTTGGATGGGGGATAATTTCATGCGTTAAAGAATGTGGAAAGTTTAAATGTCTAAGTAATACTACTATACTAGATCCCAACATGAAGAGATATATAATATATCTCTTCATGTTGGGATCTAGTATAGTAGTATTACTTAGACATTTAAACTTTCCACATTCTTTAATGCATGAAATTATCCCCCATCAAGTAATATATATGTAACTTGATAGCTCCCATTTAGTGGTCACCCTGACGATCAATATGAAGTTTGGTGATGCACGGATGAGGTCTGTAGGTTGTGACGAAGGATTTAGTCATGCAAAGAGTGAAATCCAAGAAGGCCACTGGCAGCCATGTTTAGCAACGAAATTCAGAAAAAATTGATGGCTCCAATCTAGAGGTAACCAAATTTTTTCAAATTTGATAACTCCCATACAGAGGTGATTCTAAACATGTCTGCAAATTTTCAAACAATTCTCCATTAATGCGGGCTGCAGGGTGTGCCGATGGATTCAAAAGAATAAATTCCAAGATGGCTGCTGGCAGCCATGTTTTTTAACGAATTTCGGTCTAAATAGGATGAGACTGGTAAGTTAGCACTCAGGTGTTATCCGCTGTTATGAAAACCTGTAGAATGTAGCATTCTATTAACATCGCTGAAAATTTCAAAGAAATTGACCATACCGATCCATAGA
Source organism: Siphonodentalium dalli (assembly GCA_032622095.1). NCBI lineage: Eukaryota > Metazoa > Mollusca > Scaphopoda > Gadilida > Siphonodentaliidae > Siphonodentalium > Siphonodentalium dalli. Next base: position 163,670,155 of record CP136069.1, read on the forward strand.
AAACATCATCTGAACTGCGCTCAATTGTAAATTGAGCATTTGGATTAGGGACATTACTATCGGCGATAAAAAAAAACAAATGATTTCACCATCGAGTCATTGCATTTAATTAATATATCAGAATGACGGTGTGAGTGTTGTCAATTTGGATTATTATTCGTAAAAATTACTACTTTGAGCAAGATTATTCTCCATTTCTATTTGACCACCCTACCGGATGTTTCACATTGCTTTAACCAATGGAATGACTGCATGCTAGCATCATACAGGAGTAAAATAACTATAGCTACCTACCTTCCAAGAAAGCATAGCAATCCTTGATGTCTAAAGTGCGATCTGAAACAATTTATAAAATAATTTATAAATATAATGATAGAAGAAACTAGAGGTCACTAGGCAATTGATGATTACATTTTGGTTGAGGCGGTTCCAGCATACGGTTGTAGACCTAAAATTTACCCTGACTACTCATCAAAAATACAGAATTTTTTGTTCTTTCCGTGGCCGCTGGTCTATGGGGTGGAATCTACAGACACAGGGTGTTCTAATCATCAGCAGGACAATCGATATTTCTAAATAAGGTGGGTCTAAGCATATTTAGCTCTTTTGAATTAAGATTTTACCATTGACATGGACAAAAATGCTATTCAAATAACTTTTTTGGCATTAGATGTGGATATTCAACACATAATCTTTTAACAGTTTCAGAGATTAATCTTCGCTGCACGTTATGGACTATTCCACCCTTGCAAAAAAACGTTTTTATAATATTTTTATTTATAATTTATCCCAAGTCACTTCTCTGTCAATTTCAAAGTCAGGAAATCTGTAAAGACTGTATCCGTTTTAAGATTGTTAGTTTCTTTAGATGTCAATCATTGACCTTTAAAATTAAACTCAGAAGCAGAAATTGTTTATAAACAAGATCTACAATATAAGGACAGTATTCAATTTAAACTCCTTGTGCTCTGAAATAGTCCGGTGGCTTCTAGGTGCATTCTTTTAGTTAGAGTGCACGACCGTGATTCGCCAGTAGTAACACTACATGTATGAAGGTAAATACGAAAAGCATACAACAAAATCGCATTTGCTCACTGGGACAAGCGATTGATATACCATTTATTTTTCAGCTGTTAGAGCTTAAATGTCGTTAAATGTCAAAGCAACAAAATTTATAAGTAAACAAAGGCTTGTTTTCCACTCCAGATAATTTTGATTAGTCGCGCTATCAGAAAATGCATGTAAACAATATATTAAACGATTATATCATTACTTTACCTTTCTCTACAGGCCTTAAAATTCATCAACTTTTGTGAGAATCAATTTATAGCATTTCTACAGCGAATCAGCTGCTTTTACGAAATTTTAAGCCCTGTTTGATCACGGTAAATGATATATCATTTTGAAAACAGATTAATCGCAGACATGTCAGATGATTTATCTCTAACAGGGGCTTACATGAATGCCTGGGCTCCACATGTAGTACGTCATTTGAATGAAAGTCCAGTATATAACAACACGGGGCGGGACTCGGTCCAAAACAGCAAAAACACCTATACCCCAAGCTGTTGTGGACCGAGAAGATTGGTCGAGACAAAACCAAGAAGCAACATTAAAGACACTGTGCCAGTGCAAGATCCTATGACAGTACATTCTCTTATATATGCGAGCCTCGCATATATAAAAGAATGCACTGGCTTACAAGATCAAGGAAATATTGTTAGGCCAATGCACTCTCATACCGGTATATGTGAGGCTCACTATGGGAGACTCGAATATATAAGAGAATGCATTGGCAAAATTTCAGGAACCTCCAGTCATGAAAGTGTTAACACAATTTACAATGATACAATCACTTACATTTCTGCAGCATTTGAAACCTCTCCTACATTATGCTGCCTTTCCCATGAAAGGGGAGGGGCTCCAAGGGGGTAGGCTCATCTGATGCAAAAAGATAAAACAAGAAACCTGACAAAGTGATTTTAAAACAATTACATGAGAAACAAAAATTGTCTTGGTATGGCCTTATTACCTAGATCCTTTCGCTGTAGTGTTTTCCTCTTGGCTTGCACTGTTCCATGCACTGAGTCAATAGCCAGCTTCTGTATGAACAGTTCCTGTGGAGAAAATTCAAGCCATTAGTCCATTACAGATGTGTTCTCTCTTCCCAGAATGTTTTATATACATATGGGACTACAAAATAATAATTTTGAAAAGAAACCAGTCAACAGAATAGTCTGTCACTAATCACTAAAAATCAAGATATTCCTATACATGTACCGCAATCCCAAAACAAAACTTCTACATGTATCGACAGATCTAATGTTAATCTGCCCAAATCATTGAAATCAATCATATATGTGACCCGCCATATCAAATCCAGTCGTAAGTCGGGATTTTTTTTACCCTGTGCCAATGCATTCTCTTATACATGCGAGTCGACCATAGGTCGCCTCGCATATACCGGTATAAGAGAATGCATTGGCCTAACAATTTTTTACAATTTTAATAATTTTTTCTTGTATTCTTTAACAATTTTATAATTTCACCCATACAGAACCCCAGACAAATATGAGCAGACGACACTCTTCCATATTTGTGTGGGGCTCCCTGCAGGGTAATGGATGTTTTTTATTTTATGTCCTATAATTGTAAGAAACATTTATTTAAAAAAAAATGATAAAAAATTGTTAGGCCAATGCATATGGTCGACTCGCATATATAAGAGAATGCATTGGCACAGGGTAAAACAATCCCGACTTACGACTGGATTTGATATGGCGGGTCACATATTTGAGTCAAAATTTTTGTTCATCATCTGTGTTAAAAGTTGTTGAAGAGCTTATCCTGGAATTGTGTACCAGATTTGTAAACTATAGCTTTTACTCGATCGATTGGCATTGTAACATGAATTGGTTCAGACATTTGTGAATTATTGCTGTTAGAAGTGAGGAGGTATTCAAAATAGTGAATTCCCTTGTAACGTATTATATCAATGGCGATGCATTTGTTAAAGGCCAATTCAGATGGCGACATGAGAGATGTGACTTCAGCGTCGACACTCAAATAGGACAAACATAATATCACAGGTATTCAAACGGTGTCGTGAGCAAAACGATGTGATACGACCAAATCATCAAATAACAAGGATAGGATTTGTTCTAATTGAGCAATGCGATCAGCTCATTTACTCAAGTGTTTTTCGGCTTTTTCAACGACGGGGGAAAGACGAAGTCACCGGATGAGGAATCCATCAACGTTGCACAGAATGGCTACCAGTACATGTACTTCAAATCAAAAATACATAATTATATATACTAGCAGATTAGCCCGCCACTGGCGGCTTTGTCAGAAACATCACTATATGAGCGTACCGGTATATGAGCAAGGACACAGGCGCATGCAAAATTGGACCCGATTTGACCTTGAATTCACCATTTTGAAGGTCAAGGTCACGATTTGACCCGTCCAGTACACTCCCCGGACAAAAGTACACCTGGCGTGGTTCGCCCCATGGCTTTGTTTGAAAAAGCAATTGCAACAGCTTCCGAGACACGTGTGTTGCACCCATGTATAAAATTTCGTCGAAATCCGCCATTTTACCCGATTTGACTTTGAATTGACAATTTTGAAGGTCAAGGTTTGACCCGTCCAAAACACCACCCGGACAAAAGTACCCCTAGGTATAGAATTTCGTTAAAATCCGCCAGTTTTACCTGATTTGACACACACACATATATATCATTTGTGGGTAGCCGTTTCAAGGTCAAGGTCACCTTGCGCGGAAAATCTCCCCCGTTCCTTGGAACCCCTAAGTACGAAATTAAGTACGAAATTTCGTCTCGAGACGGTCGATTGAGCTGTATTTATACTCGTCGTGTATATAAACGCTCTTTATCAACGACACTGCGGATACGAACACTCTTTAACTATCATGCGATTAACCCCACAATTCGAAGGACGGCGGCAGTGGGAATGGAGAAGGAGTGCTCGGACATTCTCAGAAGTGGTCCGACGACACTGCCTGTGGGTTTTTACCTGCAGATAGGGAGTTTGGGCTCAATCGGTCCAGCCGTTTTCGAGTCTATAGCTATAGCGTCTATACATACATGTATATATATAAAGAAGTCGCAAAACTTGATGATATATACCGTAGTAGATATAGCAGATATTTTAAAGCACGATTCTGCATCATACAAAACACACAAAGAGAATGTATGGATATGGATGGTCCAGTCTACAAGTGAATGGCATTTTATTTTGTATTAGAAGGCATTAAATACACTATTTCAGTGTTATTGACTCAACGTGTGTTTGACCAATGAGCACACAGACACTTGGGGAAAATTACCACACACAAACCATATGACTTGCTGTCAAGTTACCATTTGAAAACCCAAAACAAACAAGATTATCGACACCCCCCCCTCCCAACCCCACAATTTCCGTAGTTTCCATGAGAATAGTTTGGCGCCATTGATGCAGAAATTGTGACACTTGCATCGCCGCCTGTAAGGGCTTCAAGGCCTATTCAGACAGTGATGCTACTTCAGCGTCCGACACTCACTTAGTACAAACATAATATCACTGAGGCATTCACACGGCATCAATCGCAAGAATAGGATTTGTTTTTAATTGAGCGATGTGATCAGATCGTTTACTCCGGTGTTTTCAGCTTATGCAACGAAAGGTGGTAAACAAAGTCATCGGATGAGGAATCCATCAACATTGCCAAGTTCATTCAAGGTAAACAGAGTGACTACTTCAAATCCAATGTCTAATTGTCTATATAGCGGAAATTATAATCACAATGCAAAAGCACGAACTATTAATACTAGTATATAACAAGTCTCTGCATCATACAAAAATCCAATAGAGAACGTAGGAATATGCATGGACATTGCGTCCCGTCTACAAATGAATGGTATAATCAAATTGCCATTTTATTTTTAACTAGCTGGGGTACCTGGCATTGCACGGGTGAAGAATGCATAATTTATTAGTGGCCCTTCAAGTCAGTTAAAACAATTATTAGTTATTTGGGGTAAACATCACTTACATGTATTGCATGACTCTCCGGTAGGGCCCTGCAAATCAGAAATTCGGCAACCAAATCGAACCGGGTGTCTGATGTCGGCATCGACATCAAATCGGAACAAGCACTGGACATATAAAATTATAGCTGACCATTGGATGTTATTCTAATTATTGTTCACTTACGATATTTGTCATAGAAGCAGAGACTTTTTTTTACTTTAAAACATCTGAGGTTAACGGGACCTATCTAATAAGCTTCACAGGGTCAAATTATGCATATGTACATGTAGTATAATGTACCGGTACACATTTTGAGCTCCAAGGATCCAACCGTTTGGTCGCGCCTCTAGCCAAGATATATATAATTAAAAGTGGCCTTTTAAGACATCCGAAGTGAACAGGACCTATCTAATAACGCTCCCCGAGTCAAATTACCGATATATACAAATTTTCAACTCTGATGGTCCAGCCGTTTGGTCACCTATAATCGGACAAATAAACAAACAAAATTGAGTTTTATTACTATAGATTAGAAGGCATTAAACAGTCATTCACCCCCAATATGACTGGGCAAAAATGTCATTGCAGCAGTATCTGTTTGGTGACGATCGGATGAGGGATGTGGCATTTACATGTGTAGGTTGTGCCAAAGGATTTAGTCATGCAAAGAGTAAAATCCAAGATGGCCACTGGCAGCCATGTTTTTTTTTTAATTTCGGAAAACATCATTGTTCACAAATCCTTGTGATGCTGAAGATCCTTCTGAAGTTTGGTGACGATCAGATGAGGGATGTGGCCTGTAGGTTGTGCCCAAGGATTTAGTCATGCAAAGAGTAAAATCCCAGATGGCCGCTGGCAGCCATATTTTGCAACGAATTTCGGAAAATAATGATGGCTCCCATCTAGAGGTCACCCCGAAGATGCATATAAAGTTTGGTGATGATCGGATGAGGGATGTGGTCTGTAGAGTGTGCCAACGGATTTAGTCATGTAAAGAGTAAAATTCAAGATGGCTGCTGGCGGAAACTCATCGAAACTCGATCACTAAAATTTGACAGCTTCCATCTGGAGGTCATCCTAAACATGTCTGTGAATTTTCAAAACATTTCTCCAATAAATGCGTGCTGCAGGGTGTGCAGATGGTCCACAAAATGGCTGCTGGCGGCCATGTTTTTTAACAAATTTCTGGAAAAATCAATGGCTCCCATCTAGAGTTCCAAAGTTCCATATGGTGTTTGGTGATCATCGGATGAAGGATGCGACCTGTAGGCTGAGCAAAAAGAAATTGTTGACTGACGTACGCACGCACAGATGCACATATGACGGAAGACAAACCATGGCAATAGTTCAAACTTTACAAAGTAAAGTTGAGCTAAAAATGGCTGTTGCGCATAAATACCCGTTTTGGATGTGTGCCCGACCTGCTGATTATAGAGAACACAACATCAACAACTTTCAGAACAAGTCAACATTGAACAACAAATATAAATTAATTTATTAAACCTACGGTGCACTTCGCTAACACGATAACAGCTTCTTGATTAGCAAGCGTAACATCGGGGTCCATCTTCATTATATGCCTGATTCTTGAAATAGGCAATCGGATCAACTTCCCCTGAGAATTTTCGCTTTTATCTTCCTCTGAATTTTCAATTTGAGTATTTTCATTTTCTCCCGCCATTTTTAAAAACAAAAAGTGCGAATACGTATAATAATTTTCCGGACCAAATTTATTTTCATGATAAATGAATATTTAGAGTAGTGCTGTGTGATCTAATTTACTAGTAAAACAAAACAATCAATTAAATTGATTGATAACCAAGACACATCTTACGTCTATAAAAAATTTAAATTGCCAAATTACATTGTTCATTATAAATATCGTTTCGGTTATATTAACCGATTTCAATTTTTTAGCTGCATCACACCTGACTGGTTTTCGTTACATTTGTACTTGAGATATTCATTCCGATGTAATGTTGTGATTGAATACACGTGTCGGCAAGAAAAGCTTGTCAGTTTTTTTTAATGGTATGTAGCTTATTTAGTTAATTTTTTCGTAGCGTCAAGTATGCATTGAGTATGCCTAGACTATAGCAGGTATATGTTCTATGGATGCACAACTCCTCAATGAACAGATGATTGACATTTACAATTTCCACCGGCATTAACTCTGATTAACTCCTTGTTAATGGGAAGCCTATAGTAGCTAAGGTTATATTACACAAGCTGTTGTATTATTACTATGGCCTACTTTCAATGTTACATTCAGGGATGTGCAAAGCCAGTCAAGCAGACATAATAATAGATAACATCTCTATTATAGACTCTATATGTATTATGTAGCAATATTATGTCCCAGAAACCAGTTTGGCTTAAATTTATATGGGACCTGACTGCACAAGAGAGCAATTTGTGAACAATTGAATTTGAAGGACTCTATAGGTTGTTTACACTTATAACAATTATACAATATGTATATACATGTAGTCTATAGGCCAGTACCGGGTATACATCATGTATATTATTTATGGACCGGTAGCGATACATGCCTCATTCATATGTACATATATGTTATCAGTGTAAGTGAACTACTTATGTACATATAGGCTATAGGGTAGTACTTCTAGTACTTCTACATTACATTTATATATACATGTCTTGTTCGCCATCTCTGTATATTGTAGGCCTATATATAGGGCCTAGCTGGTAGCTACTTAGTAGATGCCAAAGAAAACAAAATATTTGTGTTTCGGCCTTTCGGGTTAATTCTCTATCTACCCTATTTTAAACCTCATACCCTAATGTTTTTTTTACATTGATCACTGCCCATTCTTTTCATTGTCTCTGAATTTGAATGGGTTGATTGCAATTGTTTTCTGTCAATGTATTGTATTTATTAGTAAAACTTCTTTTTAACCGAATTTAATCTTATCTAATTTTATTTATAAGACATGAAAAGTCTTATGTCAAAATAAAATAAATAGTTTTAAGCCTATAGGCTATTGTAGGCTATCTACCAACCCCAGTTTTTTAAAACTTGTAAGTTGTAATCAAACCAGACCAGACACTTGTTTTCTTTGGCATATACATTTGTAATCAGTGAGGTATAATGTGTAACCAATCACTATATCCTGATCTGCAACCTTAGGGGATATAATATATTTTACTGGATGGCATCTATCAATCTAAATGCATGTCTATATTGTTGTATACCCGTTATGATACATATATTATATCTCTTAATCTTCCTGGAGGTCAGTCATATATGGGGGTAATTATATCAGTTTGGATTTTGTATTAGATCATGGCATGATCTAGATTTTTATATGAATGGCTTCCACATAAGGGTTCAGTATAGTGGTAATGTTTATTCTCTCTCAGTTATTTGACACATAAAAATTAAAAAAATAGGTAGTAAGGCTTAACCTTCCATGACTGGAGCTTCCTGTAATTTTGCGAAAACCCTGTGTCAATGCATTCTCTTTTATATATGCGAGTCGCCCATAGGGATCGAGCCTCACATATATAAGAGAATACATTGGCCTAATAATATTTACTCTGACCATGAAGCCTATATGAGTCTCGTATATATACATGTAAGAGAACTCATTTTCATTATTAGTATGTTGTTTTACCTACATGTATATGGTGCTTTAAGGCTGCAATTTTTTTTCTCTCACATCCTCAACTCAACTTAATTTGTTAGTTATATTAATGTTTGTTGAATAAGTTTGAAGATTGCCTATAAAATGGAATTTTTTAAAGGTACTTTAATGCCCTATGTGTGTAATATAATAACCATTGTTATGGGCATATGCCTATGATGATTGTTTTTGTAAAATGTCATTCAGTAATGGTTTGTTCCATTTGTTTCAGCTACAGAATAAAGCATCATAAATATCTGTCAGTGTCTGAATTAATTGTGCTTTAAATTGTATGCAGTGCCTTGACATTGCAACTCTGTGTTACTGAATGCTGATTTTATATTTGTAACAACACAATGACCCACAATGAGAGGCGGAGTCACTGGGTCAAGGAAGGATTCATTGGGCTTGGAGGTATAAATCTTAAGTGATATTTTATTATATTTACATAGCATTTGTGAGTTTACACCAAAGTGACCAAATGTTCAGTTATTGGTCAACTGCCAATAATTGGGTCATGCATTTCATATCCCAATAAAACACACCATAACATGACCTGGCATCACATCTTGTTGACGTAGACAGGGTCCGCGCTGGACCAAAATTTACTTTTGCCAAATAATTTGCCAAATGAAAATATTTTTTGCCAAATGTGAATTATTTTTGCCATTGGCAAATTTGGCAAGTGGCAGCGCGAACCCTGGACGTAGATGACTAAATGTGATAGATAGAATAACTGGGCTGTTTTTATGTGCGCGGCCATAGACTAATCAATTGATAATTCACAAGTACAATATTGGGCTAACTTACAGTGCTGCATAGTATTAAATTATAATATATCTAAACTGCAGACAGATGTAAAAAATATTTTTTTTAGCTGAGTTTATAGAAATTAATAAGGAAAAAGCTACCGGTATATAAATATAAGAAATGAATGTAGTTTGAGTGTGTTTTATCGAGGAGTATGTTGCTGTGGCCATTGGAGCGCATCTTGTGTGAAACTGTATGCATGTGACAATGTACCCCAAGGCCAAAGCACAATACCCGTCAATAAATTAACACGCTCAAACTATATTCATTTCAAAATTATCCTGGATTGTTAAAGCCAAATGGCAGTTTGCGCTCCAAAATACACCTAATAATAGTTGCTTTTTAATTTTTTCCCATATTCGAAATAGGTCGATAAATACATGTACCTGTACTAACTTGAACATTGGAGTTCGAACGAGTTATGTCTGTTTAACTCTTTCGCTGCTGATCGCGACTAAAGTCAAATTACCCATACACTTAAAGGTACTCAATCCGAACAGAGGGTCCCCATCTCAACAGATTCCAACAACAACAATCCGATCAGAGGGTCCTATATTACTATTTCTTTGGCTTTGGGGGTAAAAAATATTTGATTCGAGTCGAGGAACCCATCAAACAAAGCTCAGAGTTATTAGATATTGATTTTTGAAATTTGTTATATGCTCGAGATGAGTACTAATAATTGCCGTCAATTTCGTAACCTGCTCGAGATGTGTACTCCAAAACACTATGCAAACAGACAAGGATGGATAACTCTAAAATCAAGTGGTAATAATAACGCAATTTTGACTGTGTTCTGGGCCAGAAAGTATTCCCGATAATGAAAAATAATAGATTTCTAAAATCGATATATAACAAATCTGAGCTTTGATGGGTGACTTCCTCGACTCGAATCAAATATTTTTGACCCCCGAAGCCATTGAAATAGTAATTGAGAGGAGTTTTATCGGATTGAGTACCTTTAATGTGACATATATGAATCCCAGTGGATGGCACATACAGTAATGTCCTAAGTAATCGACTCCTTAACCAGAGCAGAATTATGGGTAGAGCTTTCCGATGAATGGCAACAAGCCATATTTCCGACTAAATCCTGAAAAGTTACCCATAATTCTGCTCTGGTTAAGGAGTCGATTACTTAGGGCATTAATGTACATGTCATGCTCATAAGTTATGTGCCTGTTGTCTCTTAGAGGATGCCTATCTCCTGAGAGGAATATTTTAGTTTACACAGTGTGAATATACACTACAGTTGGTAACAAAAACAGATATATTAAATTGTATAGCATTTTCCAATATTTAATTAGAAAAATGCTACTCTCAGGTGCCTAATAATCGTAATGGCCTAATAATAGTGATGGATGGTGATTTATGCTGAAAATAATAATAGTGATGGCAATTTCACTCTGTGTCTCAATGCCAAATAATAGTGATCATTGGAAATATTCTCCAAAATTAACAATCTTGCTGACACTATTATTAGGCACATGAGAGTATGCTATTCCAGTTATTTTACTCCCTGGTGAAACGCTTGGCATCCATATGTTTGATGTATCCATCCAGCCCCATTCCGTTTTTTTAGTGCTACAGGTCAAAGTTCTGGAGTTGCATTCCATATATGGAAATCATGAATATTCAAAAGCTCCATATATAGAATGCTACTACAGAACATTGATCTGTAGCACTAAAAACGGAACGGGGCTGGATAGATCCAATATGGCCGTGACTCAGTGACAAGGCGTATTACCATGATTACTATTTGATCTTTCATAGTTGGGGTTCTTTATGGAGTCACCAGTGTCGCAGTCGGCCACCCGTTTGATACCCTCAAGACAAAGATGCAAGGACAAGTGGGATTCGAAAAGACCAGTATGATACAGACCTTTACGAAAACACTTAAAAGTCAAGGCATAAGAGGACTTTACAGGTGTGACCTTTGAATTGAATTGAATCAAATTTAATTGAGTTCATTATTATACTAATGTGTTCTTTTCAAAATCCTTTGGCACAGAAGAAAACTAATAGGTTTTACCTCTATGGTATACCATATACAGAATAACTAACAAGGAATGCTCTGTTTGTTACACTGTAGATAAAGACACCCATACCTTTTTTTGAGATAGAAAATATTTTATGGAAACAAATAAATTGTCTATATTAACCCTTCCATGACAGAAGCTTCCAGATATTTTACGCAAACCCTGTGCCAAATCATTCTCTTATATTCCCAGCATTCCCAGAGGGAGCCTCGCATATATAAGAGAATACATTGGCCTAACAATATTTATCTTGACCTTGTAATCCAGTCCATTCTCTATGAGGCTCCCTATGAGAGTCTCTCATATATAAGAGAATGCACTGGCACAGGATCTTTAATGCCGCACCAGTGCAGCTTTCGTCATGAAAGGGTTAAATTCAAAATTAATGAATTATGTGTCTTATTTACAGAGGTTGCATTCCACCATTGTGGGGATCAGGAATTTATAGATCAATACAGTTTGCTGTCTTTGAAGCCATGTAAGTTGATTTCTAGAAAGCATTAACACTTTCTTTGCTAAATGGATCCTCCCATTCAATTATGCAAGTATATATTGGAATGGTCTATTATTGGGGGGGGGGGGGTTAAGGAAAGATGATCAGATGAAGACATAATGTATATGCAGAAGATTTTCACTTAATTGGTGGGAAATGTTCAATTAATCACTTAAATTGACAACCTATGGTCATTTATTGAACTTTAATATTATCTGAATTTTTTTTAGGGAACTATTCTTCTTTGAATATTTAGTAGAGAAAGGGTTAACAAGCATGAACATTGACAAGCCTGCAAATAGTGTGTCTGTCATTTGCAGAATGGGGTCCACAGAGGGTGAATTTAGTGACATCAAATTCACCCTCTGGGAACTACATTCTGCTTAGGCCTCAACTGCTATGAGAGACCTAGGATCAGATTGAAGCTCCCCAGTTGAAGTTGGTGATGTTCAACCATTAGTCACCTCGATTATGTATATTATCTTCTGAAAATTAGGGGATATAGAAGGTTCTCAAAAGGGAAAAAGTAACCAAAAACAATGTTAATTTGAGACTATAGATACTTGATCATACTTCCCAGAAGATGAGGTGGAAGCAATCCCCAGATGGTGAATTTGGTGATGCTAGCAAGGTAGCATCACTAAATTCACCCTCTGAGGACCTCATTCTGCAAATGATAGACTATTTGCAGGCATGAACATTGATCGACTGAACCTGCATTTGATTTGATTTGTTTCTTTCTCTACCTGTTCAAACTTAATTTAAGTATTGATAAATCTCCGGAATAACACAAGTAGAACTGATCTGTGAGGATAGGTCAGATTGAAGTGTGAATCCAAGCATCAGAGAATGGGAGTGTTTTGCTTTTTATACCCCCATGACCGAAGGAACAAGCCTTGAAATAGTGTGTCTGTCATTTGCAGAATGAGGTTCCCAGAGGGTGAATTTAGTGATGCTACCCCGCATAGCGGGCTAGTATCACCAAATTCACCCTCTGGAACCTCATTCTGCTGAGTTGTAAGCAGAATGAGGTCCCCAGAGGGTGAATTTGGTGATGCTAGCCCACTATGCGGGGTAGCATCACTAAATTCACCCTCTGAGGACCTCATTCTGCAAATGACAGACACACTATTTCAAGGCTTGTGAAGGAAATGGTGGGTATACTGGATTACATGTGTCTGATGCTACAGTAATGCCCTAAGTAATCGACTCTTTAACTACATCCCCGAGAGCTTTCCGATGAATGGCAACAAGCCATATTTCCGACTAAATCCTGAAAAGTTACCCATAATTCTGCTGTAGTTAAAGAGTCGATTACTTAGGGCATTACTGTACATCTGGGCAGATATCTCAACCACTTGTTGTCAGATCTCAATGACATTTGGTATGGATGTTCACTACTATGAGGACATTCAATGGAGTATTTGGGTTTTCAGTTTTAGAGTTATTCATCTTTGTTTATCTGGAAATGTTGGTTATTTGTCCGTCCGGGAAGATATCTCAGCCAAAGATTCTCGGATCTCAATGTAATTTGTTATGGATGTTCACCACTATGAGAATATTTAGAGGAGTGTTCAAACTTTTTATTCAGGTTTTCCATTCTAGAGTTGTTCATCTTTGTTTTTCTGGAAATGTTTTTGTGTTCGTCTAAGCAGATATCTCAACCACAGGTTGTTGGATCTCAATGAAATTTGGTATGGATGTTCACCACTATGAGACATGCAATGGGGTGTTCAATCGTTTTGTTCAGGTTTTCCGTTCTAGAATTATTCATCTTTGTTTTTTCTGAAAATGTTTAATTTTGGGTCTGTCTGCTGCAGTATCTCAGCTAAAGGGAACAGGCGGTATACACTGGGCAACAACCCAGCTTTTGTTTGAATCACTTTAGACTTCTACTACTCTTGTGCCAAATAAGCATACATGAACACTTATTAATTTCTAGATAAATTTCCCACCTGTAAAGTCGTTATTTGGTCCTGTACACTTATTAAAGAGAAAATCTGGGAAACAATATTTCAATCATCACTGGGAGTGAAAGAACTGGAGCTTGTCCGTCGAGATTGGAGAAGCAAATTACATAACTAAAACGAAAACACAGGATAATAGTACAGAGTGGAACAGTTTGTAAATTCCATGAGACTCTGGCCTGGCCATGTATCGAGTGAAAGTTCTGAAACAGTTCTACCCTGTACTGTTATTTAGCGCTATACTTTTATTTAGTTTAGCAAAATGTCCATTCATGTACTGTTATTCCACCCTGTAGTGTTATTTGGCACTCAAAAGTATGTCTATAAAAAAAATCTGGCACTTGAAGTAACAGGTGGTCAGATGATAACCCATTTTAGCCTTTATATGGAGAGATCATGTCATGATTGTGTCAACTCAGAAACTATGCACCACACTTATATGCAATATTATAAAGTTATTATACAATGTTATGTACAGTATGTGTTTTACTTGTACGAGTCCAGGTTGTGGTGAAAAATCATATTGGACGAGACACGCCAGTGTCGAGTCCAATATGACTTTTCACCACAACCTGGACGAGTACAAGAAAAACTCATACTGTGCACAATATTGTATAATGACATTTTTATTATCCATCTGTATGTTTATCCAAATTTTGGGAATAAAACTTTTGTGGTTATTTTTGGTATTTGTCGGCACTTAATTCTCTATAAAAGCCTGTATTTTGATCATCAGAAAGCATGATTTGGAAAAGTGAGAAAAAAAAAAAACTCAATGCGGAAGTGAAACGTTTGCTAAAATCCATTGATCAGTATTGCACGCGCAACACAATTTCACCAATTCATTTCGCAATAGAGTTAATTTGTGACGTCACAGAGTCCCAATAAAAAAGTTACCCAGTTTATCTCCACCCTCCACCTGAAGGGTGGGGGGAGATAACTACCAGCTTATCATCCAAGATGCCATAGCACACCAGTAAATACCTGTTCATTGACCACATTGTGATGATTACAGTTATGCCCTGTGCCAATAGGTCGCCTCGCATATATAAGAGAATGCATTGGCCTAAAAAAATTCTTTTTACCATTTTTATGTTTACCCATACCATAGTATGGTAAACATAGTGTCGTTGCCCGGATTGACCACTCGTCGTTAGTCCGTCCGTCCGTCCGTCTGTCTGTCTGTCTGTCTGTCTGTCTGTCTGTCTGTCTGTCTGTAGACACTTTACGCATGGTGCGATAACTCGAACATTTTATATCTGATCGGAACCAAATTTTGTATATGAATTTGTCAGCACCAAATACAGATCGAGTTCGAATATGGGTTCGATCCGAGTTTTTTTCACGGAGTTATGGCCCTTTTTCGACCTAGAATTCATGCATGCTACCATAACTCAAAAAAATTTTATCTGATCAGAATCAAATTTGGTATGCAAGTTTCTCGGACCAAAATACAGATTGAGTTCGAATATGGGTTTGATCCGATATTTTTCAATGGAGTTATGGCCCTTTTTCGACTTAGAATTCATGCATGCTGCCATAACTCAAATTTTTTTTTATCTGATCGGAACCAAATTTGGTATGCGAGTTTCTCAACTCAAAATACAGATCGAGTTTGAATATGGGTTATATCCAACATTTTATACCAGAGTTATGGCCCTTTTTCAACTAAGAATTGAACAGATAACCATAGCAGTCTACAATTAATTACCAGTGGTATCAGTTTAGCTCTGAGAGCAGTAAATCTGTATTATGGGAATTAGAGTTATTTTTTACTCCCATGTTTATGATGACACACTCCTCACCTGTATAGTTTTTGGTATCGATCGGTTTAGAAATTATTAACACTTTGCATCCGCACATAGGCATGAGCTATCCGATGCTGTAACCAAATTATTTTTTGTCCGATTGTTTTCATATTTGATATGTAGGTTTATAATGACACACCCCTCACCTGTATAGTTTTTGGTATCGATCGGTTGATCGGTTTAGAAAATAATTAACCCTGCACACAAATGCTATCTGATCCATCTAAGTCAAACTGTTTTCTTCTGATATGCCTCATATTTCTTACCAAGGTTTTTCTTAGCACGTTCTTTATCTGTATGGTTTTTGGTATCGTTTAATTAACCCTTTTCAAACTTATTTTTACTTAGAACTCAAAACATTTTTTATCTGATCTACACCAAATTTGGTACATGTGGTCCTCACCCCGAAATACAGATCAAGTTCAAATTTGGGTTTGATCCGATATATTTTAACAGAGTTATGGCCCTTTATAATTCAAGTAATTTACTACCTATTGTATATGCCCTGTGAGAATTTAAGACAAACAACTTTACACAGTAATCTGCTTTATTGGGATCAGAAAATGACACTGGATACTCTTTGCTAAACCACTGCTGCTCCCAGAGCTGTCAAATTTAAGTGATTGATGATACTTTACTCCAGTTTGTGTGCAATAGTAATTTAACCCAACCTGTTGAAACATGTTCATGGCATTAATACAAATAGTCCATTGTCCATGTGAAGGATGTTCTGGAGCATGGCTGTTTAGAGAATTGTTGTTTACAGAGACACTGTTGTCTTATCTTGAGAAAACAATTTGTCCACACATTAGTTCCATCATATGATGTCATTGAAAATGATTAACACTCTCCACACATCATATGTTCATTCTCCTATTCTATGTCCAGGTTGATCGTGATCCACTTTTCACTTGCATGTATTTCAGGATTAAAATTAACCTATTCCATAGACACATAATATCTGATACGCAGATTTTAAATTATCTCTTTCGCCTTAGGCCAGGTTCACTAAGAATTTCTATTAATTATAAGCCACCAATTGAATATTCATCATTTGAGGATATATCTTGTTTTGAAATTCCCTCTATTGCATTTGGGCTGCAGGATAATAATAATGGTTCTGGTATTCTTGAAGCTGACTTTTTGGTCAAATATTTTTCACCCAATCACTTTTATAATCTCATTCAGGTTGATTGTGATACATTCTTCATGCGTATAAATTTTGGTATTGATTGAATGGTTTTGAGAATATTAACCCAATATTTAATAATATTTCTGCTGTTACAGACATTGTATCTTTCCAATGATCAGCTTAGAATAAAATTAACCATAGGTACATGTATACTGTACGCGATCCAATGTTATGACTCTAATATTTTCAATTTGACCCTTCTCATATCTCTCCTTTAGTTATCTGATAATTCTGTATTAAAATATTTTATATCCAACCATTATCAATCATATTTAATATCAAGGTCTATTCACCCCTCACTTATATAGATGTTCAGGTGTTTGTTGGTCTCTAATCTCAATCATCCCATAACTTTTACTATGCAGCTAACACAACAACATAATCTGTTATGACTCAGGTTCCATTGTAAGAATTAAATAAATAGAGTTATTATGATGTTAATATTGTAACAATTATATCTTTAACAGCTATGGTGCATCTGTCTGACTGTGTTTGGGTATAATTATCTTTATCAATCTATCACACATACATGTATCTCTGTTGGAGTGACCGAATAGGTTGAAATCGAATGTCATATCCATCTTCCTATTGTGTTTAAATGAGCAAGTTGCTCAATATGTCTGATTCCACTATGAAACTAATAAATAATAGTACGCTGTGAATTGTTGAAATTCTTGCACTCATAAAAAGATCGCTATCGCCAAGGTATGGGTTAAACATCTGCCGATCGTGATCGGCCTCTCGTTTCTTACATTCTTTAACAATTTTATAATTTTTTCTTACATTTTTTAACAATTTTTATAATATTATTCTACATTCTTTGACAATTTTATCATTTTTAATATGTGTTAAGCCAATGCATTCTCTTATATATGCGAGGTGACCTATGGTCGACTCGCATATATAAGAGAATGCATTGGCACAGGGCAAATATGATCACTGAAAATATCAGAATGTGCTATGTTCATATTAATGTTTGGCAACTAGCATATCCTTTGAAATCTGTTTGTATATTTCCTCAGGTATTTATTTATCTGCTAATATCTTCCTCCAGTATGGAACTTTTGTGAAGTTGATTATATCTGATGTATTCATTTTGTAGTTACACTTACATGGATAATCCAGTTGGCAGATCTGAGATTCCTGGTACATTCGGATTGCAGTTGTAAGTAAGACAGTCAAGCCTGCAAATAGTGTGTCTGTCATTTGCAGAATGAGGTCCCCAGAGGGTGAATTTAGTCACTCTATCCCTCTGGGAACCTCATTCGGCTTAGGCATCAACTGCTATGGGAGACCTAGGATCAGACTGAAGTTCCTCAGTTGAAGTTGGTGATGTCCACCCATTAAGTCACCTTGATTATGCATTTTATCTTCTACAAATTAGGGGATATAGAATTCCCAGAAGGGAAAAAGTAACTAAAAACATTGTTAATTTGAGACTATATATAGATACTTCCCAGAAGATAAGGTCTAAGCAGAATGAGGTCCCCAGAGGGTGGATTTGGTGATGCTAGCCCACTGTGCAGGGTATCATCACTAAATTCACCCTCTGAGGACCTCATTCTACAAATGTCAGACACACTAAATCCAGGGTTGTTGAGAAGTGTTCAAGTTAAACCTCTCTTGGTTTATTTAACAATTTGTAGTATTCTTCATATTCTTCATCAACTACAGTAATGCCCTAAATAATCGACTCCTTAACCCTTCCAGTGCCAAGTCCGATTTTTGTATCAACCCATATTTCCTTGATCATTTTTCAAATTTATTGATTATAATAATGTGATACATTGATGGAAAGAAATCTTAGCTCTTCGGACTTGGCACTGAAAGGGTTAACCATAGCAGAATTATGGGTAATTTTTCAGGATTTAGTCGGAAATATGGCTTGTGAGAGCTTTCCGATGAATGGCAACAAGCCATATTTCCGACTAAATCCTGAAAAATAACCTATAATTCTGCTGTGGTTAAGGAGTCAACTATTTAGGGCATTACAGTATGCAGACTTGGACATTTCAAGGGTTGCAGGCACACAGGTCTACCGATAATACTTGCTTGAAATATTTTGAGGAGTGCAATTCTTATCATCCTATCATCCTAAATTTATAAGACAAGTTTTAACATCCTATTAGAAGCTGTAAAGTTCCTAATATTAGGAATTGCCAATCTATATATGTAAAAGAGTAGGATTTGTCTGTCTCTTTGTGGTTTTCTCAGGATACTCTGGCGGATGTTCTAACGCTTTTAGTTTTTCGAAAGGAGTTCAATTTAAAAAAAAAACTTGAGAAAAGACAAAAATAATTATTTTTAAATTAGATTAAATTTTTAATTTAAACAAAGATCAAAATCATTAAATGATAAAAATGTGTGTGAAGTGCACAAATGGGCCGCCATTGAATAAAGGCTCCCGAAGATCGAAATGTGCGCACATAGGCCCCAAGCTGCACTTTGTGCAAAGGGGAGCT
The DNA here is from genome assembly GCA_032622095.1 of Siphonodentalium dalli. Lineage (NCBI taxonomy): Eukaryota > Metazoa > Mollusca > Scaphopoda > Gadilida > Siphonodentaliidae > Siphonodentalium > Siphonodentalium dalli. The sequence continues at coordinate 163,689,610 of CP136069.1, forward strand.
TGTTTCAGCAAGTTAACCCTATCATGATGGGAGTTGTGCTGGTGAAGTATGAAAGATCATGTGCCAGTACATTCTCCTACATGTGCGAGTCTCCCATAGAGAGCCTTGCATATATAAGGTAATGCACTGGCTTACAAGGTCAAGGCAAATATTGTTAGGCCAATGTATTCTCTTATATATGCAAGGCTCCCTATGGGAGACATTCATATATAAGATAATGCATTGGCACAGTTTTTTTGCATAATGTCAGGAACCTCCCTCCAGTCATTGAAGGGTTAATATATAAAAGTTAATTTTTCTCTAGCAATGATACATATATCTTACTTAATTACAGTCCTAGCATTAGCTCAAATCTGTGTCAGGTTTTTTCTCTCAACCATAGAAAATATCAGGCTTAAGAGATCACAATAATTTAACTTTAAAATTGCCACACTCTGCAATCATTTGAAAGCGTTTGGTGTCACATCACATTCTCGGTAGTTATATGTCCCGTTCTCAGTGTGCAGTTTTCAATACGACACTTTATTCACAACAACATGGCATCTATGCTCCATTTCTATTTATAAAGATATGATTGAGTATCTGGCCCAATTGATAACATGGAAAAATAATAAAAGTATTTTGAAATGCACTTCATTTTGTGTTGAAATTCAGCAGCATTGAAGCAATGCACACTGAGATTTGGACATACATATAACTACCGAGAATGTGACGTGGCTCCGAACAACATTCAAGTTATTACAGAGTGTGATGTCATACTTCATTGGTCACAATGGAATAACTTTAGTACAAAACATTGAGGTGTTTTTATATTCCTCACAGCCGGGTGGTAGTTGCTGGTATGGCTGGTTCCACTGCCAGAGCGTTCATCGAAACTCCACTTGAATTTGCTAAGGTATGTATCACAGTAATTTTTCTACCCGTTTTGGAAAATTTCCCAGAGGATTTTCATTGTGAATCTCTAGTGTAACTAAGGCAGCAATACACAATTTCCAGCAATTTTGGCCGAACTGTGAGGGGGTACTTAAAAACTATGCTGAGCCATTATCTTTGGCATAGGGCCCCATCAGGCATGTTTTATTTTTTAAATGTTAGGTGTAATCTAATTCAGCTTCTTTGTACGATTTGTCAAGAATTATGTCCATTGGTTTGCATACACAAAATGCTTGATTTCACCCATTTTTTGACTCAAATTGACCATTTTCAACACAAAACAGACCATGACAGAGCTAATGTCAGTACATAAGCCTCTTCCACCTGATAGAGCTGAGAAATATTTGAAATAGAAAAAAAGTATTTGTAGCAATTTCAAAAAAATATCTTGCAAGGCAGAATTCAGGGGAGAGAAATGGGGCTATTTTTCTATAACAGAGCTGGCCTCCATTGAATACGAAAATCATGTTACATATCCAAATTTATCAGTTTTTAGCTCACCTGAGATGAAGTCTCTGGTGGGGGTAGAGTCATCACTCCTCATCCATTGTCCGTCCGTCCGTCCATCCATATGTCTGTCAAGGATCATCTTCTTCTCCAGATGGGTTCATATTTGATGTGGATGTTCCCAAGGTGATTCACATTCAAATTTGTTCAAATGAGGTCACCAGTTCAAATAGTTGTGAATCCAGGGCCATAACTCTTTCCCTCCATAGTAATTCTTAAAATAACTTCTACTCCAGAATCATAAGACTGAATGGGTTCATATTTCGTGTGAATGTTCCCTAGGTGACTGTCATTCCGATTTGTTCAAATGAGGTCACCAACTAATATAGATGTGAAGCCAGGGCCTTAACTAACTCTTTCCCTCCATAGTAACTACTATGGATGGTCCTTTGGTTACTGGGGTTCAGATTTGTTAAACTGCGATCACTGGGGCAAACATAGATGGAGCCATGGTCATACTTTAAAACAAAAATTAATTTATTTTTAGATTAACTCTTTGCTCAATTTAACCCCAAAAAAATATATTAAAAATGGAACAAAAAAAATTGACTTTAGATTTTACTCCTTGCTCAATTGTTTTATGAAAAAAATTAACCACATAATAACATCCACCAGGGTACCAAGGTACACCGACTCACCTCATCAAATTTAGTTGAAATTGGTCCAAGGGTCTGGGAGAAAAATCATGAACAGACATATCATTACCCTAGCCAATTGAAGGGTCGAGTAAGTACATGTACCCCTGTTACAAATGTTGTTCTTTCACATTCCTTAATATTCTTTGAGAAGTCATCTCAATCACTGACAACAATATAAAGCTTATGCCGCTCTTTCTCTGTCTGCCTGCCAGTCTCGCCAATGTCTCTTGTGTATTATGAAATGAGATCTTATCTTATCTGACAGTGTTTGATAAAAAAATATCAGGAACTGCTGTATAATACTTATTTGTGTCATTCATTTCAATTTAAATGAGATTAATTCCCATGTGCTGTGATCTCTGTATTTATTTATGTGGCAGCTCAACTATGACAATGACGTGTCTTATTTATTATGCTGATGATTTCAAGGAACAATTATCAGAGGTGCCATGTTGATAACCGTTCCCTAAACTTTGTAACTTATTTTAAGGAAAATGAACTCATTTCAACTTCTATAATATACCCTTTGAAATTACTAGATCAATTGATCTCATAGATTGGGATTTACAGTTGGTTCAAATAGGGGCAGAGATAGGAGATTTACCCGTGTAACACTCCCGCACCCACCCTATCTATGCTGTGAATTCATGTTTGGTACTTGTATTTAGATTCTTATTTTACATGTGATAATTTTTATATACCAGTATTGTCAGTAATGTTTTGATAAATTTCCAACAGTTGGAGAGATTGAAGTACCAGTTGTAATTTAGTTTGGTCCAGTTGGGAGGTAATGGGCAATGATCTATTGGGGAAGGGGTGTGGAGTTAGAAATTTCAAGGTGGACACCTCCCACCATTCAACGAAGACGCTCTACATGTATCCCTGTTTAGAACTACTTGTTTTAAAGTGAATTGACAAGTACTGACTATTGTAGTCTTCATCGTCCCAGTCTTCTGCGTCTTTACAGTCTTGTGAGCGACAATACAATCTGCATTTTTCACATCAATATCTCAATCGAGTTCGAGTTATGACCCTTGTTTTATAATGTCAACCGATTCCATTAATATCTTGTACATGTATATGGATCTTCCACAACAATATCTTGAAACAAATGTCAACCAATTTGAATTATAATTTACCATACTTATACTTGTGCCAGTGTTCACAGTTTTGGTGTGAACCGTGTTCAGTTCAAAAATATGCAGTAGTGCTCATCTTTAATTTTGAGGATGATAAAGAGATTATTTTCCATTATCTTATTTATTGTTTTCTGATCAATAAAGTAACCTGGTACATCCACAGAGAACCGATTGGATTCAAATAGAGAACTTGTAATATTTGTAATCCACTTTACACAGGAACCATTTTTATACGGCCGATTTAAAAAAATGGGATATATTTTGTTATTTATTCGTCCGTCCATCTGTCCATCCATTCGCTTTTTTCATTTCCGGATGATAATTTTGGTAAGTCTGAACTGAAGGGAATGAAATTTGGTATGTGGGTACAATGTATACGAAAAAAAAACACAGGTCAAGTTCGAATTCTGTTTCCACCTGCCAATTTTCACCAGATTTAAGGCCCTTTTTGTTGGAATTTGCACTCAATTTTCATTTATGGATGATAACTTTAGTAAGTCAGAACTCAATGAAATAAAATTTGGTAAATGTATGTGAGTTTACTAGCCCAAAATACAGACCAATTTCAAATTTGTGTTCCACCTGCCAACTTTCACCAGAGTTAAGGTTCTTTGTTGAAATTACCATGGGGCATATTTTGCCACGTCCTAGCGATTCTCATGTGAAAAAATGAATATTATAATAATAATGGTTATTTTTCTCCACAGATAAGAGGACAGACTCAGCAAAAATGGAACCTTCGACAAGTTTATACAGTAAGCTTATTTTATGAATGATTTACAGTTATACACCCTCTTGCATCCTGTTTACATAAAGGTAGCTGTTGAAAAAATAACTTAATGTGTAAGGTCCCAGATGGTGAATTTAGTGATGCTATCCCGCACAGTGGTCGAGTGTCACCAAATTCACCCTCTGGGATTGCAGTTGTAAGTAAGACAGTCAAGCCTGCAAATATTGTGTCTGTCATTTGCAGAATGAGGTCCCCTGAGGGTCATAAATTCACCCTCTGGGAACCTCATTCTGCTCAGGCCTCAACTTCTGTAGGAGACCTAGGTTCAGATTGAAGTTCCCCAGTTGAATTGGTGATGTTCACCCATTAGTCACCTCGATTATGCTTTTATCTTCTGCAAATTAGGGGATATAGAAACTTCTCAAAAAGGGAAAAAGTAACTAAAAACAATGTTAATTTGAGATTATAGATATTTCCCAGAAGATAAAGCCTAAGCAGAATGAGGTCGCTAGAGGGTAACTTTGATGATGATAGTCTGCTGTTCACACTCTGGGGTCCTCATTCTGCAAACAGACACACTATTTGCAGACTTGGTGTAGATATCCTAACTAAACTATAAACTATTTTTCTTCAGGGTATTGGTGTCACATGGGTGAGAACTCTTGGTTTGATGGGGACCTATTTCATTCTTGTCGATTCTGGGCGGAGACATTTTCCTGACCACTTCAAGAAACCACTGCTTGGTCCATTCCTCACATCAGGGTTAGCTGCCACATTAGCATGGTGGCTCGTCTGGCCACTAGAGTACATGAAATGTCAAGTACAAGCAGACTATGGCAAGTAAGTACAGTATAACACATGATGATTGATTACATTATAAATTTCAAAAATACTAAATTTATAATAAAGTTAACCCTTTGCTGATTGATTCTTTTGTAAGGATGTTATTAAACTATATTATACCATGATCATGTTGAAGGTATTAACATTTACATCTAGTAGGGACTACAATGCTCATGACCTTTTGAATGTCAAATTGCAGCTTTACAATAACACCATGGGAAAATATAGTTCCAAGTTGACACGTTAATAAACAAAATGTTTGTAGTCATCAATCCCTCTCATGGTGTAAATTTGGTGTTCAGAAACATTACGTGTATATTCTATATATGTAAACAGTCTTGAGTCATCAGTTGATGTAATCACTGAACCTCTCTACAAATAAAAAGGGGGACTCTACCAAGATCAAACCATTTATACTAATTAATCTAAATATTAATATACTTTATAAATAGAATTTCAAAATAGAACATTACTAAAATTTCAAATCATTGATGGGGACATATGGATATTGAATGAATCAGTGAAAATGAAATACTTTACTCTAAATTTAATGTAGTGTTTACACAAGCTGTGCTGTGCCCTGGCTAGTGACAGTATTTCGCTCATATCAGCGTTTTGTTTCAATTTTCACACATCATGCAAGATGATTCCCGCCCACCATTGGTCTTATTCCTGTAGTTTTGACACATGCTTTTCGAATATTACTCAGCTCAACTGTGAAACCAGCTAGAAAGTATGTGTCAAAACTATAGGATTAGGACCAATCGTGGGCGTAAATAGTCTCGCTCGTTGTGTGCCACTCAAAACAGAACTCTGATTCAAGGGTCGCTAACAGGGGCATGGTGTAAAAATTACCTGAGAAGTTATCAGAAGCTGAATTACTCAGTGATAAAACATGCATACACACCCCATAGCATCAACAGTTCAATCACTGCAAGCGGTTTCCCATAAAAATATGACCATTGTGGATACATGTACCTCTGAATTTTGAACAAGCCTCAAAATAAGGTACTGGTCATTTGCAGAATGAGGTTCCCACAGGGTGAATTTAGTGACGCTATTCCGCGCAGCAGGCTAGTATTACTAAATTCAACCTCTGGAGACCTCATTTTACTTAGGCCTCATCTCCTCTGGAAAGTATATTTATTATCCCAATAGTTTCTCTATATCCCCAAACTGGCAGACGATACATGCATAATCGAGGTGCCCAATGGGTGCACATCACCATGTTGCGATCTGGGAACTTAAATCTGTTACTAGGTCTCCAATCGCAGATGAGGCCGATAAGAATGAGGTCCCCAGAGGATGAATTTAGTGATGCTAGCCCACTGTGCGGGGTAGTATCACAAAATTCACCCTCCGCTGACCTCATTCTGCAAATGACCAGTACCATATTTTGAGACCTGGTTTTGAATAAACCTGAATCAAACCTCTGCAGCAATTTTGATTGAAATTGAATACTCAAAACAATGCAGGACTCTCATCTTTTCTACTTAATTATTTTCCTATATTCTCATGGTTTCAGGAATATGTCCGTTCTATCAAGGATGAGGCTAATAATGAAGGAGCGAGGTGGCTTCTTCGCTCTATACAGAGGTATCATGCCTGGAACAATTCGCAGCTTCATGTCAAACGGTACCAGCATGGTTGTTATGGTATGGGCCCAGAAGAAAGTCTCCGAGCTAGGTCTGAGACACAAAAACGAAGACACCTAGTAAGGCTGATGGGGTCATTGTCACAAGGCATCACAATCGTAGCTAGCTTTTCAAAAATGTTGGCAGCTTTTCTCTGGTGATTGCACTCATAACTAGCTTTTCAAATTGAATTCTATCGTAGAATGAGACTAGTTATTCACATTTCGAACAGAAGAAATAAAAATATTGAAAATTACCGATTTTCACAGTTTAGATCTCCAGTCAATGCCTTGGAAATTTGGCAAATACGACAGTGCTGGGTGCCATTTTGTCACAAACATAAACAGACTGATAGCATGTGAGATTTTTAAAAGCTAGGTACAAATGTGATTGTCGACGAAAAGCTGGCTACCCTTGTGACGGTTTTGAAAAGCTGGCTACGAATATGATCAATGCCTTGGGACAATGTCCCCTTCAGACCTGGTATGGCTGTATAATGATCTCAATGTACTCAGACCAACCATGAAGCAGGGAGCAGCCTAGAGGGCGACCTTGGAGACATCTTGTCCCTAAAATGTGCCACTTCTCCATATTTTTGTCCTAGAGGGAAGTGACTTCTCTCTCATATATCAGTTTGCATAATTCAAAACGTCATATTGAAAGTGTATCTACTTTACTATAATGGTGTACTTACTCATTGTAATGGTAATATAAATGGGCTCTTGTATTGTATAATACTTATTGGATCACAGAAAGGTGATGTTAGATAGTAAACAGTCCATTTCTCCCTAATAATCTAATAATCCCAATTTGACTCCACTAGGCTGGTCCCTGCTATGAAGGTAGTGTTAAAACATAAACTAAGTCTGGCAGTGTGAGGGATCCACCAAATAAAGTTCAAAATATATTTGGTTTAACTGCATTTATATCTTGAATACTTTTAGGTTTGCATTTGGGTGATAAAGTCAATGAATGAACAATTTTCACATCGTAAAACCATGAAATGTTTTTTATGTGTATCCATACCCCTGTATGCAGGGTCCGCGCTGGCCCGAAATTTATTTTTGCCAAATATTTTGCCAAATGAAAATAGTTTTTGCCAAATGCTGTGAGAAGTTGCCAAATGATTGTGTCTTTATTTTGATTAATTCTCGACAATCGTTGCTTGAGCGGCCTTTGATATCGATAGGAAAGCAGTTAATTATTAATAATTATCGCCTCTATACTTGGGTTTATCATAGAACAATAAACCAACAGCATGACAATGAAATTGTAGAAGGGTTTCTTCATCAGAATGGCACATCGAAACAAAGAGGATTAGCCATGCAAACACCACCACCAGACATACTAGCAAACCCTCCACCCGTCAATACTAATGATATCAGATTAACTGCATCTTGATAGAGATGTTACTTTTCATAACCTTATAAATCACCACCAATAATACCATTATTGAACGTGTTTCCTGAATTGAGCAGTATTGGTTGACAAATATTATTAAACTTTCTTGTGAAATGAAAAGTGACTTGCACAAATTTTTGCCAAATGAAAATAGTTTTTGCCAAATGTGAATTATTTTTGCCATTGGCAAATTTGGCAAGTGACAGCGCGAACCCTGCCTGTATGGTACACATAATGCCGAACTCTGGGTCGACCATCCGTCGTTCGTTTGTCCATCTGTCCATAGACAGATACTATCCGACACGATAACTCAAGTATTTTCTATTCATATTTTAAGTGTAGGTTTATGATTACACAACCCTCACCTGTTTCACTTTTGTTATTGATCGGTTTAGATATTATTAACACTTTCCATTCACCAATTAGATCATGATGGCCATGGAATCCATTTACCATTCAAAATCATGTATACCAAAATATTGTTGAATGTATATATTCGTTTATAATATATTATTTTATATAAATGCAGTAATCTCTCAGGTTATAGTTGGAAATTAGTATTTTTACTAACATTTTTATACCGGTGCTCAAATGTAATCTCAATCAGCAGCTGTTTCTGCATTAGAACTGATTCTAACACACCTGTGGTTAAACCCTTTCTCTACATGGGTGCATTCAAACCTGAAAATAGTGCGTCTGTCATTTGCAGAATGAGGTCATCAGAGGTTGAATTTAGTGACACTCTCCCATACAGTGGGCTAGCATCACCAAATTCACTCTCTGGGAACCTCATTCTGCTCAGGCCTCGACTGGTATGGGAGACATAGCATCAGATTGAAGTTCCCCGGTTGAAGTTGGTGATGTTCACACATTAGTCACCTAAATTTAATATGCATTTTAACTTCTGCAAATTAGAAACTTCCCAGAAGAGAAAAAGTAACTATAACAATGTTAATTTGAGACTATAGATACTTTCTAGAAGATGAGGCCTAAGCAGAATGAGGTCCCCAGAGAGCGATTTTGGTGATGCTAGCCCACCTTGCAGGATAGCATCACTAAATTCACGCACTGGGGACCTCATTCTGCAAATGACAAACACACTATTTGCAGGCTTGATCACGCTCGTGTTTCACCCTATCTATACTAAATGGAATCTCCCACCCATTTATAAATGTATACATTAGAATGATATATTTTTCATTTGGAGGAATTTTCAAAAAAATAAAAGCAGACAGAAGACAATACAAGTGCAGATGGAGTTCTATTCTTTGGCGAGAAATGTTAAATAATAAGTTCTACATGAACATTTCCTGAGGGAACTACTCATCAATGAGTATGGTATAGATTGAAAACCTTCCCTGTCAAGCCCCAACAGTCTATAGAATTCCCTGAGATGTGGTGGAAGATCATGTACAATGGAATTTAATATGTTGTTACACTTTGAAAATGCCTTGTTACGCACATGCATCAGGCTCATTTAATACTGACTATAATGTTTTGTGTCTCACCGACAACAAAAGAAAGTACTGTGTAGTGTTATGCAGCAAATAAAGCTGTCTCACTACTGAAAAATATGTTCCGACCATGGCATAGAGTGCTATAGTCTGTTGGTGTATAACAGGTGAAGTTAAATGTTTATCAATCTAAAATCAACTGAGGTAAAGTTACCTTGAGATAAGTCCCAATGTAGAAACAGTAAATTAAAATGGCTCGCATTATAAAGTCATGGGAATGTATAATATTTTACCGATAAAACAGATGAAAGATTGTCTAATTGTAATACCCAGTAATTTGAAAGAATTTCTTATATCCATATGAGCGTATGAATATGTGAATTTGTACCAAGCTATTCTGATCTATGCAAAGTATTATTTATCACAAAGTTTTGTTAAAATTGTTAATCATTCTCTAACAATGTGTTTTGTTTTTCTTGTAAGATTAGATCCCTTTTGTTTATTTGTTGTTTTTTTTTTATTTGGAAACTAATCTGAGTATCAACCGAACATGAATAAAACATATCCAATTATTTTTAGTTTTAGTTTCTAAGTTAATATTTATTAACAGTTCATTGTGACAGGAATTTTATAAATTAATTTCTGGTGCCTTAAATTCACTGTTGATTGTGTATTTGACAATATGTGTTCATTAGATCTATATCAATGTATTAGATTAGCTCATAGTTTGCTTCACTCCATTACGTATTTTCCTTAGACGATATATTTCCAATTGCATACAGTAGACGAGTTGTATCAGTTCATTTGCTGTTATCGAGATGTAAATAATGCCGTCTTCCACAATTTGTATCTTCGCAGATAATAACTGACATTTACGTACATTGTGTTCATGTCATATTTTCCTGCCACTCTTACAGTTCTATGCGTATATAACATGTTGCCATTATTGCAACATTTGTCATGTAAAATCTGTTTTTGTAGCATGTTAGTGTACGGTTGTATACTGATAACTGTATACAATTCCCAGCAAACTGCCGTACACTAACATGCTACAAAAACTCTACCAGAGCCATCATTGTTGTGCAACCCTTGTTTATATATACATGTATATATATAAATATAAACAGGCACTAAAATCTCATGATCTGACATGCCCTGCAAGAAGTCAGTGGCTTCAAGCCACCAGGGTTTTAATTATAAAAACAATAAAATTACTTGAAAATAGTTTATTTTATTGATAAAATTACTGGAATAGTTTATTTTATTGATAACATTACTCAAAAATAGTTTATTTTATTGATAACATTACTTGAAAATAGTTTATTTTATTGATAATATTACTCGAAAATAGTTTATTTGATTGATAACATTACTTGAAAATAGTTTATTTTATTGATAAAATTATTCTAAAATAGTTTATTTTATTGATAATATTACTCAAATTGTTTTTATTTGATTGATAACATTACTTGAAAATAGTTTATTTTATTGATAAAATTATTCTAATATAGTTTATTTTATTGATAACATTACTCAAAAATAGTTTATTTTATTGATAACATTACTCAAAAATAGTTTATTTTATTGATAACATTACTTGAAAATAGTTTATTTTATTGATAAAATTATTCTAAAATAGTTTATTTTATTGATAACATTACTCAAAAATAGTTTATTTTATTGATAACATTACTCAAAAATAGTTTATTTTATTGATAAGATTACTTGAAAATAGTTTATTTTATTGATAAAATTATTCTAAAATAGTTTATTTTATTGATAACATTACTCATAAATAGTTTATTTTATTGATAACATTACTCAAAAATAGTTTATTTTATTGATAAGATTACTTGAAAATAGTTTATTTATTGATAACATTCCTCCACTGATTTATTGTATGCATGTTTTATAAATATTCCACATCCTAAAGTTGTTTTGTGAACTCTTCACTAGGGTATGGGACCTATGTCATTATTTGCTTGAAAATGAAGGTAAGATATCACACCTGGCAATTTCAACTAATGAGCTATCCCAACAACTCATCTCAAATACCTCATATCACCCGGATTTGTTTTTAAGAGATTTTGGCATTAAAAAATTCATAACCTTGAAAAATGGTGACCATGCAAGATCACTTGAACACATATCTTCCCAACAGTCATATTTATAGGTGACAGGATTCAGTGAGATAGCAAAAATTGATACATAAGGTGGAGAAATCGATGAAAGCTCACTTCAATGTAAAACATCTTGCAGCCATTTTGAAGCAAATTATGATGAACGTTCCCGGCCCTGATTAACGGTAGTTAATTAGTCCAACACATGAATCAATGGCAACCAAGTAACTACTCACCAACAAGTGTTCAGCTGTCATCAGGTCAGGCGCATCTTGAATTCAATTATTAAAGTTTAATTTGAAAGTGTCATATACACTGTTTCCCTGTTTTTTGTTGAAACTTTCAGATCGCACATCCCAGTGCACAGACACATTGCACTCTATATAATAACATTATAGCAAATGAAGAGTCGCGCCAGAAAGAAATCGTTTTGCAAGCTTATTTTATTTAATGATGGCATAAGTATACCTTTCTAAATGGCATTAACATGACGACAAAATTGCTCCTTCATAATATGATTTAGACTATTTGAATCGTAAGTGACTTCCTTTTAGTGCGTCATCATCATAAATAATTCGCATGGACCTAGTCATGTTATTTCATCACAAAAACAAACATGGCACCGAATTAGTGCGTGACCAAGCCTTGAAATAGTGTCTTCTGTCATTTGCAGGGGTAGCATCACTAAATTCACCCTCTGGGGACCTCATTCTGCTTACACCTCGGCAGAATGAGGTTCCCAGAGGGTGAATTTGGTGATGCTAGCCAGCTATGTGGGGTAGCATCATTAAATTTACCCTCTGGAAACCTCACTCTGCAAATGACAGACACACTATTTCAAGGCTTGTGCGTGACTGATTTCAAATATTTTTTTGTGAAATATGATTTTGGATTATCCCTCTTTTATCGAGTTCACAAAACGGAAATATCCATATTCAACTATAATAGTCGAATATAACTAGAATAGTCGAATATAACTATAATAGTCGAATATAACTATAATAGTCGAATATAACTATAATAGTCGAATATAACTAGAATAGTCGAATATAACTATAATAGTCGAATATAACTATAATAGTTGAATATAAATATAACAGTCGAATATAACTATAATAGTCGAATATAACTACTATAATAGTTGAATATAAATATAACAGTGGAATATAACTATAACAGTCGAATATAACTATAATAGTTGAATATAAATATAACAGTCGAATATAACTATAACAGTCGAATATAACTAATAGTTGAATTCAAGATATGCCTGACCTGATCATAAGGTTGAACATTTTTATTTGGTAGGACAGTTTAATATGAAGTCTTATTAATCTATTTGTTACGGTTTTATTCCTTTGTGAAATATATTATGATTATCTATAAATGAACTACTAAAATTAAGAATAAATGTAGGTTGCATATTTGTGGGTGGTATTTTCATCAATATTGTTCAACTAACATTCTGTTTCTGAGTGAATTTACATATATTTTATGAACAAATATTTATGTGTTCAGAGCTTTGAATCTATTATTTTGAATGAATAAAGTTTTCAATATAATTGCCTTTTTATTTATGATACACAGTCTCAAATTAGTATTATGTATGCGAATGATTCAAGACCGAGATCCTATGTCATAATTCAGGGTTTCCGCTGGGGTTAAAATGTAGGGTCCTTTGATCATAGGATAGGACCATGGTGTTGGTCCATCCTATGCAGATTTTGATTTCCATGTCCAAGAAAAATACCACACTATTTCAGTGCACCATGTAAGCACCTCAACATACAGAAGATACAACTTTTATAACAGTAGCAATATTAAAAGCCGACATCAATGGAACTACTGCCATTGGCAAAAGACACATTGTCACACTCAGTGTCAAGTGTACTCTAGCAGTAACCAGTGTTACGTCATGAGCAGAGCTCATGTCACGTGCTATATCCACGTTCTGCATGCTTTCTTTGTATTTTGTTCACAGTACCAATCAAAACAATTTGGTGTAAAATCAAAATCCATTCCTCAGATGGAGCTGACCTCATGCTTGATTTGTAAAATGGATAATTTTGTATTAATTGGCATGTACGAGGGGGTGGGTGGGTGATCAAGAGAACTCAAAAGATTTTTTTTCCACAGCTCATAAAATAAAATTTCTCCATATTTTTCAATTATTTTGGCCTTAAAACTTAAAGGGGGGACTGTACACTAAATCTGGTAATTTATGGGACCATCTACTTTTATAGTCGACAGAATATATGCAACAAATGAATGAATTTGAGCAATGGAATAGTGCAAAATACACTGATATGCTCTATGAATGATGCAAACAACATGGTAATTATAATGAAATTATTTGATGACTGGAGTCATAAAATCATTGTCATTATAATTACCATGTTTTTTTGCATTGTTGATAGAGCACATCAGTGTATTTTGTACTAATCCATGGCTCAAATTCATTCATTTGTTGCATATATTCTGTTGAGTATAAAAATAGATGGTCCCATAAATTACCAGATTTAGTGTATAGTCCCCCTTTAATAATAGTCTGGTCGATAAACTAAAATTTTAGGGTCAACCTAGAATAAATTTGGACTAAGTTGGTTTCTATTCCATTTTGAAGAGGAATATATTCTCTATAACATATCCAATATCCGCTTTGAGCATTTTTTGTTATCCAAGATGGCGTCCATGATGGAAGTTTGTATCGAAAAATTCTTAATTTCGGTGGTAGGTGCACCAACTAATACCAAATTAGTAATAAAATAAAATACACACAAACAATGCTTTAGTCGTAAACCATATCGGTAGAATGTCTGTCCCAATATGGCCGCCAAAATGGACAAAATGGAATAAATTTACAATTTGTGGAAAATTGAATAGCTAGTCAAACAAGAACGAACAAGCCCTCGAATTATATGAGGAAGAATGATTTCAGGGTATAAGTGGAGCTTTTAATAATAGATGTAAGAATTCTCTCTAATGTATCTCGTGTGAGAGCAAAAGAAAGCCTGGTCTCATACGATAAATATGGACTTTTTGGGCGGCAAGAAACAGAAGAATAACGCAGTTTTAGGCCAAAAAAAAAAGGTTTTGGTTCTCAGGCCCCGCCGCATTGAATAACAAGACAGTCAAAGACAGTGGGGTCGCTCACCAGACTGCAAAGACTGATAAGACTGGGACTCTGGAGACCACAACAGTCAGAACTTTTCATAATCACTTTAAAAGAATTAGATCTAAACAGGATATGTGGCTAGAGAGGCTTCATGTATGTAGATCGGTGAATATCTACCCTGAAATTACCAACTGTACACTACTGATCACCCCCCCCCCCCCCCCCCCCCCCCCCCCTCCTCCAGCTCAACAAGTACCGTTCTGACCGGGCTCCAGACTCCCAAGTCTTAGGTTGGAATTTCACAACCGACATATCAAACTTTCTCAATTGTTGGAAGTTTCCAATCTCACAAGCACCTTTTTAATAAAAACCATGTTTAGACATGTTTGAAGCCCGATTATCCATGGACCCAAAACACCATACATGTATCTCAGATTAATCAGTCAGGTAGTTCCAAGGGAGATGTTTTAATGAATTTCATATTTTAATGATTTTATTAGACACAAAAGTGTTAAGTCCCCATAGCCCTGTCATTTCCAGGTTGACCTCATGTTAACAAAGCTGAATCTCAGTCACTAAAGGATCCTCCATACCATATGTAAGCTAAATAGTCCAACCTCTCTTGAGAAGACATTTTAAGTATTACTATAGAGACACACATTTATGTCCCTGGTCCCACCCTATTTAACCTGGTGACCCCATCTGAATAAATTTGAATCCCAGACACCAAAAAACCCTTCATACTAAATATCAGTAAAATAGACCTGATGGTCCTTGTGAAGGAAGCATATTAAGAGAAAAACTGTCCTTCGCTTGGCCCCTATTTGACCAGGTGACCCCATTTAAGACAATGGTGTATATCTGTGAGTTGTGTCCCTGGCTCCGCCCCTATTTGACTCAGTGACCCCATTTGAACCCCAGTCACCCAAGGACCCTTCATACCAAATACAAGCTAAATCGGCCCAATGGTTCTTGAGAAGAAATCATTCTAAGAATTACTATGGATGAATAGAGTTATGGCCCTGCTTTCGCAACTATTTGAGCTAGTGACCTCATTTGAACAAATCTGAATGTTAGTCACCTAGGGAACATCCACACCAAATATGAAACCATTTGGTTCTATGGATTGGAAGAAGATGTTTAAAGAATTGTGGACGGACGGATGGACGGACGGACGAGGAGTGATGACTATAGCTCCACCGGAGACTTCGTCTCAGGTGAGCTAAAAAGGGCCGCATTATCCCTTTTTATTGCAATGCCTGATGTTATGACAAAAAAACTTATGAGAAAATAAATTTGAAACATGTCCATAGCATATATGTGTTGAATATTAGTGTGCATTGAGCTCTAACATGTAATGTGTTAAAATGTGACTTGCAGGCTTACAACATAAAGTAGATGACTACAATTAAGAAAATGATTATCTGATCCTCATGCTCTTCTTACAATTAGTCATTGTGAACAACTTACACTAATTGTAACGTTAAACAATTGAAAGGCACAGGACTAAATGCAGGATCACATATTAGAATGGGGAGGTATCAGTTTTTAGTCAACAATAACAGTAGTTAATGTCAGGGACATTATATATTGTTAGGTAATCCCAGTCATACACTGGTAGTACAATGTCATTTTTATATAAGACTAAATGAGTTTATATGCATAACAGTTCCCTCTACATTTCTGGTTATTACTAGACAGAGGAAGGTATCTTTGTCCATGCTTACTATGCGCAGAAAAAAATAAAAAATAAAAATAAAACCCTCCCTCATTGATTTGAAAAAAAAATTGCCCGAGAATCAAAACACTTTTTTTTTTTGGCCTTATCTGTACTGCTTATCTTGAATCATGTAATATATGTGTAATTAAACAGTTAAATGTGATCTAATAGGGATGTATTGACTATGTGACCTTTTCTAGAAGCAGACATGTATGTAATGAAAACAGTCTCACGAATGTGACCGATAATCATTTATTTTTAAATCGACAACACCAAATATGTCAAAATTTACCACTATATGACAGTATGAGAGCTATTCATGTGGTGTAGATCCTATTGTCCGTGTCTTAAAATAGTAGTCATAGAAAGTTGCCTCTGGTCAGGTGATTAACGCTTTGAACCCTGACGCCCCACAGTGATCGACACCCTGACCCGGGGCTCCCAGTGGTATTTCCGCTTAAATTAGACAGTGTCTAGTCGCATGGTGTTGATTATGTTCAAACTGTGACACAGGTCTGAAACTTTACAGGTTAGTCCCCCATGGATCAGCGATCATTATAAGATCGCGAGACTTTGCCTCGCGGCAATTCCTTGGTAACGGTTGCTAGGCAACTACCCGGAATTGACTGGAAAATGTAAATATAGCTTATAGCATCGTTATTCAACCCCAGTGATTGCGTTTTTTGATACAGATAATACCCTGACGTGAAATTTGTGATATACCCGACCAGAATAGTGAACTAAATATCCCATTTATGGGTAGCAACGGTTGCTAAGCAAATACCACTAATGATCGAATGACATTGCACTAACTATTCAGTGGTATGTTTTGCCTTAATTTAGACAGTGTCTATAGTCGCGTGGTGTTGGTTATGTTCAAAGGGGACACATAACTGAAACTGTACAGGCATGCATGCATGGACCACTGATCATTGTAAGACCGGGATACTTTGCCACCCGATCTCTCCTTAGAAACGGTTACTAGGCAACTACCCGAAATTTGCAGGATAAACGAATTCTAGCTTTTAACGTTGTAATTATACATCAGTGAATTGCGTTTTGATGCAACCAATATCCTAATGTGAAATTTAAGATATACCTGACCATGTGCTAGTAAGTCAACTTGATATGCGATAGACTTTTTGCCGCATGTGGCATAACAAAGACTACAGAGACCATGCAGAAACAACGTAATTTCCCGTAACAGATCGTGGCCCCATTGTTCCAAGTAAGCTGTCTAGATTGTGTCTACTGAACATGTGAAACATGCAACTATATGTCATATATAGCGCCACAATTCACTTAAACGCATTTTTCAAAATGAATTATAGCCTGCGCGCATGTGCATATTTTCCTACCCGTTTCTAGCGGGCAGCCAATCCATATACACACCTTTGCCAGCGCTGACTTCAATAGGCCCATTTAAATATATATATTAGTTGGTATGTCGTGTATAAGTACGTTATAAACCATTTATTTTTCATTGTTCTGGTCTGCGCATGCGCGAATAAATCAACTTGATAGGCAATAGACCCTTCCCCATATGTAGCAGAACACTGACTAATATACGCGAGGGTAATTTAAACTGAAATTGTGTGTCTAAATTATGTCTGTTCTGTACACACACGGGGAACACGAAATTATATGCCCTAAATATAGCGGCACAGTTCGCTTAAAATATCGTATGTTTTTGTAGATTATATGCTATGCGCATATATTTCTACCCGATACTAGCGGCCAACCATTCCATACGAACCATTGGCGCCGCTGACATATGTGGGGGCAATTTAAATATGAAAGTGTCAATGACACTGTAGCTCAACTTAGGTAGGGGAATAATTTAATGGTCGACAGTAAATGGAGGAATAGGAAAAGTGCTAATTGAAATGTCTAAGTAAGACTAGATGTACATGTCAATATCAACATTCATAACAGGTTTCATAATGATCGGATCAGGGATGTGGTGATTATGGTGTGCCAAAGGATTTATTGATGCAAAGAGTAAATTCTAAAATGGCCACCGGCAGCCATGTTTTTTTCCGAATTACCCCAAAATGACTTGTTCCCATCTACAGCCTTTACAAATCTCATAATGATCTGATAAAAGGTATGACCTGTAGCCTGTGCCAATGGATTTAGTCATGCAAAGAGTAAAATCCAAGATGGCTGCTGGCGGCCATGTTTTTCGGCTGAACGACCCCAAAATGAATCGTTTCCCATCTACATGTCATTGTTAACATACATGACAAATTTCATGAAGTTCCGACCAAGCTACGACCTGTAGCCCGCACCAAAGGATTTATTCATGCAAAGAGTAAAATCCAAGATGGCTGCCAGCAGACATGTTTTTTAGCCAAACGACCCCAAAGTCACTCGTTCCCATCTACATGTCAATATTAACATCCATGACAAATTTCATAATGATCAGACGAACAGTACGACCTGTAGCCCGCGCCAATGGATTGAATTTTGAAATCCAAAATGGCCACCAGCGGCCATGTTTTTTGGCCGAATGACCCCAAAATGACTCGTTCCCATCTACATGCCAATGTCAACATTCATGACAAATTTCATAAAGATCAGACCAAAGGTACGACCTGTAGCCCGCGCCAAAGGATTTAGTCATGCAAAGAGTAAAATCCAAGATGGCTGCTGGCGGCCATGTTTTTTGGCCGAACAACCCCAAAATCACTCGTTCCCATCTACATGTCATTGTTAACATCCATGACAAATTTCATGAAGTTCCGATCAAAACTACGACCTGTAGCCTGCGCCAAATGATTTAGTCATGCAAAGAGTAAAATCCAAGATGGCTGCTGACGGCCATGTTTTTTGGCCGAACGACCCCAAAATGACTCGTTCCCATCTACATGTCAATATTAACATCCATGACAAATTTCATGATGATCAAACGAACAGTACGACCTGTAGCCCGCGCCAATGGATTGAATTTTGAAATCCAAGATGGCCACCAGTGGCCATGTTTTTTGGCCGAATGACCCCAAAATGACTCGTTCCCATCTACATGTCAATGTCAACATTCATGCAAAATTTATAAAGATCAGACTATAGGTACGACCTGTAGCCCGCGCCAAAGGATTTAGTCATGCAAAGAGTAAAATCCATGATGGCTGCTGGCGGCCATGTTTTTTGGCCGAACAACCCCAAAATCACTCGTTCCCATCTACATGTCATTGTTAACATCCATGACAAATTTCATGAAGTTCTGATCAAAACTACGACCTGTAGCCTGCGCCAAAGGATTTAGTCATGCAAAGAGTAAAATCCAAGATGGCTGCCAGCGGCCATGTTTTTTGGCCGAACAACCCCAAAGTCACTCGTTCCCATCTACATGTCAATATTAACATCCATGACAAATTTCATAATGATCAGACGAACAGTACGACCTGTAGCCCGCGCCAATGGATTGAATTTTGAAATCCAAAATGGCCACCAGCGGCCATGTTTTTTGGCCGAATGACCCCAAAATGACTCGTTCCCATCTACATGCCAATGTCAACATTCATGACAAATTTCATAAAGATCAGACCAAAGGTACGACCTGTAGCCCGCGCCAAAGGATTTAGTCATGCAAAGAGTAAAATCCAAGATGGCTGCTGGCGGCCATGTTTTTTGGCCGAACAACCCCAAAATCACTCGTTCCCATCTACATGTCATTGTTAACATCCATGACAAATTTCATGAAGTTCCGATCAAAACTACGACCTGTAGCCTGCGCCAAATGATTTAGTCATGCAAAGAGTAAAATCCAAGATGGCTGCTGACGGCCATGTTTTTTGGCCGAACGACCCCAAAATGACTCGTTCCCATCTACATGTCAATATTAACATCCATGACAAATTTCATGATGATCAAACGAACAGTACGACCTGTAGCCCGCGCCAATGGATTGAATTTTGAAATCCAAGATGGCCACCAGTGGCCATGTTTTTTGGCCGAATGACCCCAAAATGACTCGTTCCCATCTACATGTCAATGTCAACATTCATGCAAAATTTCATAAAGATCAGACCAAAGGTACGACCTGTAGCCCGCGCCAAAGGAAATTGTTGACGGACACACGGACACACGGACGACGGACGCCAAGCCATGGCAATAGCTCAAACTTACAAAAGTAAGTTGAGCTAATAAATCAGTGGGTCTGACGCTCATTATACTATATATAAATTTGCTACCAAATCATGTCGTCGCTGCACCGAAATATATCGGTGTTACGGGATATAGTCATGGTTCGTTTGCACCTAAATATCGGTGTTACGGGTTCAACGGGTTAAACACGAATACTTCGCTTTTATCACACAAATACATGGTGGTATACCATGAACGCAATTTATCAAAATACAAAGGAGTGCAATAGACTATCTTCAATAAATTCTCAACAACCAAATTTGCATACATACTCTGTGGCAGAGACTGTCTTCATACCTGGAAATTATATGTGCCTAAATGCACTAAGGCCACATATACACGAAACATACTACCTTTTCTGCAACCGCATCGCCGCGTTTACCCATTCTCCCTAATTACACATATCTGCTGCATACCAAACCATAAATAACAACATTGAGTGAATGGTAAACGCAGAACTAATAACTTTAAATGCCGATGACCTGATATTTAGCGCAAGTATGTGGGTGGCAATGGTAATATAATTTCAAACAACAAGATACTGAAAACTAATAGTGTGCATTGCGTGGTACATATTCCCGTTGTAAAGTGCCGATTGAAGTAATTTGAACAAAATTGTCTACTAAGAAACCGGTTTGGAAGCAGCATGAAAATTAGTACCAAATAAAATGTATGATGTACAGTCTTCGATCTAGTGAGATATGGTACTATTCTGTTGAAGAGACGAGTGTTTCTTTACATTTAAAGGTACTCAACCCGTAAAGAGGGTCCCCATCTCAACAGATTCCAACAACAACAATCCGATCAGAGGGTCCTATATTACTATTTCTTTGGCTTTGGGGGTAAAAAATATTTGATTCGAGTCGAGGAACCCATCAAACAAAGCTCAGAGTCATTAGATATTGATTTTTGAAAATTCTTATGTTCTCGAGATGAGTACTTATAACTGCCGTCAATTTGGTAACATGCTCGAGATTTTACGCCAAAATTCTATTCAAACAGACAAGGATGGATAACTCTATAATCAAGTGGGTAATAATAACGAATTTTTTACTATCTTCTGGGCCAGAAAGAATTCCCGATAATGAAAAATAATAGATTTCTAAAATCGATATCTAACAAATCTGAGCTTTGATGGGTGACTTCCTCGACTCGAATCAAATATTTTTGACCCCCGAAGCCATTGAAATAGTAATTGAGAGGAGTTTTATCGGGTTGAGTACCTTTAATAATTAATCATAATTCCAAATGAAACTAACACGCACTGTGTGACGAAATATTACTCCCTGTGTGTTGCATGCCCGAAATAACTGTTTTTGGCCAGACTGTTGGATGCATTCTAAGCAGAAAACCCAAACGTAAATCATTGGGTTAACCCTTTACCCAACAAACCGGCCAAAACCGGCCAAATAAAGCTTCAACAGCCTAAAATATCTTGGGTCTGTCTCAATAAAACCATACAAATATGGATATCATTGGAACCGGCTCATTGACCACATTGTGATGGTTATAGTTATGCCCTGTGCCAATGCATTCTCTTATATATGCGAGTCGACCATAGGTCGCCTCGCATATATAAGAGAATGCATTGGCCTAAAAAAAATATTTTTTTAACACTTTACCATTTTTTCTTACATTCTTTAACAATTTTATAATTTTTAATGTGTCAAGCCAATGCATTCTCTTATATATGCAAGGCGACCTATGGTCGACTCGCATATATAAGAGAATGCATTGGCACAGGGCCGTTCTGTTGGGTAAAGGGTTAACGTGCGTTGCAGTGATCGATAAATCATTCAGATAGATCTGTTTTAATTATATGTGTACCTTTAAAGATATATAACAACATACTTGTAAATTACCAATGTGTATTTTCGCTTATAGGTGGTTATCCAATATGTTGCTTCTTCGTAGCATGGATTGGAGTTACGGCCATTTTGACAGCCATTTCATCGCCGCGATTGCATTATTTTCTGTCCTTGTCATTCTATTCGCCCCCTATACTCTAATTTCACACAAACTGGTATATATCGGATGGAGGATTAATGTGTTCTGGAGTCGCCGATGAGGGATATTGTAGAAAAAGATACTTCACAAGGTCGAAAAATGAGAATTTAAAAAAATCTCTGTAAAAAAAGTTTGCTCAAAGCGGATTTTGGATATGTTGTAGAGGATATATTCCTCTTCAAAATGGAATAAAAACCAACTTAGTCCAAATTTATTCTTTGTCAAAACTTTTATCGACCAGACTAAAATGTAATTTTAACCTCAAAACTGCATTTAGACAGTCATTATATATTGTCTCGTGTTGTAAAATTAGTAAATACCCGGTAAGTCAGTCTATGTCACTCTCAGCATAAAATGCATGGACACATTGCATAAGCAATTACTGCCATGTCAAACGCACCAATATTAAAAAATTATGATGTGTCTGAAATTTATTTCTGACACCATCCTGAGCATTTCATAGAATCCCATAGTCCTGGTCACTCATACAGAGCATGGTGGTATATTTGTAGTATTTCATTAGTATAGTGAAGTCTCCCACAAACACATTGGGGTCTGTAGAAAACATGAGTGTGCTCCTGATGGAAAAGATTCAATAAAATTTGAATCAGGACAGCTGCTTTTGAATCAAATCAGATGAAAACTTCCAAATCAAGTCAATTCATTGGGCCCTAATTCCACCAGTAAAATAAATGTCATATTGGTAGTTTAGATAGTTTAATGAGAATCAACAAAAAAAATCTACATTTTTTTTTTTTAAATGAACATAAAATGTGAATGATAAAAATTGTTCAATAAGTGATATATTTGGAAAGAGACAGAAAGTGTTCTATCAGATGATAACTGCATGATACAAGTGATAAAATGTCAACAATGATAATTGGTAAAACTATCTTAATATCATAAAATTGTATTGCAAGGTTGATTAACCCTTTACCCAACAAACCGGCCAAATAAAGCTTCAACAGCCTAAAATATCTTCGGTATGTCTCAATAGAACCATACAAATATGGGTATCATTGGAACCGGCTCCTTGACCACATTGTGATAGTTACAGTTATGCCCTGTGCCAATGCATTCTCTTATATATGCGAGTCGACCATAGGTCGCCTCGCATATATAAGAGAATGTATTGGCCTAAAAAAAAACTTTTTTTAACACTTTTTACCATTTTTTCTTACATTCTTTAACAATTTTATAATTTTTAATGTGTTAAGCCAATGCATTCTCTTATATATGCGAGGCGACCTATGGTCGACTCGCATATATAAGAGAATGCATTGGCACAGGGCCCTTCTGTTGGGTAAAGGGTTAACAGCAAAAGGCAGATGTGGAATCACATGCTTTTGAAATTGGTGAGTACCACGAATTAAAAATACGCGAACGCACAAAAACATAATGTATGAGGAACTGACACAAAACAATATCCTAGTTCATTTTTAAAACAAGTTCATACCTTATTTGTTCCGAAATATGCAGTAGTTTTCTGTAACATTCTGACCAAAGTTGCCAGTCAGAGGTTCGTAAATACACCAGTCTATACATCTTGGAGAAATCTTCGACTGACAACTTTGGTCAGAATGTTATAGCAAACAACTGTGAATTTTGACACAAATGAGGTATCAGCTTGTTTGAAAAATAGTGTGGCATATGCTTGTAGTTACCAAAATACTATGTAATATATAATTATCCTAGTTTATTACCCTTTTCCTCGTTTCTGGTCATGTTTTCGATCGTCTCGGCCATTTTTAATGCCTGATACTCATCAATTCGAAACCACATGATTCCCCACAGTGAGATGTCAAACTTAATATCCTGGATTTAACTAGAGGTGAGCTGTCCAGAAAAACTGCAAATAAAATTGCCCAATCGACCTCTGTGCCAAGTTTAAAAAAATTTGACCAGAAAATGTAGGAATACAAGCTCGGCCAAAGTTCTGCATGAAGTCGAAAGAGGGGGATAACTCTACACAAAGAAAAAGTCTGATGGGCCTCATATAATTACAGCTGCATAGGTCGCATGTTACTAAATATCTGTGACAATTTTTAAACAAATTTACTGAAAAATGTAGGAATAAAAGCTCGGACAAAGTTATGTATCTTGGGAACATTTTCTAAGTCGAAAAAGGGGGATAACTCCAAAAACAAAATGTCGGGCAGACCTCATAATTGCAGGTGCACAAGTTCCTATCATATTAAATATCTGTTCCAAGTTTTAAAAAATTTTACCAAAAATGTAGGAAAAAAAGCTTGGATAAAATTGTATCCGCAGACGGACGGCACGACGCCCCGACGGACGGACAAGCTGATACCATATACGCCCACAACTTTCTGCTGGGGGTATAATAAACAGTATCCAGGCCAAATTCTTTTCGCGCACAAGTGTACCTTTCTAAATGACTTTAACATGGACACACAATCCCTCTTATATAACAATATTTAGACCAACTGAATGTTAGTTGACCTCTTTATCATGTGCCATAATGATTAATCATTCAATGGATCTAAATATATATTTCGTCACAAAAACAAACATGGTACTGATTCAGTATGGCACTGTTTTTTTTGTGAAATAATAATGAGGGTTTTGCCTCTTTTATCAAATTCACAAAAAGGCGACATTCATATTCTCCTATTATAATTGAATATCAGGGTTTGCGCTGGCCCAAAATTCCCAGTTGCCAACACTGTTGCCAACTGCATAATGCAGGGCTGGCAGTCTAGAAAATGCAGGAGGGCTATTAATAGTCCTCCTAGATTTGCCTAGGAGGGCTATTCCTCAACTTTTAAAGTTATGATTTATTTTATCTGAGTTACTACTGCCTTTAGATTGTCTATTTTTTATGCTGTTTAACTCCATCTAAATTTATTTTGTTATGTGGAAACAAAATGTCCAGAGTTGTGAATGTCAAATCCCCCACAGTAATTATGATATGGTGAATATTTAACTGTTTTACCCCGGGATATGTTATGATAATTTATATGAACCACAAACAAAATGTAAGAGTGTTTGTACTCAACAATTTGTCAGTCAGTGTCCAATCCATGCAACCAAATTGGGTGAGTTTGTCCATGTTAAAAGCATTCTCCATGAAAGTGTAATTTTACATAACATACACAATCAAGAAAAATATTAAATCCAGTATATTTACACTTGAATACAGTTACAAATGACTGCTTTATTTATCAAAGTAATCCATATTCCATCACCGATCGCAGACTGCTGCTTCCAGCGGTCAAGTCGCTCTCCATAGGTTTACTGGGTGTTTACATTTGGGAACATAGAGAATAGTTTCTCAACTTTAATACTTGGAGACATTAGCTAATTATATTAAAAGATTGTCAATCGAAGCTAGAAAATGAACGACGCTACCAGCTAAATACAATTTTCACTGATAGGAACCGGAAACGGAATGAAAGGTTGAACTCAATTGAGAGTGACATTTGGTTCTCACTATCCACAAACATGTGTTGATTTTATCCAGTGAAATATATTGTAAGCTCAATCTTATGAAGATCGTTCCGGAATTTAATGATTCCGATATAATGCCATTTGACATTACCATCAGGTCACGTGTACAATATAATTACGATTTAGAGGCAGTATTTTACTCATTAAACACATTAAAATAAGTAAATAACAAATGTCCTATCGTAGACGAGGCGGGATATAAAAAGCCCGCCTTGGAAAATTCTAGGCGGGCAGCCCACCATATACTTTGGTGACACTTTTGAATTGAGTATTACGCATCATATTTGCTGTTTGTGAAAGCTGAGTTATGAAGGGCACATATTTATGATAATTTATCACACTCACTATCAAAAGACAGTTTCCTAATGAGTTAGACTTCAGGAAGCCCTTTGTTTGACTAATGTTTGTCAAATTGGAGCCAATAACCTCATTGTTATAATAGAGTAGAAATTTGAAACCCATTCACTCCAGCGATACAATAAGTCGATGCGACATAAGCCGCGAATCCATTATACGCTTTCAACTAGGACCCAATTAGCAATGTCGCGACCGGATAGCAATGTGTGTTTTGTTTCCGACCGATTGACTGCAAGCTTTATTATATGCCCGAAGGGGCTCAATTGCCAAAAGCCGAAAAGGTAGTTGTCAAATCGGAATTTTTTTGTAGCAAATTCCTTTTTTTTATAGCAATTTGCTAAATTGGCAATTGGGAATGTGAACCCTGTTGAATATATAACTTCATTATATTTTCATCAACTTTTTAGGTCAAAATATAAATCACATCCCCACTCCCAGAAGGCGGAACCAAGCCTTGAAATAGGGTGTCTGTCATTTGCAGAATGAGGTCCCCAGAGGGTGAATTTAGTGATGCATAGCGGGCTAGCATCACCAAATTCACCCTCTGGGGACCTCATTCTGCTTACACCTCAGCAGAATGAGGTTCCCAGAGCGTGAATTTGGTGATGCTAGCCCGCTATGCATCACTAAATTCACCCTCTGGGGACCTCATTCTGCAAATGACAGACACCCTATTTCAAGGCTTGATCCTACTCACTGCATCATGATGTCAATTCGGTATCCTTGTGTGTTATTTTAACAGAAATGACTTGTGATGTTGTAGCTTTAAGAACGTAATAGGCCTAACAGTGTGTTTCATTGTGGTCTGGGTCATAACAAACTGGTATAGAAAATATAATAATCACAACAGTCAACTGTTCTGAGTGGTGTACGGATTTTCTCCTCTGGTGAGATGCGAGGATTATTTCACTCGGCAAGTGCCTCGCAAAAATAATCCTCTGCATCTCACTCGAGGAGAACAATCCGAACGTGACTCAGTTAACTATTGTCTATAAAAATTAGGTAAGTCCAGGAAGTGCATGATTTGCCCAAAACCATAATGGACCTATCCGTAGGTACCGCCCCAATTTCAATTATAGCCAATGAGCCGATAGCTTAAACCCGGAAGTGACATACGCCTGCCTAGTGATATGAATCGCACCACAAGCCGGTCCCTAACAACAGTTGTAAGCTATAGGGAATTTACGAACACGAGAGCAAAATATGTCTTAAAAAGCTTCAATGGTGCTGATATATGCATGGGGAACATGTCCGGTTGACAAACGATATTTATACAAGTTTTAGTTCGGTTTCCCAAATAGAAAAGTAACTATGACATCTCTTTACGCTGGATTAAACAATGCCACGACCACACAGTGACTCGGATCATAGTGTTATTTAAATTTCAATATTTATATATAAAAGATTTCAGACTAAAACGTGGAAATAGTAGTCCCGATCGATGATGTGTTATGAATATTAATTGTGCCGCGAGTATGTGTTTTATGTCAAGTGTTTTTCGTTATAAATGTATACATTTGTTGCTGTTATAACATTGTGGTAATATTGAGTTCGAATGTCTGCTATTCACACTAACCTGTAGGATCTCGTGCGTACGTCGATCTTACTGAATCCATTTGAGAATCTAAAGCTTCCTCCGACAATGTACGTGTAAATGAGAATCAACAGATGTTTTCCAAGAGAATTACATGAAATTTCACACATTGCACGTGCTTCGCGGTGTATACACGCAACCTTCACCGAACAAGTTCACTTTGTGCCATTCTTGCCTCGACATGGCAACATGTAACTGACTCCATGATAGTCGGCGTTTTCTTTATTGTGCTTTATTTACGGCAAAGGATGTGGAATTTTAGAAGGCCATTATTTGATAATCCTTTGCATGATGCATCCGGCCTGATGTCACCAGGGTTCATTCAGGACGCTCATGTATGGTAAACTGATATGGTTATATTTATTTCGACAAAAGATGGATTATAGATTAATTACCACATATACACCCCGTTTGGTTTATTTCATCAAGGTGTGAACCATTAGCATAGCTTCGATATTAAATTTGCTATTTGATATTGAAGTTTCATAATGGCTTCATTTACACTGTTTGATTCAACGTATGCCTAAACATTTATCTTTGTTGTTTATCAGAAGTGGCCTAACAATCACACCTGTTTTTTGTTTAAAACTGGTTCTATTTTTGTTTATATCTAACGACAGTCACTTTTACATGTTGCATATATACACACAAAGGTATCTTGAAAATGTGATATTCAGAACGAAGCTATATTATCGCGTTACATGGCATTTAACAACACAGTCCTTTCTCATCGGAAGCTATTTTAGCACTGAAGAGATAGCGGAATTGAGATCGCTTGTGGTGCGTAGTAACAGTATCAGTTGAAACAGTTGCATTGAGGCGCTTTCCAGGCGCTGAGTGTTCAATTGTCTCCCCCAAGGGCTTAGGCTATTCCAGGGCTTTCTATGCCCTGCTGGAACCCCGTTAAATAGGGATGGAATATGTTATCATATTTTCTGTATTAGATACGCCGGGCTGGTAAACAAAATCAAACTAGACCTGTATTTTATAGCATGTAACATGTCAAGGAAATTTCACAGAATTCATGTCAATAGTTTTCATCCATAATTTTTTTTTTAATGAAATTATACCCAAATGGAGGGACGGACATACCAATACCACGTTTAAAAAAAAAACTGGTACCTACTCCCCTTATGAATTTCTGCTACACGGTCATCAAATAAACAGTTCGCATATCATACTTGCATGTAAATAATCATACAAATTTGTTTTGCCCCAACAAAAGGGAATTAAATACTAGAGAACATAAGACGTGAAGTTTGAATGGCTAGTGTAATAACGAGATGCTAATGAGTCAAGCCTACAAATAGTGTTTGTAATTGGCAGAATAAGGTCCACAGAAGGTGAATTTAGTGACACCACCCTCTGGGAACCTCATTCTGCTTAGGCCTCAACTGCTAGGGTCAGATTGAAGTACCGCAGTTGAAGTTGGTGATGTTCACCCATAAGTCACCTTAATTATGCATTTTGTCTTCTGCAAATTAGGGGATATAGAAACTTCCCAGAAGGAAAAAAGAAACTAAAAACAATGTTAATTTGAGACTGTAGATACTTCCCAGAAGATGAGGCCTAAGCAGAATGAGGCCACCAGAGGGTGAATTTGGTGATACCAGCCAGATGAGGAGGATAGCATCACTAAACTCACCATCTGAGGACCTTATTCTCCAAATGACAGAAACACTATTTGTAGGCTTGTAATGAGTAACAATGATTGTATGTATTCATCTATTCACTTTCTCCTTTTGCTTGTTCCAGCTGTTGGATCTGTGGCGTGCCGCTTCCGAGAATCTGTGTCAGTGAATAATCTGTATGTAATGATGGTTAAGGCCAATATAAGGAGATATGATCATCAGTATTCAAGCTGGGCCGAAAAATATTTTGGCCAATTCTGATTTTTCTTTGGCCAAATTATATCCTCATTTTCTGGTCTCACAATTATGAATATTTTTGTTTTTATTTAACATAGTAACATTCTATATAATTATGTCCATACCTTCTAATACCATGACTAGATTTCTTTAATCCAACCATTGTTACTTGACAATATGCCACTACCCACCATCTACCATTCAGCCTTATGACAGGCAAAGGATTCATTAATGTTAATCCTCATTACTGTGTTATTGCATTTGGTGGCAATGACTGTCATGAGTGTCTTTTGTTACCCATTAAACTGTATCACCAAATCAATTAGCAGATAATTATACTATAAATTTGATTCTCAAGTAGCTCCAGTTACAAAATAAATTTGGGTTTTTGAATTAGATTTCCGATTTTGGGTAAAACAAATTTGGCCTATGACAGCGTTAACCCTGACTCATTTGTAAAATTAGGAAGATAATAGAATGATCTGCCATTCAAGCAATCAATTTCCTTCAAACCATGGGCTTGTCAGATGAAATTTACTCAGTATATAAAGCATTCCAATGAAATTACCTCATCAGGAATCAAATTTGTTGTACAAAAATGTTCTTCTGGTCATCAAATTATTTAGTAGTAATATTTCTAAATAAAAACTTTTCTGCAAAAGAATAGATACGCTTCATTGTCACCTTGGGTAGTTTTTTTTACATAGTAATAGCAACTGATAATAAGAGAGTAAATATGTGCGAGTTGTAATGGTTAAAACAACTCAGGATAAAACTATATAAACCTGTATAACATTCCCCTTCCCAGAAGGGGAGGATACACACCATACCAAATTATCAATGAAATAGCAGGGACCAAGACAACTAATAATGACCTTCAGTCAAGCCTTGAAATAGTGTGCCTGTCATTTGCAGAATGAGGTCCCCAGAGGGGGAATTTAGTGATGCTAGCCTGCTATGCGGGGTAGCATCACTAAATTCACCCTCTGGGGACCTCATTCTGCAAATAACAGGCACACTATTTCAAGGCTTGCCTTCAGTCCAATCAAACAGGTACAAATTGTTCCTTCATCAGTAGATATACCATACTGGTGTCCCTATACCAACATATTCATCAGTCAATAGGAACGGACATGTTATTAATAAGATTTTATTGCTAAAACATCGCGAATCCACTTGGAATAACTTTTTGGGTTCTTAAAAAGACGGAATTAAAAGACAATAATAGCTGACCCTGAACTGGATCATTCAAAATTTGGACTACCAACATATAATAGTAAGTGCACTGATAAGTGCTGTATTTTATGTACTCATGAGTATGATTACTGATGCCAAAAGAACAAACTGAAATTCACATTCCCTTGACTTATTTCTTTGTAAGTCTTACAATTTGTTCAGAAGCACATAATTAACCCCAAACTATCCATTATAAGCTTATACACAATCCGATTCGATGGTTCCCATATCATCAGATTCCAACAACAACATTTCTTGAAATGCTGCTTCAGTTATCAGAATTGATTAATTGACAAACATAATGCTAACCACCGTCAACTATAGTATAAAATAGCCCAAAAAGTGTTCAATATTAACATTTTGTTCAACACAATTTGGTATCGAGAGTATATCGGTAGGGATTTGACAAAAATTGCCAGGCTGCCAAATATTGCAGGTGGTGAAAAATTACTGATCTCAAAAATCAATATCTGATAGCTCTGAGCTTTAATTGGTGGGTTCCGCGACTCAAATCAAATATTTTTAACCCCCGAAGCCAAAGAAATAGTAAAATTTAGGAGCGTTAAATTGGATTGTGCATCTTTAATTGTTTTTAAATATTCTCATCACAGGAGATACAATTGGAGTGCGGGACAAGGTGACAACAACCCCTCCCCAGTCACACCCCGTTCCCAGTCACACCCGTTCCCAGTCACACCCCGTTCCCAGTCACACACCTCCCCAGTCACACCCCACCCCAGTCACACCCCCTCCAAGGTGACAACAACCCCTCCCTAGTCACACCCCCTCCCCAGTCACACCCCTCAGTTACATCCATCCAAGGTGACAACAACCCCTCCTCAGTACCACTCCTTCCCCAGTCACATCCTTCCAATGTGACAACACCTCCCCAGTCATCCCCCCTGCCCAGTTGCATCCCCTCCCCAGTCACACCCTCCCAGTAGCACACCCTCCCTAGTCACACCCCCTCACCAGTCACACACCCTCCCCAGTCACATCCCTCAAAGGTGACAACAACCACTCTCCAGTCGCACCGCTTCCCCAGTCACACCCCCTCCCCAGTCACACCCATTCCGAGGTGGCAACGACCCCTCGCCAGTCACACCCAAAGGCAACAACAAACCCTCCCCAATCACACCCCCCTCCCCAGTCACACCCCTCCCAGTCGCAACCCTCCGAGGTGACAACCCCTCCCCAGTCATGCCCCCTTCCCAGTTGCACCCCCTCCCCAATCACAATCCCTCCCCAGTCCCCTTCCGATGTGACAACAACCTCTCCCCAGTCGCAACCCCTCCTCGGACCTCAAGGGTGCCCAAATTCAAATCCTAGAGTAGTCCCTGGATAGCTTTAGCAAAGGATATGAGTTGGTGTCGACCTCTTGTCGTAGTAGTCCTGTAAGGATGAACTCAGCGTTCAAGACCGGAATGTGTAAATTCATGGCTGCCTGACAAGTTAATTTGTCCTCGTCACAGGATATCACAAGCATCTTTTCCTCGTGCTTCTTTGGTAGTGTAGTTAAATATTTCCCTCCGGCACATTGAATAATGTCTGCAAAATAATTAACATTTTAAACGGATACCAAAAATTATCTCATGAGTGACAGAGACAAATGTTTATTTTCGGGAGCAGCTTTTGTAATTTTTTTTATCCACTCATAGACACCAGATGCAGATATTCAACATTTACAACAATAAATTTTCCTGTAATCACCTTCGAACAATGCACCAAAGCCAACATATGTGTGTCTGTCATTTGCAGAATGAGGTCCCCCAGAGGGTGAATTTAGTGACGCTATCCTGCACAGTGGGCTAGCATCACCAAATCCCCCTTCTGGGAACCTCATTCTGCTTAGGCCTCAACTGCTATGGGAGAACTAGGATCAGATTGAAGTTTCCAAGTTGATGTTGGTGATGTTCACCCATTAGTCACCTCAATTATGCATTTTATCTTCTACAAATTAGGGGATATAGAAACTTCCCATAAGGGAAAAAGTAACTAAAAACAATGATATTATGGTATTACTTATCAACATTTTGTTCAACGAAATATGGCCGTATTATCACTTGACTATCACAAAATTTGGCAGTATTACCACTTGATTTTAGAGTTATCGATCTTCAATTGTCAGAGACCGTCCGTTTTGACGACATTTTTCTGGGCCACAAATAATTGCACATCTCGAGAAATAACAAACTTCATAAATCTATATCTGATCACTCTGAGCTTTAATGGGTGGGTTTCTTGACTCGAATCAAATATTTTTTACCCCCGAAGCCAAATAAATAGTAATTTAGGAGCATTAACCCTTTACCCAACAAACCGGCCAAAACCGGCCAAATAAAGCTTCAACAGCCTAAAATATCTTCGGTCTGTCTCAATAGAACCATACAAATATGGATATCATTGGAACCGGCTCCTTGACCACATTGTGATAGTTACAGTTATGCCCTGTGCCAATGCATTCTCTTATATATGCGAGTCGACCATAGGTCGCCTCGCATATATAAGAGAATGCATTGGCCTAAAAAAAATCTTTTTTTAACACTTTTTACCATTTTTTCTTACATTCTTTAACAATTTTATAATTTTTAATGTGTTAAGCCAATGCATTCTCTTATATATGCGAGGCGACCTATGGTCGACTCGCATATATAAGAGAATGCATTGGCACAGGGCCGTTCTGTTGGGTAAAGGGTTAATTCAGATAATGCATCTTTAACTTATTAAAGAGTTCATAAAACACAAATGTTCACCTCACTCGTTTGGGTATTTTCACTGCCGAAAAATTTGGCCGAGTAATATCACATTAACCCTTTCAGTGCCAGGGGCCAATCTCATCGGCCCTAATTTACGCTCTGTAATATCGGCCATTAAAATTTTTTTTTTTTTTTTTTTTAAAGATTTTTTTGGGTTGAAATTTGTTTTAAGTATGCTTAAGCATGCTATAGCGAATTTAAAAACAAACTGGTTAAAACCTTAGGGGCATGTTATAACTCAAAACTATCACCAAGTATTCATAGTAATAATTTTGATGCCCATGAAAAACATAAGATTCCCTGGCACTAAACCTACAAAATAAGTCTGTTAAAGAATATAAGAAAAAATTATTAAAATTGTAAAAAATTGTAAAAAATAATAACAAATGATGAAAAATTGTTAGGCCAATGCATTCTCTTATATATGCGAGGCGACCTATGGTCGACTCGCATATATAAGAGAATGCATTGGCACAGGGTATATGGGTTGATACAAAAATTGGACCTGGCACTGAAAGGGTTATAAATGAAAACTAATAAAGAGAAAATGGGCGGTATGTCTGCTAAATAAAAGATGGATCTCACTGGTTTCAAAACTTTCATTAATATATCGCATATCAGTTTTATCAGTATCTTTACTGTTTTTTAAATATTTATGTTTATATGTTGCCCAGTTTCATTTTATTCATGATGCTTTAAACTATAATTTTTGCTTGCTGCACATGAGACATGCAATCTTAACCCTTTACCCAACAAACCGGCCAAAACCGGCCAAATAAAGCTTCAACAGCCTAAAATATCTTCGGTCTGTCTCAATAGAACCATACAAATATGGGTATCATTGGAACCGGCTCCTTGACCACATTGTGATAGTTACAGTTATGCCCTGTGCCAATGCATTCTCTTATATATGCGAGTCGACCATAGGTCGCCTCGCATATATAAGAGAATGCATTGGCCTAAAAAAAATCTTTTTTTAACACTTTTTACCATTTTTTCTTACATTCTTTAACAATTTTATAATTTTTAATGTGTTAAGCCAATGCATTCTCTTATATATGCGAGGCGACCTATGGTCGACTCACATATATAAGAGAATGCATTGGCACAGGGCCCTTCTGTTGGGTAAAGGGTTAATGTGAAATGAGAGTTCCCAGTGAACGTTATGGTGAATATAAGTATTATACAGATATAGATACCTTTCATCTGTGCTGGTTCTGGTTTAACAGACTTTGTTACGTGGATTTTAAACCCTGACAGCAAGCTCTCATGAAGAGCTTTATCTATTGAGCGCTTCAGTGTGAATTTATACTGCTTTTCCGAAAGTTTGTCATTCACCAAGTAAAAGCTGGTATCTGCAAAATACAATGTGAAAAATTAGATAAAAGCCAGAAGAAAAATCATACCCTTTTGTGTTTTAATATGAAATGAGCACACACAAAAAATAAGTTCAAAACTGAAAATCATGTTATGAAAGGCAATTCAGGATAGAAATGTTAGGTTGCAAAATATTATGAAGATGAAACAATTACCTAGAATAGCAAGAAGTATCTAAATATGGTCCTGAAACCCGCATGCAATCGGTTTATTCGTGTTTAACTCTTTCATCACTGAATATCATAGTTACTCATACCCCATAACCCTGAATATCTGGCAATAATATTAAGAAGATAGTATGTGCATGCTATCTGCAATATACTCCGTTCTAGTAATTGGTACCTATGGCAATCTATATATTGTCGTGTTCGGGAGATATAGAGGATCTCACACGAGTTCCTATTTTATACGGAATTTATCAACCGAGTTCACTAAATTCGATTTGAGCCGAGGTTTACCGAGGCTCAAATAGAATTTAGAGGACGAGGTTGATAAATTACGTATAAAATAGGACGAGTGTGAGATACCTTTTATCACATGATCAAATAAACCCGAAGCAACGCGAAATATTCATCGAAAACAACAATCATAAACTACAGCGATCGCAAGTTATCTGAAGAACGCCGTGACGTCATCGCACGCGCTGATATTAAACGTGTCTATTACCGATAATTATGAAACTGCTTTTATGGCCAAATTATGTGATAAATTGAAGTATCAAATGAGATAGTTTGCGTGACTGTCAACTCATCTTGTTAATTAATTTCAGGTAAAAATAGGTGACAACAGGTAACATTTAGGTACAGTCGCTATTTACATTGTTTTTTCTGCTGTTGGTGACACAATATGAATACTACATCTCTCATATATATTTATGATTATGTTTTACTAAATCTCTGGGGACATATAGTCCATTTGCTTGTGATTTAATGCGCCGTAATAACAGGTGAAATAAACATGCATGCATTTCAAAGTTCACAAATACACACCATACCATTTGCAATTGTTTTAGTCAATTTTCAATTTAATTTGAGACTTACCATAACCTTTAATAATATACATGTACTTGCAATTGCAATGGACCATTTTATTATTACAGGTAAGGCGGACATATGACAAAATACCTTTATATATGCACCAAATATTTAATCAAGAGTGAGTTTGATACAAAATAACAAACAAATCACACAGGCGATATTACTTCACGTAACAATTGGCCAGACAAATTATCATGCATAATTATAAATACATGTACCGTACTGACCCGGTTCAAAGCCCATGCCCGTGTTTAAGCCCACCCATATATTTTGGCCAAATTCCATGCACAGGGGTATATTCGTGTTTAAGCCCACCCCAAATTTTGTTCAATTTCAGCAGTGTTAAGTAAGTATTTGCTAATGATACTCCCCAAATAAATAATTCCAAGAAGTATATTCACAAACGATCGGTGACGGCGAGAATGCCACGAAAAATGGAAAGTTATAATTCGTAGGTAAGTGATAATATTAAATGAAATAAAATAAAGTGAATCTTAAATTCACATTTCTTTATTCAATTATACTTCCCTGGGGAAACCAAACGTTTAACAGACATAAAATACAATAGAACCCACTTGCTAACAGCGTATAGCTTTAAAAGCCATGTGCGGCTATATATATGCGCGTGCAATACTTTTAAGTTTAATCAAAGCCCACCTGTTCCAACTACAGTACCGGTACTGTAAAAACATATTTTTCGTGTTCAGTGACAACGTAGATCTGTGTGTTCCTACATGTGGCCAAACACAAAGAACTGGCCTCTTGGTTATGTAAACACACAGTGGGTATCATAATGGAGCAGAAGGGGGAACTTGTCAATTAACAAAAATGTCTTCCAAATTGCGTCAACTTTATTCACTCGAAACCAAAATATTCAAACACGTGCTTTTGTATACGTTTTAGCATTCGGCAAACCTCGTCAGATTCCGTCACCGTTTGCCCCCAGAGGTCACAGGTTCAGAATGCCGTTTTAGTAGAAATACAACTGCCTTGTCAGTGCTGTTAAATAATTACAATCACTGGCTTTTGTTAAACATGCAATTATTCGCCATTGTAACATCCTCTATGTAGACAATGGATCACGAATAAAGCGCCGGGCTTATTGTTTTCATAATCCGATTAAATCTGAACATTGATATAAACTATAGTCAGACTATAGATAACCCACACTGCCGCTTACATAATAACCAGGGCATTCATGACTCAAAGCAATACACTTTGGGAACAAGACGGCTGTCAATCAAGACTACTTACATAATAGTGTCATTTTAACATGGGAATGTTGTCCAATAAAACTACAAGACTTAAAGTGTTATTATAATATTCACATT
Source organism: Siphonodentalium dalli (assembly GCA_032622095.1). NCBI lineage: Eukaryota > Metazoa > Mollusca > Scaphopoda > Gadilida > Siphonodentaliidae > Siphonodentalium > Siphonodentalium dalli. The sequence goes on from CP136069.1 coordinate 163,727,027, forward strand.
TAATTGAAAAAATTCCCAAATAATCGGCGTTAGATCGGCTTTCATCAGTTTTACTGTCCCGATTTCTTAGCCGGATTTTTGGTTTGCAAAGGGCCATATCCGAGTTTAAGCCCACTTGGATTTTTGAGCTCAAATAAAACAAAGGCCCCCTGGGCCTAAACGCGGGTCAGTACGGTACATACTTATATGTGTGGTATATTGTGAAATTATCCAACGTAGTATTATCAATGAAGGTATTCCTTATCAACAGAGAAAATGTATATGAAAAGAAAACTCGTCTATATCGCTATCACCCAACATGTCGACTAAATTGTGTTTGCTTGGAATATGCCTGTTAGGATGTAATAAAACAGGTTTCTCTAAACATTTTGAGACATAAAACCAATTACATACATTTCCTGTCTATGCTCCAGATCAAGATATACTTTAATTGCCATATGTTTGAAATAAAAAACAATTGAAACCCAGGATTCCTGTCCCTGACATAATAGACCGCTACAGCGGGCTGCCGTGATGAAGCGTAATTGTTAATTTGGCCGCTACAGCGGGCTGCCGTGATGAAAGAGTTAAACTGTTGGGAAAATACTTAATCAGAATGAAAGAACTGTGGTACTTTTTTATACAAGTGAGATCATACAGACTAAATTTCCCGATTAAATTTACGATTAATTTATACTGTAATTAGTAACTATAATGTATTCTGGCTGCAAACTCAGTAAATCTGTGTCAATGATATTGTATTGAGTGATTGTTGATGAAAAAACGATTGGAATCTTTCATCTAACATTTATGGACATCTGTAATAACGGGCACTGCCAACTTACATTAGCTTTTTTTATTAAACTTCAAGAATTTGCATTTTTATTTGAATTTGTTGAAGTTCATACAAGTACATGCATGAGACTAAAGTTTTGTGTATGTTTTTCATAGTTCTACCAACTTCTATGAATTTTCACATTTAGGCACTGTAAAGGCCTTACGTCCGCCTTTGGAGCACTTTTCATTTACCGTACGTAACCAGTAGAAAAATTTAATTCGCACAAAGAGTGCCCTTCATAACCTGAACCATTGTAACTTTGGGTTTATGTTAAGAATAATCCCTACCAAACTCCGCTGAGATCCAATAACTCATCGCTGAGTCACTGTATTGTAGTTATTTTATGACTGTTACATACCGAGGAATTCTCTAGCTTTTCGAGATTCTTCAAGCCAGGACGGAGAAACAATAGGAATACCTCTGGCCAGACAACAAAGGAACTTCAATGTTCGTCGGACCTGAAAATATGATTAGTTGTTTCAGTAGTTGGCAAAAGATCAGTTCTTTTGAGCCAATACATAGTAATTAACTTCCAAAACAGCACCACTTTCCTATAATACACATACTTCCATGTTTGTAAATATCTGTGCCAAGTGTAAATACATCTTACAGTTGGTGACCATAAACCGAAGAAATTTTAAATAGGACCATTAAAAATTAATGTCTGGGTTCACGGGCAATTATGTCTAAATTTTGTGATGAGGGAGGGAGGCTATTTATATTTATTATTTATTTTAAATTCTTCAAAACATACCTCAAAATCGAATAATCTTTTTTCATGATTCCAGGTAATACAACTTGTCTCTGTGTAATCACATGTATAGCTCAATACTTGGGGATATTATGGTCACTATATCGGTCACTATATGGGTGAACGAACTACTACTGATTTTTTTAGATTTTGCGATAAATAGTTTTGATGCGGCAGACTTTTAGTGATGCGGGCGGGGCCCGTGAACCCAGACATTAATTTTTAATGGCCTAACATGGACAATATTGTGTCTACAGATGGATGTGGACATGCTGTATCCAGTAGCCCCCCCCCCCCCCCCACCAACTTTCAGGGTTGATGACCAGTGGTTAATATTACCATCATTATTATAATAATAAAACCAATCACTTTTCACTGATTGTTGTATCTTGAAGGCAATCAACTACATTGAATGGCAGAAAATTCAAGAATTACACTGAATAACCAATAAAAATTTATAATATTTTTTCGAGGGTCTTATCCCCATTTAGACCCACCCCAAATTTTCAGAAAACATTGGAAAACGGTAAGTATACAAACCTTGTCTGCTGACGATGTCATAGATGAAGACGATGATGCGAGAATGACGATGCGATGACCGCCAATATAACAGATCAATTAATTTGATTTGTTACTTATAATAAAATACATTATAAGTATGTGTGTTTATTAATAAAACATTTCATCCCTAAATGAGCCCGACGAAAACGCAATGTGGAACGACCATCGGCACAAGAAAACTATTTGAATTTACTTCCCTAATTTTTTCAGACATTGGAAAACTGTAAGTACACACATTCTCAAAATAAGTGTCCCTTTTAATGTGGTCCTCAGCTGTTTACAACACAGTAGGAACGTCAACGCAATGCGGTCATTGCGTTTCTAACATGTTGAAGGTACATTGTGACCGCGTTAAAGTTTCACGCGCACCGCATTGAAGTTTAACACGTTAATTGCCTTAGGAGTCACACGCTCGCGTAATGTCAGTGCTGAATTACATTAGGCTATTTGTAGTATATCTTTTAATTTTGTTTTATTTACTTTCACATTTGAATAATTCCATGTTATTTTCCTACTCTTATGCTCCGTTCGGACAACGATCAAAATGATGTTGGAAAAATATCAAATATGACACAATAAATGAGCCCTTTTAAGGGAAATAAGTCGTCATGTTGATAACCTATAAATATTTATGAGGAAGTATTGGAATGCTCACACATGACAGAATCAACAACATACTATCATCACCACCCTAATTAAATCTCTGACACACTAAAGGAAGACACACCTGCACATTGTTAGGAAATAATTTGAACATCAATCTACACTTGAGCGATGCCCATGTGTGTGTGCGGTATGCAACGGAGATTGAACATTTCAACCCCACACTCAAAATTGACCATGCTGTCAATCAATATAGAAGACAAGCTGATAGGAGATACCATCTTCATCAAACCACTACATTGCAATATAATTATTTTGCCCCAGAAAGCTATGGATGCAGACGGCCTTTGACCTAAATTTAATAATAAATTCAAAAGACGAGGCAATGTAGCAATGCGAGCGCACGTTCAAATAGAGGTTCATGATGGGAAGTTATGGTTTTTCATGCAAAGTCAACAGGGCACCAATCTCTGAATAATATTTTTCCGAACTTTATACATGTATATAATTATGCGGATAAAAGACTAATTAAAGTAAGAAGAATAAAGTCCTGGTATTCTTAAGCATTCTTTGTGTTTATTGTTGGTTTATTTAATATGCATGGTATTTTATTTACAATTATTTTTTTAACCCAAATTCGAACTTAACCCTTTACCCAACAAAACGGCCAAAAACGGCCAAATAAAGCTGCAACAGCCTAAATTATCTTGGGTCTGTCTCAATAAAACCATACAAATATGGATATCATTGGAACCGGCTCATTGACCACAGTGTGATGGTTACAGTTATGCCCTGTGCCAATGCATTCTCTTATATATGCGAGTCGACCATTGGTCGCCTCGCATATATAAGAGAATTCATTGGCCTAAAAAAAATCTTTTTTTAACACTTTTTACCATTTTTTCTTACATTCTTTAACAATTTTATAATTTTTAATGTGTCAAGCCAATGCATTCTCGTATATATGCGAGGTGACCTATGGTCGACTCGCATATATAAGAGAATGCATTGGCACAGGGCCCTTCTGTTGGGTAAAGGGTTAACCCATTACTATAAAATGTTAAAATCATTATGAGTCACGTTAACTTATGTTTCTTGTCACTGAATATATTGGCTGCATTTAAATCTATCAATTTATTCAGAACAAGACCTGCAGCTCTTGTCTTGGAGTTGAAATGACTCTAGTTGCCATTTATTTAACCATTCACACTCTTGATCCACATATTGTTGCATGTTGTCAGACTCTGGAGAGCACATAATTTTAGTGGCGTTGGGGAAAATTATAAGTTAACACTGGATGGTAGATCGTATATGAATATTAAAAATACATTCTTTAACAATTTTATAATTTTTAATGTGTTAAGCCAATGCATTCTCTTATATATGCGAGGCGACCTATGGTCGACTCGCATATATAAGAGAATGCATTGGCACAGGGCCCTTCTGTTAGGTAAAGGGTTAACCTGTTGTTTGTTTTCATTTTAGGAGATGATTTTTTAAAGTTATGTAAAACTTAACATAATATTACCCTAAACCTACTGTAAATAACATAAATAGCATTCCACAAGCTAACCGTATGATGATATAAATGTAATTCTACCCACGTAAGGGTTAAATACCATATAATATCATTCATTATATACTTCATATTATTTTTCTAATGCTTCAAGTTGTCCGAGTCGGGACATACAGCTTTGAGACATGGTCAATTTTATAAACAGTTGAACAAGAGCTGCATGTAGAATACCAGAGGAAACTGGTGACATTATAATTATTATTTAATGTCTGCAGCATATAGCACCAAGAAATTTCGATTTATCATAATTATGAGATTCGGAGAAATAACAAAAAAAAAAGTCTCCTCCCTCGTCGGATTTTTATAGCAAAATTGCCTACAGGTTTTTTTTTTATAATGGCCTAATTAGGGAGTGGACTCTAACCTTATCTGTCACCAAGTGGGTACATTCACGAACAGAAGATACCATTTCACCACCAAAGTCTTTTACAGTCTGAAAAGTAAAGCAGATATGACATAACTGTATAAACAAGCCTGCAAATAGTGTCTGTCATTTGCAGAATAACGTCCCCATAGGGTGAATTTAGTGATGCAAAACTCAAATAATTTAATATATTTGGCTTTAGATATTGTAATAACAAATTACCAATGGTTTAGTCTATATGTGAAATCACTTTGGTTACTTATATATTAGAGATGATATTCAGTGTTTCAGTGAAATGGAATCAAGCACTATGCACAAAGCAACATAATCAAGTACCAGTCACAGGCTGATTGAGGAAATCAAAAAGCCTGTGATGGTGTTTATTATAAAATTGACACTCTGACTTTGAACCAGAACTTGTGTAAAGCTTTAGATAAATTTTGTACCTTCTGACCCTGTTCATCAAGGACGCCAGTAAACATCACTTTTGGCTTTGTGCCAATTAACTTAGTCCGCAAGGATGGCGATGCAATACAGTCTGCGCCCGCAGCTCTGGTGGGCGTACTATCTAGCTTTGCCTTTGATTTCTTCGAAGGTGTTTCTGAATGTTCCTGAATTGAATAAAATGTGGATAGAGATCTGTCAAAACTACATCATTCTTGAAATACATGTGTCTCCCAGGCATGTGTGAGTCTTGCTACAACACATGTCACAATGAATTCAATGTTATAACCTTTTTGTTTTTAGAAACATGTGCAGCCCCATGTGGAATTGAACAACAAATGTTTTGGTTAATAATAATTCATATTCTACGGCTTATTGATCAAGCCTTGAAATAGGGTGTCTGTCATTTGCAGAATGAGGTCCCCAGAGGGTGAATTTAGTGATGCTACCCTGCATAGCGGGCTAGCATCACCAAATTCACCCTCTGGGAACCTCATTCTGCTCAGGTATAAGCAGAATGAGGTCCCCAGAGGGTGAATTTGGTGATGCTAGCCCACTATGCAGGGTAGCATCACTAAATTCACCCTCTGGGGACCTCATTCTGCAAATGACAGACACCCTATTTCAAGGCTTGTTGTTGATATGCTGAACTGTGATCTATTAGTAGTACAGAAGTTAGCACCATTTAATGCAAGAACAAATAGTATTATAATGTAGAGTTGTTATCCCGGGAGATGCAGCAGACAGTTTTTTTAAGTTTCATGTTCTCAGTCGACTCTGCCCTTATATCACTGTACTATTTGAGCCTGAGGTGGGTCAACAAGCTGCAAAAGACTCCAGAGAAGAATTACTGTTATAAAGTAGTGGTCCTATGTGACCTTGACCCCTGTCAAATGATGTCAGCTTCATGCCCGAGCATTCTTCATGTTGGTGCATTTTTACCCCTACCCCTAAACAGAATCCACCAACGAGTCACATGGGTACTGCGAGAAATGGTGTCAGTTTTCATATTTTTATCACAGATTCCACACACAATGAATATAGTTTCAATTCTGTAAACATTTTGTCTAAGTTAGTAGTAAGTTATTTCTCGTATTTTGACTTGATTAACCCTTTACCCAACAAAACGGCCAAAACCGGCCAAATAAAGCTTCAACAGCCTAAAATATCTTCGGTCTGTCTCAATAGAACCATACAAATATGGATATCATTGGAACCGGCTCCTTGACCACATTGTGATAGTTACAGTTAGCCCTGTGCCAATGCATTCTCTTATATATGCGAGTCGACCATAGGTCGCCTCGCATATATAAGAGAATGCATTGGCCTAAAAAAATCTTTTTTTTAACACTTTTTACCATTTTTTCTTACATTCTTTAACAATTTTATAATTTTTAATGTGTTAAGCCAATGCATTCTCTTATATATGCGAGGCGACCTATGGTCGACTCGCATATATAAGAGAATGCATTGGCACAGGGCCGTTCTGTTGGGTAAAGGGTTAAGGTTGATCTAACATTACTAACCTGGCTGCTATCATCAGATGTCTTCATCTTCTTCACAGAACCCTTCTCAGTAGATATATCTTTCTTATTGCTTTTTACATCTGCAACTTTGCCATTGGTTTTTGATTGTCTTCCCCTTGAAGTTTTAGTGGACACTTCAGCTTCAGGCTCATGCTTAACATCAACATCAATATTGTCCGTTGGTTCGTTAACTGTTTTCTTACCACCTCTCCCCTTTTTAGGAGGTGCTGCGGACGTTTTCATTTCAGAAACGGAGTCCTTCTTTTGAGATCCGCCTCTTTTCTTGTTGATTACTTCCGATTTTTCTGAATCGTCCATCAATCCAGTGGCATCACCCTTCCCAGCACCAGTTGATACCAATACAGAATCATCTTTTGTGTCCATTTTTCGACCCTTACCTCTTGTCCCTTTCAGCAACGTAGAACTGTGAGCACTTGAACTTTCAGAAACATCCTCTTTTGGCTCAATTGAATCTTTCCGTCGACCTCTCCTATGCGGAACCTTTGAATCTGTGGTCTCATTTGATTCCGACTTGATATCTCCTCTACCTCTTGTGCCTCTTGTTTTAATATCAGCGTCAACAACTTTTAAAACACAAACACTCTCTGCCTCAACTTTAACAGATGGTTTTGATTTCTCAACAGAATCACATGGCTCTTTACTAAGAGTCCTTCCACGTCGTCCTTTGCCTGGTTTTGATACTGAATCAGACACTACATTATCTGCAATTTTTTCAACAATCTTGCCACCCCTTTTAGGAGCGGACACTTGCACAGCAGATTCAGTTTTAATGTTTTCAACACTAGGTTGAGATTTCGACACAATTTCAACATTCATAGAAGCACTATTATCTGGTGTATGAACTTCTTCAACCTTCACTTGTTTCTTACCTCTCTTTCCCTTCACTTTTGTTCCAGAGATTTGTTCGACTACTTCACTGTCCACTGATGATAACGACTGAGTGTCATCTTCCTCGACTGTCTTTGACTCTGTCTTGATTGTCTTTTTAATCTCAGTACCATCATGAACCGGTTGAATACTTCGCCTATTGCGGCCAATGTTTTTCGAAACAGGCGTGACTTGAGTTGGCAAGCTCCGCCTTCCACGAGCATGTAAGGCACTAGCAGCTGGCTTCTTGTCCAGGGTTTCATCCACTTCCTCAGCTGGCGTCTTCTCTTTAACTGGTGTTTGTGGTTCTAGAAGAAATACCAAATTTATATGTTCAAATCAAATGAGAGATGTCAGTGAATTAATTGCTCTTGTCAGTGATAGGTGACACTGCTACTTATGCGGTCCAAGTGACAGGACATGCTGGATAATTAGCATGAATATATATAAGAAATGGCTGTTGTTAGATTGCATCAAACATCAAAATGGATAACCCACACAACGGTTTGAGCTTTCGTAAGTTGAAAGATCAGTTGTGAAATTATGGTTCCAAGACTTCTGGTCGGAAAAAGGATTTACAAGAATTGTAAGTAGTATGTAACTGTTTTTTTACTTCCATTTTCAACTTGCGCTATTTTTCGATCGGATATTCCCCTCCTCGACAACTTGAATGTTTTTCCTTCTTGTCTGAACATTACAAAAATATATATTATTCAGCTTGAAACAATCAAATGTATTTTTCTTCTATAACAATTGTAGAAACTAGAAAGGAAAGTTAATTTTGACCCAATAGCTCATCAAATCGAATGACAAATGTGACATGTGAAAGAATCCAAAGGTTGTCAGCTGATTGTCACTACAATTTAGATACATGTGATGCACAAAAAGTGGACAAAATAATATGTGTACACAATAATTGAATTAATTATTTACTTGTTTACATAATTGTTGGAAAGGGCTTGGTAAAAGCAGCATGCCATATTATAGTCACATATATTCACACTTCTAAAAGCATTTTCGCAACACTGTCATTGTCTAGCTATGAAGCCATAAGAAGCTGTCAGGAAAATATCTCATGGCAATATATAAACAAGCCGATTTACGACATTCACACATAATATAGTTAAGCACAATGAATCAGAAAAAGTTGCGAAATTAGCCATTGTTTACATTCGCACTTCTGGCATTAATCAAGTCAATTCACATAGCGGTAAACAGTGGTAAACTTAATATGTAGGCAAAAGAGCATGTCTCCACTGCATCATGGGAACATTTAACTGTAAATATATATCTGTACTTTCTGTATAGATTTGAGTGTACAAAATATAAATTATGAGTCCAGACACCAGTATGCGGTTCATTTTAGAATATTACAACAGCTGATTACAACATTGTTAATAGGAAATATATCCTGATATATCTGCTAAAAACTACTTTTGAGTGAAATATATGCAAAACCAGATGTTTCTCATGTGTGTTTTTGTTTAAAATAATAAATGAAAAGTGCATTAAACAAGACAGTCCATGACTGTGGGTCGCTCAACAGACTGTAAGGACTGAGAAGACGGGGACTCTGAAGAATACAAGAGTCAGTACTTGACAAAATCACTTAAGAAAATTAGTTCTAAACATGGACATAGCTGGATGTTCTCAGATGAGCAGGGCTCTTCACCTTGAAATTTCTAATTGCACATCACTGACAAATCTCCAACCTCTTACCTTTTAAAGAGGACAACCATACCACAGTACTAAGTTCACAAAAATCCTTTTGTACATTCCTCTTAGGTTGAATTTTACGACTGGTACCAGTACTTCAAAGCTCTCAAACATTTGAAAATTACCAACATGACACCCCCCATAATGTTAAAATTTCTGGCCAATTCGGTCTAACAGTTTACCCTGAAGTAGGAAAATATGGACTGATGGTTTAAAAACATACATGTTAGAAAATCAAACCAAACTACGAGAACAATTCTAACTTATTTTTGGTGTGAACATCTAATCTACAACTAATGTAGTATCAATCATGAAATTTTAACTTTTGATCAAAGTAGGGGGTCAAATCTCCACCCCTCTACACTCCCTCCCCATTGCCTCAAACATTGCCCCCACCCAGGCTGTCTAGAAATCAATATTATTATACCAGTACCAAACAGCATTGAGGAGAGTTAAATCTCTTATCTCTGCCCTTATCTCTGAACAAATGTGAATCCTCATCATGAGATCCATTCATCTAGTAATATCAATATACCCCCCCCCCCCCCCCAATAGGGTATGATTTCACCTGGAGAAGTGGTGGTTAAGAAACTAATATTGGAACAGCCAAGTCTGTATTTAGTGTGTCTGACCTTTGCAGGTGAATTTAATGACAGTATTCCGCAAGGTGGACTAACATCACCAAATTCACCCTCTGGGGACCTCATTTCAAAAAAATGACCCCATTTGAAAAAATCTGAACCCCGGTCACCCAAGGCCCCTCCATACCAAATATAAGCTATATCGGCCCAATGGTTCTTATGAAAAAACTGTTTTAAGAATTACTATGGATGGAAAGAGTTATGGCCCTGGCTTCGCACCTACATGTATTTGATGTGATGAACTTAATTGAACAAATCTGATTGTGAGACACCTAGGGAACATGCACACTGAAATATATAAACACATTCCGTCTTTAATATGGAGAAGAAAACAATTGTTGATAGATGGATGGACAGGCAGACGGAAGGAAGCCAGACAGATAGAAGACGAAGTTAATCCAATATATACCCCCCAATTTTTCTATGAAAAATAGTGGTATGATTTCATCTGGATAAGTGGTGATTAAGAAAATAATATGAAATGGCCAAGCCTGAATTTAGTATGTCTGACATTTGCAGAATTCGGTCCCCAAAAGGTGAATTTAATGACAATATTCCGTAAGGCAGGCTAGCATCACCGAATTCATCCTCAATCTGATTAGGCCTCAATGGCCAATAAAAACCTAGGAACAGATTGAAGTCCTACAGTTGAAGTTGGTGATACACACCCATTGAGCACCTCAATTATGCATTTTAATTAGGGGGACATTGAAACTGAACAGGTGGAAAAAAGTGACTAAAACAAACTGTCAATTTGATACTTAGGATACTTCCCAGAAGATGAGGCCTAAGCAGAATTAGGTCCCTGGAGGGTGTATTTGGTGATGCTAGCATGCTGTATGGGGTAGCAACACTAAATTCACTATCTGGGGACCTCACTCTGTAAATGTCAGACACACTATTTCCAGACTTGAAGAAATCTAAGCCATTCACAATACCATTGAATGTCAGGGAAACCTATCAGTCATCACCTAACCTTGGGAGCACCAGTTTGTTTTTAAATTGCTACAGATATGTTTACATAAACTAGCCAGATGACATCTATTATTCTAATCTAAAATAATGACGGACGGACGGACGACGGACGAGTAGTGATGACTATAGCTCCACCGGAGACTTCGTCTCAGGTGAGCTAAAAAGAGTTCATAGAAATTGACTTGTTGCCGGAAGTACTATCATGAAGAGATACATCTTTAACCATTATTCCTAACATTATATAAAATCTCTCATTTTAAATAAATTTTTAATCAAAAGATTTTTTTTTAAGTGAACAAGAACATTTTATATCTCTCATTCAGATGCCACCTCAAATAGTCCAGAAAATTTTCAATGGCCTACAAAATGTAAAGAATAGTTTATGAAAATTCAGTTATCGTGGCTTAAAGGGGTCAGTAAACTAAATCCGCCCATTTATGGGTCCATCTCCTTTTATACTCAACATAATATATGCAACAAATAACTCATGTGCTCTATAAACGATGCAAACATGGCAATTATAATGAAAATGAATTTATGACTAGAGTCAAACCTTGTTTTATAACCACAGACCACCTTCCACAGACTGACCTTGTTTTATAACCACAGACCACCTTCCTCTTTCTCCTTTTGGAACAGGAACCCCCGAAACATCCTTGTGAGCGTCTTGGTTCTTTAATTTGCGCTGATGAGTGCTTATGCCTGAGGTATCAAGACACTCTTGTTCTTCCGCTAGGAGTTTCTTTCTGGTCCCCCTAGCTGTTGGACCCGTATCACTAGCTTCAATGGTTTTGGCATCTTTCTTTGTAAAGGCGGTAATTTTCTGCTGTTTTTTTGGATACGGTGTCAACTTGACATGCTCATGAATACCCTCATTATCCTTAACCTGGAAGATTTGATAAATTTCAAATGGGCTATTTAACTCTTTCATCACGGATCCCCACTAAAGCGGGCACGATGTAATATACGTTCATCACAGCAGTCCGTTAGTGGGCAGAGTGCAATTTCCGGGAATAATGTGGTATTCGGTATCAATACTAATTGATTGACACATATGAAGAGCTAACATGTACCACCATAAAGAGATTTTTATGGCCTATATATATAGACAACACCTGTATGACATCACAATTACTATTTTGGGGTTTACTGAAAATCGTTGATGCAATATACTGCAGACAGGTGTGGTGTTTTGAGTCACATTTCTGATATGGTTTATTATTGTTTATCACAAAAACATACCGATAACATTATTATTAAGTTTATGAAATAAAGATGATTTTGTTGACCTTTCTAACAATGTTTTATTTGTAGTATCCGTCTATTGTCTCTTATTTTCGACACAATGTTACGAAAATCACTGTACCTGAATGGTGAAACTTCAATAATAATAGTTGTCGCTGCATGTTATAACATGATATCAACATTCGTAAACATTTTAAGAACCCAATCAGCACATTAGCAGTTGTTTTAATTGGAAATTTACTTATAATCACAAGTAAATTCATGTGGGCCTAAATGTGGGAAAATATGTCTATTTCAGTCAAATAACATTCTTTTGGGTAAACTAGGTTAGTACTGGTCTGTTCTCGCCTTTGATAAAGCATTAGGATCAACAAACCATTTGGCATAACATTGCAAACCATGCAGAATGTCATCACAATCATTGACACAATGATGTATATAATATTCCACACTTTCAAGAAATTAATACATGTGGTTGTGGGAAACATTATGCAAAGTTGCTATTCAAGATATCCCAGATACAGGTGATACAACTATAGTGTTTATTGGGTTTCAATGACCCTTCTCAGTTCTCAACTGTAAACACCTGAGATATAATTTTGAAGTGACATTACCAACTGGTATATTACACAAATAGAAGGACACTTAATAACGATCATAAAAACGTGCAGTTTGCCATATTCGACAACACTCTAAATAACAGTATTATTGACGCAAAACATCAGGGATACATAATTTAACTTAGACAAGATGTAAATCCAGTGTTCTGGGATATTTATATCCATATATTCAGTGATGAAAGAGTTAAGAAATAGACAGCAGCTTCAATATGATCACAGAATTTTGACGGAAAATTGATTCAGCAAACTGCATAAACCCCAGCAAAACTTAATGAAAATTTGCTGAAGGTTTTCATTCAAATTCTGAACCCAAGAATATGTAGATACTTCTGTAAATATTTAAATGAATTCAAAGTTACATGTAATAATATAATTATTTATTTAAATTCACAAAGAGTCTCATCTTATTTTTAATATTCATATATGATCTACCATCCAGTGTTAACTTATAATTTTCCCCAACGACACTAAAATTATGTGCTCTCAAGAGTCTGACAACATGCAACAATATGTGGATCAAGAGTGTGAATGGTTAAATAAATGGCAATTAGAGTCATTTCAACTCCAAGTCAAGAGCTGCAGGTCTTGTTCTGAATAAATTGATCGATTTCAATACAGCCAAAATATGATATTTTTAAAAATATAATATATATTTCCTTAAAGAAAGCCTGAACACTGAACTATATGGATAGATGTCCTGCGTTTGTAAAACCATAGTAGAAAAGGGGTTAACTTTTTGTGTGTGGTCGTCTACGGTACCTCGCGGTCTGTAGTGGCTTGCTCGTATTAGTCACGCATGCGCAGTCCCAATATAACTGACTGAATACGCCAGTTTATTTTCAACTCAATCAGGAGATTGGCGAGTTGCGGGGTTGGGAATGGCACCGCCATGGGAGGGCCCTATGATAGTTCAGTGTTCAGGCTTTCTTTAAGGAAATATATATTATATTTTTAAAAATATCATATTTCCGCTAAAGGAAGCCGTTCACACTGAACTATATGGATTAGAATGCAAGCCCAGGAGGAGGCACGAGCAATAAAGTTAATAGCCAAATTTTTGAGGGAATGCACTCTTCTAAAACAGATTGTACCTAAATATGAACTCTTTAATGAATCTGTTATGATTAGGTACGTGAAATAACTCATATAATTAGGGTAATATATTGCCCAAACATGTACCTCCCCCCCTTGTTTTTGGAAGCAAAATCCCAGGTGGTGCCATTCAATTCAGAATTGCGAGCGAACCGAGCAATTCTCTGTTCTTCATCCGTCAGTTCTAAGAATCCAGCCGATTCGAGATTCGAGGAGACTAACTCCCTCTCCGCCTTAGCGACATAACGACCTGCACAGGAGGAGGCCCACTCCAAAGATGGCAAGACAACCAACATTAAGAGTTTAACTAACTGCTGTTCACCAATGCAAATGGCAGATAACCTGATGCCCAATCTATGGCACAGGTATCAAATGGAGAGCCCATTAGCCCAAATGGGTTATACAACTATAAGCGAGTCAAGCCATCGGATCAGAGGGAGCCCCCACCATCGCATGCTGCAGGTGGTCATGCCCAAGCTAATATCCTGGCCAAGCTGGAGGGTGGGGAGAGGTCATTTTTCTCCGATCCCTTCACGGAGGAGTGGCAGGCAAGGCCGTGTCGTCATTTTGTTCTGCGATCGTGACCAGGGGGACTCGGCGCTTTACCTCATGGGTACGGCCCCTGCCCTACGCTTAAGCTGCCTAAGGCCATCCAGCCGGTGTCGATACGTACGTACGCACGCGATTTTTTTTGTTGTTTTTTTTGGCAGCTTTAGCGCCCAGAACTGCTAGCGTCTGGTGGGGGCCAAATGGCCTGGAGGTCCCAAGTACCCCTGCAGCTCCACCAGACGTATCCCCACGAATTGGTTAAACCGTCGAGACGTATTTACCGGAGGAGCGTGAACTGGTCCTGCCCTTAGAACAGTTATCACACGTTCACATGTCCCTGAGGTACCTATGTATCACAATATACACATTGCGTATATATATATATAAAATGATATAATATATATATCCGGGGGATATACATATTAAGTTTTCCTCATGAGACCATATCAGAAGGCCCTTCCAAAGCTGCGCCCATCAATCTAATGGGCGGAGCCAGATCACAGCTCCCTGTCATGATCCAACGTATCACTAAATATAGATATACAACCCCACAGAGAACATGTCTCATGTCTCTGAGGTACCTATGTATCACCGTTTTACAAGATATCATTGCAGAAACCCGGGTGACACAAATCTTTCGCATATATAGATATATAAAATGATATAATAGATATATCATGGTGATATATAAGTCATCATGAGATCATGTCAGAAGACCCTACTAAAGCTGCGCCCAACAATCCAATGGTCGGAGCCAGAGCAGAGATCCCTGGCACAATCCAATGTATCATTAAAGATATATATATAGCCCCTCAGAGAACATGGCCGAACACCGCAGGTGACCAGAGCATCCGATGAGAAAGCAAACCGCTACTCTCAGGTGCCAAAACAATAGTGTCGGTACGAGTATTAATTTTGGAGAAATTTCCCAACGAGCACCATCCTTTGGAATGGAGACAGACAGCCAAATGTGCAATCACAAGTATTATGTTCAGCCTAAATCCACACACATTACTATTATTAGGCCATCACGACCACTAGGCACCTGAGAGCAGTCCGCGTTCCCAGCGGAATACCCACCGCGATCCGATTCTAAGAAATGAAGGTGCGCCTTCAACAACCGAAATCAGTTCAAATGATGTAACATGTAGTCAGATGATGAACACAGGTAAATTTTCACGGTCACCATACGGAATATTCAGGTCCGAGCCTCTGCCCCCCCAAACATGCAGCAGAACGACCTAGGTGTGTGATAGGTCGGTTAGTGTGAATCATGCAGCAAACTAGGGGAAGACCCGCTCTAAAAATGGCTCCCCTAGGAAGGAAAGGAAAGAAATTATCATTCTCCTAGTAAAGGATACACATACCTTTATAATGTTGTTTTATTTTAATTTGAAGAGCCAAGATAGAGAGGAACTCCCCCGACCTAAGTGGTCCCGCTTATGGCATGTTTAAGGAAGAGAGGACAGCATAGACCGAAATGCGCAGTTGGCAGCATGGCTTCAGGCCCTTATGATCGGGCATCTGTGCCATGTGGATGGGATGCCACTCGAACGGGGTGGTCCCCTGCCTGCGTCTTAGGAAAGGACGGTAATGCTGGTCAATGAGCTTCCTCGAAAGCTTAGCTGGACAGCGCAAACGTCTTTGCCTGTTTTATTGTCTATGTGCCAGATAATCAAATTGATATGGGCAATAGAAGTATGAAGAGCCATGCTGATGGCCTCTTGTCGGAAAGGCTATTGGCAGTGGTCGTGGGACACATGGCAATATAAATGCTTTTCATGTAAATATGCTTCATTCGTGTGTGAAGTATATTCGCCATATCAACGGTATGAAAGGTCGGGACACGTATATATTTTAAAATTCATTGAGACACCAACTAGTCCATGAATACCTTCAAAATACCTACCATGCCCTTTATGAACAATACATGCTGTATTGGATGTACAGCCTGTTCTTGTACCAAGCTCACATTTGATATGGTTACTTGTCATAAATAATGTCTCCCCCCACCTTCCTCGTCTTGGAATACCACTGCTATTATATCGTTATTCATTGGGGAGCGTCATCCAGGCCACGGTCGCCAGTTATTGCCAGTGGACCAGTTACCTGGAGGGGTCAAGTCACCACGACTCTAAATACCTGTCAGGCTGGAATCATTCACATAATTGAATCAAGAAGGGGAAAGGTTGTTCAAACCAAAGTATCTTCAAATATATTTTTAGATAGTGAAACCATGAGTAAACACCGTCAGAGTGACGATAAGCCTCTTGCCTTACTCTAGAGAATGCAAACCGGAGCACCCATGATTTGTAATTTTTGTGTCCCAATTAGAGCCATATCCAGAATCGTAGTAATCCAGACCCCCCCCTGCTTCTTTTCAGTAAACCTACACAGGAAGGAAAGCAATTATGTTTGTATTCCGGAAGGAGACACCATTTTGTCGAGATACAACCCAGCAATTTTGAAAGGATGGGTTAATCTTTGGATACAATTCAGAATAACTAAAATCTGGAATTATAGTGAAACTGTCATCACGATTAATTTTAGTGTCATGCATGCAATCATTAAATGCTAGCAGTTATAAATTTTGACAGTGAAGTTGAAGCACTGTACGAGAATCGAATCATGTACTCAACAGAAATCTGACTCCTGTCAGATGTCAATCCCTGTCTGAAATTAATGACACTAACTAATCATAGTACGACAACAGTCATTATTTTTCTGATATTGATAAACTGTAGTCTGATAAATTCAAGCGTCGACCAACACATCTAAATCATAGGAGACATGTGTGACAGTATTAAAACAGAAAACACAAAGTATTTTGTGAAAGCATGTTGTTTAGATGAGATCTAGCGACTCCAGTAGTGTTCTCTAACATGCACACACCTAGGTGTGTACATGTGCAGCGTAGTGCACCCACGACAACATACCTGAACAAGTGTTGTAATGGGGAAAATCGGCATTTGCATTCGGATTTTATTCAGTAATCTCAAATGGGACTTGTTAGCCTGACAAACTTGGTATCGGACCGAGTTCTGATTTCTGTCAGAATACCCTGACCAGGGTGCAATCCCCGGTCCGCTAGCACATGGCTGAGATTGTTACATTGAAGGTGATGCACCGTTACGAGAATCAAACCATGAACATAATTATAACACTTGTCCAATATCAATCTCTGTCAATTTATGAAAGTAATAATGACACTACTGTTTTTATATTGAATTGATAAACCCAGATGTAAATTGTAATCAACTTTTAAGATTTCTGTCAGAATACCCTGACCAGGGTGCAATCACCGGTCCGCTAGCACATGGCTGAGATTGTTACATTGAAGGTGATGCTCCGTTACGAGAATCAAACCATGAACATAATTATAACACTTGTCCAATATCAATCTCTGTCAATATATTAAAGTAATAATGACACTACTGTTTTTACATTGAATTGATAAACCCAGATGTAAATTGTAATCAACTTTTAAGTTCAGATGTGACCAACACATCTGGACAGCTGTATTGAGCCATAAAACAACAAAATATTATGAGAAAGAATGTAGTTCATAACATTATGATAAATAGCGTCAGTAGCGATGGTAATTATTGCTAAATAAATGTCCACGCGTAAATAAATTCCCACGAAATTAGGAGACTTCCGGTAAAAAACACGTGGCATTTTTTATATCTGACAAAATATATCATACCTTATAGGTTCTATAATAATTACATAGATGAATTGTTCACAATAGTCTATGCGCCTCGTAAGGCCTTGAAATGGCGGCTGATTATGGCGAAATGTCGATTTTCAGATTCGAAAAGTTTTAAGTCCGCCGCCTATTCGAAAACACGGAACAATTGTATGTTTGAAGCGAAACGGTCCGTGAATTCGAAACAATAATTCTAAAAACTAACGCGTAGGCGACCAGTAATTATTGTATCGATAAATTGAATTTGTTGTCTAGTTGTTAAACGACAAATTCGGAACAATACTCCCTTATGACTTCTATCTGTGGTAGCAGAAAATAAACTGGCGTATTCAGTCAGTTATATTGGGACTGCGCATGCGTGACTAATACGAGCAAGCCACTACAGACCGCGAGGTACCGTAGACGACCACACACAAAAAGTTAACCCCTTTTCTACTATGGTTTTACAAACGCAGGACATCTATCCATATAGTTCAGTGTGAACGGCTTCCTTTAGCGGAAATATTCAGTGACAAGAAACATAAGTTAACGTGACTCATAATGATTTTAACATTTTATAGTAACGGGCAGGGATGGGGTAATTGTAATTTGTAATTGTAATTGATTGTAATTAATTACATTTTTTCAAGTAATTGCATGTAATTGGTAATTGAGTTTATTCTCAATTACATGTAATTGCAATTGTAATTGGTTAGTATGTAATTGTAATTGTAATTAGGGTTTAATTTCAATTACTTCAAAATCACAGGTACTTGTTTCTTCTCAAAGTTCTCTTTCATGATTCATCCAATGGTTTTTTTTCCAAAATTTCAAAGTGTAAGACTGGTGGCTGGCTATCACTATGTTGTCACAACACTGAGTTTTTATCCACTGTGTCTCAATGGTGAATTATGTTGACACCTCCTGTTTGTTTGCTTAAGCATTGGTTAACCTTTGAGGTAGAAGGCTTGTTTTGATAAATACAATGAGAAACCAACTTCAAATAATAGACAATAGATCACTATAATATATCACTCTTATGATAATGTTTCATTATCTCCATCTGTTATGGTATATATGCTATGGTAGAAATTCATACCAACCATTGCTAATGCTATCAACATGTCTACAAAAATATCTGGCAGCATTTTAATTTGCAGAAAGACACATCGTGTCCTATGAATGCGAAGTGCAAACTTTGCCCAACTACAATATCCAGTTCCAAAAAAGTTACCTCCAATTTTGTGACAGATCTGAAGGTAAGTTTCCATTTCTATGTATTAGTTTTGTTTAATTCCATTGACATATAACTTCAGTCATATGGTGGTATTGGTAATTTAATTTATTTTTGTAATTCTTTTTCACCATTTGTACCACGATTGTGGTTTATGTGAATAAACAATTTGATTTGATTTGATTTGGTATATGCATTGTATCTTGTCCCTTCTAATTTGCAACTGAATGACAAAGTGGGGACAACTATCTGCCTCAGTAATCCCCCAATTAGCACTGTCTAGTGGAGGCATTGTGTTACCAATAAGCTGGTGGTCACAAAGGCTAATTAAGATTATGACTCTAATTAACAATCAGAGTGTTGATTATCTCATTGTCCTTTACAATTGGCCTGGCTGTGTGTCTGACTTACTGAGATAGTCTTATTCCCTTAATAATTAAATGATGGATACATGTGTGTTACTAAAATACTCTATTATTTTCATTTTATAGCGAAAGCATCAAGATGTCTATGAATCAATAGTCACACAAGCACCATCAGCAAGTGATCAACAACCTATTAGGATATATCAGTATGCAAAAACATCGGTCAAGAATGCCAAAGCATTGAAGATAGTTAGCAAAGTTCATAAATGTCTGATATCATTCCAATTTTTAGAAGATCAACCCCGACTACAATCTGCCAATGCAACACGCTAGAATTGCCAGCTATAAATCATGATTCGCTCAGTTCTACGAACACCTATACTGGACTCAGTACATTGGCTGCTCTGTACCAAGTGTGCTTCACCATGTATTTCATCTTGCTTGTATTAAATTTATGTTTTGTTATCAAATAAAGTTTATATAAATAAACAGTATTCCTACATCAATTATGTGCTGAAATGTAATTGTAATTGAATTACATTTCAAAGTAATTGTAATTGTAATTAATTACATTGTGAAATAGGTGTAATGGGAATTGTAATTGCAATTGAAAAATGTTGAAGTAATTGTAATTGTAATTAATTACATTCACAAGTAATTGCCCCAAGTCTGGTAACGGGTTAACAACTCTCTATGTGATATGAGCCACTAAATATGTAGACCATTATCTTCAGCCATTAATAAAGGCAATGACAGGGAAAAACTTAGGATAAAGAATTCCTTTGTATTCTCTGTATGAGACAAGACGAACCTGCATTAAAAGGACACAAATGAATATATTTAATTCAATGAAAAATGTTCTGTTTCATGCAGTCATGAAAAAACATTAGTATAATGTGATGCAAATACATAGTATTTCATAAATCATTGAATTTAGTGGCAATTTTTTAAAACACCAAAATGTAATAAGAAATGTGGGCTGATAAAAACATGATGTTATTAAATGTGTGTTAGGTTGCAGTGAACAATTACATAAGGCCAAAAAAAATTTATTGAATCTCAGATATGTTTTTTTCTGAATCAATGTCAGAGGGAGGGAGTGAGGATTTTATTTTTATTTTTTATTTTTTGTGTGCACATTGTAAGCATGCATAATGATAGCTTCTTTGTCTATAAGTTTACACCTCTCCATTATAAAATGTGATCCTAAATTTCCTCCAGTGCCTTTCATTTGTTCTGGAGTTGCAATTAACCCTTTACCCAACAGAACGGCCCTGTGCCAATGCATTCTCTTATATATGCGAGTCGATCATAGGTCGCCTCGCATATATAAGAGAATGCATTGGCTTAACACATTAAAAATTATAAGATTGTTAAAGAATGTAAGAAAAAATGGTAAAAAAAAGATTTTTTTTAGGCCAATGCATTCTCTTATATATGCGAGGCGACCTATGGTCGACTCGCATATATAAGAGAATGCATTGGCACAGGGCATAACTGTAACTATCACAATGTGGTCAAGAAGCCGGTTCCAATGATATCCATATTTGTATGGTTCTATTGAGACAGACCGAAGATATTTTAGGCTGTTGAAGCTTTATTTGGGCGTTTTTGGGGCGTTTTTGACGGTTTGTTGGGTAAAGGGTTAATACACCAGACTATGATGATCAGCTAACTATTTTCTTCAATGTAGTCATCTACTTAATGATCTATGTTAATCTTCACACATTACATTGACACAGAGATATGTTTAGCGTTCATGTCTTTTGCAATTAATGCTCAATACGTATCAACTAGTTGGTAAAAACATACCAAATTTGTTTTTTGTCATAATATCAAATCGAAATAAAATGTCAAATGCGGGCCATTTATTTATTTTAGATTCAAATAATATTTTTTATTTGGCTTAATAGTAATCATATTAATTTGTAAAATTACCGTACACTTTCATGAAATGCCACATGCCTCGGATGTGGGGACGGAGATCGACTTCTGCTTCTATCCACGATTGCTGGCTTCAATGGTGACACAGGTGGTAAAGGTGGAATTATTTCGTAATCATTAGCAGCTTCTGAAATGAAAACCATCCATTCGTTTTCCAAGATTTTTACTTATACAAAACAGTGCGAACTTCACATAAAAATGACACAAGTTAGTTTTTACTTTTTCCAGAGACCATCAGCATCATGATTGCTATAACTTTTGGCGTATCGAACATTCAAAGTATCAGATCTTTTGTAGAATCAGCCCAAGAGCCATAAACAGTACATCGTTTTCTCGATGTGTCGTCTTCGGAGACAAGGTTCAATGTTCAAAAATAAATTAAATGCTACGGATAGGAATGTAACTGAGTGGCGTTAGTGGTATTATTTAAAAGAGGAAAACTTCGTCGATCCATCCTGCACAGATGCCATTGCTGATAAATCAACAAAATTTGGTAGTTTTCCAAGTGATGGTAAATCAGGGAAATTCCTATACTTGCAATTTTCTCTTGTATACTACCATGACGTAAAGCAGGCACGTATATATGGACATAAGTGAAACATTTTTATCTTTAATACACTAACAAATTTATAAGTTTGCTGTTTTGGTTTGTCATGCTATGTCTATTTTTATATCCATATTAAAGCAAAAACAGTACATTTAGTTAAAATATGTGGGTCCTCTTTTAGCCCAAATAAGGTCCCAACATGGGAGCAAATAATCTATTAACCCTTTACCCAACAAACCGGCCAAAACCGGCCAAATAAAGCTTCAACAGCCTAAAATATCTTCGGTCTGTCTCAATAGAACCATACAAATATGGATATCATTGGAACCGGCTCCTTGACCACATTGTGATAGTTACGGTTATGCCCTGTGCCAATGCATTCTCTTATATATGCGAGTCGACCATAAGTCGCCTCGCATATATAAGAGAATGCATTGGCCTAAAAAAAATCTTTTTTTAACACTTTTTACCATTTTTTCTTACATTCTTTAACAATTTTATAATTTTTAATGTGTTAAGCCAATGCATTCTCTTATATATGCGAGGCGACCTATGGTCGACTCGCATATATAAGAGAATGCATTGGCACAGGGCCCTTCTGTTGGGTAAAGGGTTAAACATTAAGAAGAAATAAATCCAATTACAGGTAATTTAATAACTTGAATACAGTATATATAAGAAATTAATGAGCTTCAATGCGATCAAGGTATTTTGAATGTATGCAAAATTCAGCAGACTGAAGTGTTCCATGCAGAGTTTCCTGAATTTTTATAAAAGTGAAAACCCATGTTGAATACATTGTTTATTTATTGTTGGCATTCTTAAATATTTAGCAATTTAATTTTTTATACTCTTGATGAGTTGTTTAAATGATTCCCATAGATTCATTTGTAGCGATGTCCAGCTAGTAAGTCTTTGGCTGTTTGTAGACTTTATTAGCTGAGTGTCCTTACAATGGAATTCTTAACTCTTTCATGGCGGGAGCTCTGCTGTGCCAGAGAATTCTCTTAAATATGCAAGTCTCCAATAGGAGATCAAGGTGCATATTGTTAGGCCAATGCATTCTCTTATATATGCAAGGTTCCCTATGGGAATCTCACATATATAAGAGAATGCATGGCATAGGGTTTCCGCAAAGTTTCAGAATGTTCCAGTCCTGGAACGGTTAATCAAATCATGAAGATGTACATTACAAAAGGAAATTTTTACAAAAAGCATTTTTCACAAAGCACAGATTTTCAACTAGAACATTTGAATTAAAATCACCATCAGTGATGTTTATTGATCAAATAACTGGTGCTCGCTGCTGTGACAGTCATGTTACATAACAATGATTTCAACATGCGAAATCTCGTCATTGCAGAATTACGTATAATAAAAATAAGAAGTTCATTTTTCATGTTCTTCTTTTTCATGATGGTACCAATATTTACCTTGACCTTGTAAGCCAGTGTATTCTCTTATATATGCGAGACTTGGATATATAAGAGACTGCACTGGCACTTTATCCTTAATGCTGCACCAGCACAGCTCACATCGTGGAAGGGCTAAAATTACCAATAATAAAAATATTTTTTTCAGATACTGCAAGGCATTATGCCCCTTTAATCAAAATTGTGTATAGAATACAGACCTTTTGTTTGAACCTCCGATTTCCTTTTACGACCTCTCCTTGGAGAAGCAGCTACATGACCCGCATCATCAATGGAATCAGGTACGACACCAGCATAGGCCTTCTCTGCAGAAGAAACCTTCGATGAATCATCGTTCTTGGCTGAGCCACGCGCAATCACTTCAGATTTATCCATGGCTTCAGAAGGACATATCTTAGTAGAGTCTTCAGCCAGAGATTTCGCCTCAAACTTTGACCTCTGTCCACGCTTAGAAGCATTCCTTTTCACACCGCCTGAATCTGCAGCAATTTCTGACTTTTCTTCAGTTTCAGCCACCACTTGTTCCATCTCTTTTGATGATGCGTCTTCTTTGTCTAATCTAGATCGACGGCCGCGCTTAGACGGAGCATTAGCTGCTTGTTTTTGTTCATTTTTCTCGGCTATAGATTTCCTACCGCGTTTTGGCAAAGATTTTGTTTCTACAACATTTGGTTCTACGTTTTCGAAAGTCTGTGTGTCTGCAGAACTATTTTCTGTATCAAGCGATGACTCAGCCGTATCTTTAACGATGTCAGATTTATTTGTTTCAGCACTTTTCTTAGCTGTCGATTTCCTGCCCCGTTTTGTAACAGGTTTAGTTTTTTCAACAGTAGGTTCTTCTTCAATATCGAAAGTCTGTGTATCTTCTTTATCAATACTTTCTGCATCAACTGATGATTTGGCAATATCTCCAACGTCACCAGTGTCCATCACCTGTGTGGCTTCAGGTTCCTTCTCCGCATTAACTTTACTCTTCCGTCCACGTCTTGGTGCAGGCTTCGCCACTATTTCTTCAATGACTTGAGTCGGATCCACATTGGCTTGAATCTCATCAGCTTTCTTATCTATAGTCTTTGTTTCAGTTTCCTTCCCTGTATCACTGTCTAAAGATTTCAATTCTTCAAATTTGACTGTTTCATCAGGCAGGTCTAGAACTTGAGTCTCTTCGCTACTTTCTTCATTAAATTTCTCTTTCGGTTTTCGTCCTCGTTTTGTGGGGATTTTAATAATAGATTGTTCGACTTCTGCTTCTTCAATAACTTGAGTGGGCTCCATTTCCTCAACATGTTTTCCTCTTGATTTGCGCCCACGTTTCACAGGTGTATCAGATTCCGGTTCATCGGATAAACCAATGACTTGCGTCTCTTCCATTTCGTCAGATGCAACCTTTCCTCTTGATTTGCGCCCACGCTTCACAGATGTATCAGATTCCGTTTCATCGGATAAACCAATCACTTGCGTCTCTAACATTTCGTCAGATGCAACCTTTCCTCTTGATTTGCGCCCACGCTTCACAGATGTATCAGATTCCAGTTCATCGGATAAACCAATGACTTGCGTCTCTTCCATTTCATCAGATGCAGCCTTTCCTCTTGATTTGCGTACCCTTTTAGCTGGTGCTTTTGCCTCAATGATTGTTTCTGGTGGTTCCATTTCATCAATATCAGGTTTATTTCTCGATTTTCGACCACGTTTAACAACAGGCTCATCTTGGAGCGCGTCAAAGACTTGTGTGCTCTCACCTTCTTCAACAATATTTGAATTAGGTTTGGATTTTCGACCTCGCTTCACTGGCTTAGGATCAGAATTTATTTCCTCATCTCCATCAAACACTTGAGTCGCTTCTCCCGAATCAACATTAATGCCCTTTCCTTTCGCTACAAAATTTTCATCCAAAGCAATATCTCTACCTTTATTGTTTGAATCTATCTTCGCCTCTAAATTTTCTGCTGAGTCACCTATCGAAAGTGTAGCGCCAAACACTTGAGTCGCTTCTTCTACATCATCTAGTACTTGGGTGGCCTCACATTCCACAATTTTATCTTTGGTCTTGAAATCCGGGATTTTCGGCAAAACAAAATGGTCGTCTGCCATTGTTTGGCCAGGAGATCCTATGGAGTGTACCTCTTCTTCCTCAGAAGTCGACTGGCCGCGCTTGTTTGCTTTTGATAACACCAAATGTTCGTCATCACTGTCCATCACCTGAGTTGCCTCCATACCATGATCTGAAGAAGGACTTCCGATAACTTGAGTTGCCTCATCAAATGCCTTATCACTTTTCCGCGCGGTTCGTTTTTGATGATTATTTCCTGTTACATCGCCATCAGAATGATCTGGACTTCCAATTACCTGAGTAGCTTCCTCAAATCTTTCTTCTTCAGCAGGACTCCCAATAACTTGTGTGGCCATATCTTCATCTTCTTTTCTATCTAATAAGTCTCCAGTTGCCAAGGTCGGATCTGGACTACTCATAACTTGCGTCGCTTCAGAAGTGTCATCTGCAGGATCCATCTTCCGAGGCGAATCATCTAATTCAACAGCAACAGTTGCATTGGGACTCCCCACAATTTGTGTAGCCTCCATTTCATCCATTTTTGCACTATTATCCCTTTTCTTTGAAGGCAGAATATCTGCTGGAGGTACAGTTTCATCCGAGCTATCCACACACTGTGTTGCTTCCATCTCCTCTTCTTGTATTTTAACATTGCCCATCGTAGCTCTTGTTAGTGGCACTGTCTCATCAAACACCAATGTTCCAGCACAGTCCTCATCTTCTTTCGATCCCTTGAAGAAAACGTTTGTTGCATCGTGCATCTTGGATCGTTTCGTGCTAATTTTTTCAGGTTCTGATACGATTGCCCCACTCTTGGTCTTACTATCTGGTGACTCTGTGTCAAAAACCTGAGTAGATTCATCAATGACATCATCATCCCCAAAAGCTTGAGTTTCTTCACAAACCTCGTCTTTGTTCACAGCATTTTGGGCTTCATCGTCAGTAATGTCGTCTACCACATCACAGGCCAGAGTAGGTGCGGCAAATATCTCAGAGGCATCTCTGCTTGCATCTTCTTCATCTTCATCGTCATCTTCTTCATAAATCTGAGTTTCCATCATGTTGAATGGCTTCGTATTTGGATCTGTTGGCTTGTTCGGCTGAAAAAAATGTAAAACAATAGAACAATAAGTTTTAAATAAAATGGAAAATATGAACAATATGATTGAACACTCAATTGATTGCCATCATAGAAATCAACATCCATACCAAATTTCATTGATATACGTCAACCGGTGGTGGAGATACCAACAAAAAACTTCCAAATAAACAAGAACGAATAACTCTAGAATGGAAAAAAAAAACAGAAAAAAATACGACTGAACACAATTGATTTGCCTCATAGTAGTGAACATCCATACCATATTTTATTCAGATTTGACAACCGGTGTTTGATATATCTGCCCGAACGGATAGACAGACGGAAAAATGGACAGATAAATGTCCACCCCGATGGATAAGGTCAATCCAGTCAATCCCCCCCCCCCATTCTCTTTGAGAGTGGGGTTATAATAAAGGATGTCAAAATTAGAATGTAATGAAATACCGTCAACAGAATAGACCAGTACAGTGTGGTGTCTGGCATTTCATCTCACCTAGTTTGGTTGCTATTGGTTCATTTAGTGAAGTCAATTATCTGCTAAACTACACTGTCTATGTCAAAACCAAAGGCAAAAGGAGTGAATTCTGTCATAAATAAATGGACCGACCACAAATTTGAACTCAATTTGAATAAATACAAACAATAAAAAATGAATAAACTTAAAAGTTTAAACAATAAATGACATGTCAGGGCAATACAAACTATATTGTTAGTGAAAGGATTTGCTTCAAAATATAACTTACACAGCCATACCAGTTGCAGGCAAAAATGAAGTGGGCTAGTATTAGAGGAGAAGATAACGAAAGTGTCAATGACACTGAATGGGTTAAAATCCTCGATATTAGTGACAACAAGTCTTGAGATGTGAATATTCATATATTTACATAGCCCGTCAGTGTTACACTCAACCGTGATTAGTGATTGGTCAATGGCCACCTGCTTTGTATCCAACACACAGACCCCCGAATTACACAACGACAGTCACAAATTGTTGACTTAATCTGACCTAATCACTAAAAGTGGTCAGCAGAATAATTGGGCATACTTTTCAAAGTTCAGCCGAATTGTATCTGAAACCGGGTTATTTATATCAATCACATTATTGTTGCTAAGTTCTTGGAAATATTATATTTGGGCTGACAATACGCTGCGTGGGCTAGATTCAAATTCTCAGCAGATTTTGTGAACATAAATAAGAATACACTCAGCTTTTTTGTGGGAATAAATCATCAAAATCTATATAAATATAATCTGGATGTTGGGGCATATTTAGTGTAAACCCACTTACACAATGTGCCCCAGCGACCAGAGCGTAATATCCCCCAATAACACACACACCCACTACATTCATTTCTTAAAGGGGTACTGTATGCAAGTTTCCATAAATTCACGGTAATAACAACAATCTAATATTGATATTTTATAGAAAAATAAGTAATTTGAGTCGAAGATGTATTCTGTAAACGATCAGGTTAATAGGTTATCTTAAAATCAAAGTTAATAATTTGATATAAATTTAATTTATGGTTGGAGCCATTAAATAAATTACGAATTTCCGTGCACAAGACGTAATCAAATTAATTCACGGATAGTGGATTGGGTAACGCATGGCACACATGATCGTGTAAACAATTATATTGATACGGGGCGTAAACTCAAACCATTCACTGACTGGTGACTATACAATAATTTCAATGAGTATATGGGACTACTATACATATAATATAACATTTATTTGATACATTTGATTGAAAACTACACAAATTACCCGACAACGACAATTTGTATTCTTTCATTCCGGCTAATATGCCATCCATAACATTACTTCGTACTCAACAGACTATCAAATAAAGGAAATCTGGTTACCTTATTCTACGACTCAGAGACTATAGAAACCAACAACAACATTTGAGTACAGTATCGCTTTAAATAAACTAGTCATTTCTGTTGAATACACATGGTTCACATTAACTGGTGTGAAATAGATGACCCGATTCTAACATTCAACTCCAGAGTCTGCGTATTAACATACCCCTTCTTTGTCGCCACTGATTTCCTCAGAAAGCACCTCTGTGTCCATATTATAAGCCTGGGTAGGCTCCACTGTGGCAGCAATATTTTTAGCTTTCTTCTTCTTTGATGATTCACTGATGTCCATAGCATAAGGTACTGTAGGCTCGGGCTGTTGGGAGAGAAGTAGTTTATAAAATGAAAACTGTGGTTTTTTACTCACTAGAACGCTCACTGATTTTAATTTCTACGTGGGCCTAAATTTTTTAAGAGAATTAAATGACGTTGGTCATGCTTGAAAATTGAATCTGATTTGTGGGAAAGGGAGAGACAAGTCCAATAAAACAACATAACTTGTATGATATGAAATATAAGTAAATTACTATAATTTAGTTTTGCTAACATAAATGGTCATGATCAGTTCTAGAAATTGAAGCAGTATCCTATATTATACAATACAAAGTGATTAAATTGAACAATGTTATCAAAATTTATTAAGTAATGGGTCTTTGTAATGTACTTTGAAGGTTAAGGCATGACAAAAAAGCTTACATCAAATGAAATAAAAGTTAGGAGGGACCAAAATAGGGTCGGAGGGGATGAGAATCTAGCATTTTTGTATATAGACCTAAAGTTAGCTGTTAGCGGACACAAATGTTTTTTTTTGTTTAGGCCAGCCACCACATACCACTGAAGCTGAACAATATATAAGTCATGAAATCTGGATTTATTTTCCAATTTTTCAAGAAGAATAATATTTTGACTGAAACTGGAAGTTTAATCCTTTCCATACTAAAAGCTCATTCATTTTGGAGTTGTTCAGATAATAAATTCAACAAAGACCATTTGTTGAACTTATTATCTGAATATTACAACCAATGAATAGGAATTGAGCACTTGTATAATCTGTTTGTCATTCTGCTGTTTGCTTAGATTTCCTGAACATCCATGAAATTGAATTAATTAAGAACCGTAACTCCACTCAAAGTAGTCAGACCTGGTCGATTTTTGAACTCGATAAAGACAGTCTCATATACCGAATACCAACAAAATCAGTTGATATTTGTACAAATAATCACGCTATTGCCATCCGTAGATGGTCGCCTAAGAAATGACCTTGCCTGATCATTTGTAATAAGATCAACAACAAGGGCAACGCCAAGTTTGGGCCAATGCCCCCGACTGTATATATTTAGAGAGAAAATGAAGTAACAGTGGGGCATTTCACTCAGCTTAACCCCAGGTCATAACTCTGGCAAAGGGCCATACTCTATTAGAAAAGTGTGGACAAAACAAACCACGGGTCATATCTCTTGAAAAAAAGTGTGGACAAAATCTGCACTATGAAGGACGGACGGAAACAAGGGTTGTCTGTCTGGTAACGAGAGGCCGATCACGATCGGCAGATGTTTAACCCATACCTTGGCGATAGCGATTAGCTATTTTTATAAATTTTATAAATCCTTACATCAACCTTTTCATGAGTGCTAAAGTTTCAACAATTCACACTTAATATAGTGATCATGTGAAAAATATTTAGTTATCACATAGTGATGTTCCGATAATCGGAATCGGAATCGGCCATCGGCCGATAATAGCCCATCGGAAATTAATCGTACCTCGCAGTTGAACATCGGCTTTTACCGATTGTCAAAATAAATAAAAACGTTCTAGTATCTAAGCGCAATGTGCACGCTTTAATAAACATACGCAATACAACTGTAGTATTGAATGTAAAACGCAGTTGTAACAGCCTAAAAAGAAGCCATTGGCATCATCAAAGCAGTCTGATATGATGATATATTATAAGAATGGCAATACACATGCCCGATATCCCGTGTAATATGAAGTTATTGGTTCAATCGCGTTGACACGAAATAGATTCAAAGAAAGCTTTAATTAAAAAGCTGACCTGATTACAGTGAGGCTTCCTCTAGAGCACGTGTCATGTGACGTCACATGCTATGTCAATAACTTGAAGCACACACTGAATGAAATAATACAGTTGTTATCAGAACTGTCTTCAATAACGATCAATGTTAGTAGGGGCATAATTAGCTTTTTCGTCTGTACAACGTATGCTATGAAATACGCTTAGCTCCACGTTGAACTTGCGAAACAAAAATTGAGCAGGCGGAACTATAAAAGCTTCCGAGTTGTTAAAAGATAAAAGGTGTGACCAATGGAAACTTGGGAAATCTCAGACAAATATGACAGCAATTATTATCCATCAATCAAAATTTAGTTAATAATCATCGCCATTCCATACATTGTTGCAACTTACAAGTATTCAATCAAGACTTTTACTCTGCATGCAAGTGTTCCACACATGGTCATAACGTTACTCTGAGTCGGCACCTTTGATCTCTTTGTCAAAACAACTACCGGTATACATCAAAGGAAGCACACAACCGACGTCGGCAGAAATACTGTCACGACAGTGTGTATATATTTCTTTGATGTATTTGGCTTTGAAACTATGCGGGATATGGAGTGCATTGGGTGTATATAAGTCCATTATAGGAACAAACGCACAATATATATAAACATCGGAATCGGAATCGGAAATCGGCCGATTGTGCCTCCAGTTATCGGAAATCGGTCCGATAAGCTTTTTCATTATCGGAACATCACTATTATCACATCGTGTCAACAGGATTGGTGGAGGATGTTAATATTTTTAAGTAAATAAACCAAATGACCTTCACTATGCAGGTTAGGGGTGTGTTCTTGTCAACTATGCCAAGAACTACATGTATAAACATAATCAATGGAAATATTTGAGTTATCAAATCGGATAGAATAGTGTTAATCTTACCCAAACTAATGAACTGATAAACACAAAATAGTCTATACAAAGCATGTCATTGGATTTAGAAACCCATACAATAAGTCAGTCTCAAGAATACCAGCACCATTAATATTACCCTGGAACCCAAATGCAATTGAGGGAATTTCAAAATAAGACATTTCCTCTAATGATGAATATATAATTGGTGATTTATTGAAACCCTTACTGAACCTGGATCAAAGTGAAATGGATAATATTATATCTGTCTATCGCATAATATGTGTCTATGGAATGGTTTAATTTTAATCCCAAATCCATGCAAATCAAAAGTGGATCACCATCAACCTGGACATAATATAGGAGAATGATCAAATGAAAAGCATCAAAACCATATGATGTGTGGAGAGGGTTAATCATTTGTAATGACATCATATCATGGAACTGGGAATGTGTGGATTAATTTTTGTCTAAGATAAGACAACAGTGTATGTAGACAACAATGTCTGTAAAACATCCCTACACAGTAACAATGGACTATTCCAATTTAATATTTTAGAATAGGTGTCCTATAGTGTTTACATAAACTTTAGTAATGAACCTGTTTCAGTAAAGGGGTTAACTTAATATTGCACAGAAAACAGAACTCCACCAGATAACCATCAATCAATTTGACATTAATATGATAACAAATCCTGCCAGCCAAGAGTACCACTATCAGGCTTTATAGCATGTCCCTAGTGATAATTAACTCATTTCAATTACACACATGGTCTGCCAGATATGTTCTCTTAAAATTCCCAGCAGTAATTACTTGAATTATAAAGGGTCATAACTCTGTTAAAATATATCGGATCAAACCCATATTCGAATTCGATCTGTATTTAGGGGTGATAAATTCATATACCAAATTTGGTGCTGATCAGATGAAAAATGTTTTGAGTCATAGCAGCTTGGGTGAATTCTAAGTAAACATAAGAGTGAAAAGGGTTAATTAAACAATACCAAAAACCATACAAACGAAGAACATGCTAAGAAAAACCTAGGTAAGAAATATGAGGCAGATCAGAAGAAATATGTTCAACTTATTGCATTGGATAGCATGTGTGTAAAGGGTTAATTATTTTCTAAACCGATCAACCAATCAATACCAAAAACTATACAGATGAGGGGCATGTCATCATAAACCTACATATCAAATATGAACACAATCGGACAAAATATACTTCGGTTTTAGCATCGGATTTTGGTTTTTTAAATTTTATTTTTGAAAAAAGGGTCATAACTCCTTTAAAATAAATCGGATCAAACCCATATTCGAACTCGATCTGTATTTTAGGCTCTGAAACTCGCATACCAAATTTGGTTCCGATCAGATAAAAATTGTTCGAGTTATGACAGCATGCGTGAATTCGAGGTCGAAAAAGGGCCATAACTCCGTAAAAAAAGTTCGGATCAAACCCATATTTGAACTCGATCTGTATTTTGGTCTGAGAAACTCATATACAAAATTTGGTTCCGATCGGATAGAAATTTTTTGAGTTATCGCACCATGCGTAAAGTGTCCACGGACAGACAGACAGACGGACGGACACACGACGAGTGGTCAATCCGGAAGTCGACATTATGTTTACCATACTATGGTATGGGTAAACATAAAAATTAATGGAAGAAACCCTAGTATGTGGATATCCTTTCCGCCAACCTGGGCTATCACCATA
The DNA here is from genome assembly GCA_032622095.1 of Siphonodentalium dalli. Lineage (NCBI taxonomy): Eukaryota > Metazoa > Mollusca > Scaphopoda > Gadilida > Siphonodentaliidae > Siphonodentalium > Siphonodentalium dalli. The sequence goes on from CP136069.1 coordinate 163,760,280, forward strand.
CCAAAGAAGAAAGAAATCCGATAATTAACACCCGAGTTATAAGCTTTAATGCTCTTTCGGACACAAAATTAAAAAATGTTCAAGTCAAACAAGGGGCGTAACTTTAGTAAAAATTAATGGACAAAACACGTAGTATGTGGATATCCTTTCCCCCAACCTGATCTATCACTATGCCAAAGGACAACAACATCCAATAATAAAGACATCCACAGCATAATGTTTGCTATGGACGCGTTAACGTGTTTACACTAAGTCAAGCAAAGGGCCATAACTCTGGAAAAAAGTGCAGACAATATTGCACTTTGTGGAGATCCTTGCTACAATGCTGGTCTACCGGCATACCAAAGGACATCTAAATTGAACAATCGATACTTGAGCTGTGTTGTGAAATGTTAACTACAGACAGATGTACTGAAGGACGGATGGAAGGACGGACAGAGATCTCAACTATATACACCCGAATCCTCCTTCGGAGGGTCAGGGCATAATAAGCCTCAAGCGACTTGATCAACTTATTGCCTGGACATAATTATTCCAATGAGTATTTCCCTTTCAGTTAGTAATTCATTTGAAAATGGCACCTCTAAGAGCTCTTTCCATCAATGTATCACATTATTATAATCAATAAATTTGAAAAATATGGGTTGATACAAAAAACGGACTTGGCACTAAAAGGGTTAAAAGTGAATTATTTATCCTTTTCTATACTGAATGGATTATCCCATTCAGTTATAAAAATATATATTGGAATGGTCTATTATTTATTTGGAGGGATCCTCAGGTAATAAAATCAGACGACAAACAAAAGAAAATTTATACAAGTGCAGAAGGAGTTCTATTCATTAGTGGGAAATGTTCAGATAATAACAAGGTTGTTTGTTGAACTTATTATCTGAACATTTCCTAAGGGAACTACTCGCCAATGAGTATTTAGTATAGAAAGGATTAACTGTGATTTATTGATGTCAACTAAAGACCGACATAATTTTTAACTTACAGTATCAGCCCGACCTAGATATGCTTGGGTTTGTTCCATATCAGGGTTCCCAGTTTCCTCGTCATCAGATTCAGCGTATGCCTGTGTTGGTTCTTCGAGCAGCCTTGCCCTAGTTTTATCTTCTTCTGAAATGACATGAACAAATCTGATCAGAAGAGGGCATCCAATTTCTCCTGCATGATTACCTGTGAACACAGTAATTATTTTTTAATATATCAGGGTTCCATACAAATTTTTTTACGAAAAAAAAAATGCTTTTTATTTATATTCTAGTGCAAATAATAACTTGTTCGACAAGAGAAATTCTATCTGGAAAAAAATATATTTTTAGATACATAAATTTCGACGTATTTATGTGATAAAATGGTACCACATGCACTTCTTGTAGTTTATGAAAAAAAAATGTTTTTATAGAAGTCTACATTGGAATGGTCTATTCTTCATCGAGAGGGATGTTCAGGAAATATATCTTCATCACTCTCTGCCACATACATAAAGATTAACCCTTTACCCAACAGAAGGGCCCTGTGCCAATGCATTCTCTTATATATGCGAGTCGACCACAGGTCGCCTCGCATATATAAGAGAATGCATTGGCTTAACACATTAAAAATTATAAAATTGTTAAAGAATGTAAGAAAAAATGGTAAAAAGTGTTAAAAAAAGATTTTTTTTAGGCCAATGCATTCTCTTATATATGCGAGGCGACCTATGGTCGACTCGCATATATAAGAGAATGCATTGGCACAGGGCATAACTGTAACTATCACAATGTGGTCAAGGAGCCGGTTCCAATGATATCCATATGTGTATGGTTCTATTGAGACAGACCGAAGATATTTTAGGCTGTTGAAGATTTATTGGCCGGTTGTGGCCGGTTTGTTGGGTAAAGGGTTAAAAACAGTATACTAACCACCATCATCTGTATCATCATCTTCATCACTCTCTGCCACATATGCTTGTGTTGGGCCACAATTCAAGATCCTACTTTCATCTTCATCTGTATCGTCATCTAACAACGAGAACATATGTATATTGAAGGCATATGATGAAACTGCAGTGTCCCAAACATATATTTCAGAACCCGAGATTCTAATGGATAATGTGCTCTGTATTTATCAACACCATTATATCTGGCAAGCCCCATCCCTGACTGCAAGTTTCATTTGAACAATAATTACTCTAATAATTGTTTAATTCTGATACAAAAACTGTCATTTATTTAGATATAGGGGGGACGCACCTATATTTTGCTAAGGTCTCATACCTAATCATGAGCTAATATCAATGTCAGGTCATTGATCGACGGCATAAGTTGAAGTTAAACATTGGCTTTTGTCAATTGTTAAACAAAATTATTTGCAATGTTTATGCATGTTAATAACAAGGTTATAAAACAAATCTGGTAGAATGCAGAACAGCCATAGAACATGGTTATAATTACCAGCTTTGAGCGAGTTAAGGCACTCACTGGAAAAAATAGCTAGTCCGAGCTAAGTTAAGCACAAACCAGAATGATAGAAATTAAGAAACTTGATGAAATTAACTTTAAAATATGGTCTACATTGAGGTAAATGATGTTTGCTTCAACCATGAAATCGGAACTATAAAATAAAAGCATCATCACACGTGACAAAACAAACCCTCTATGCCAGAATAACTGTAGTAAGTCTTTTTTTTAATTCAAAGATTCTAGGACAGCAGCGTATAACCAACAAAGAATAACGCATTTGATAGTGGGTTTGTCAGTATGGCACTTATCCATCACAGATGGATACAACTCGAGACTGCACCCTCGTTCTATCCTTCCACGCTAGCACTCGTGCTATATCAACAAACCCATTAACACACTCCGGTCGTTCTGTGTATGTATTTATTTAGTTTTTTCAGTTTTATTGTATACACAATCAACATCAGCTTCAGTCATTTGCAGAATGAGGTCACCAGATGGTGAATTTAGTGATGCTATCCCGCATAGTGGGCAAGTGTCACACCCTCTTGGAACCTCATTCTGCTTAGGCCTCATCTTCTGCAAAGTATATATAGTCTTAAATTAACATTGTTTTAGTTACTTTTTCCCTTCTATTCAGTTTCGATATCCCCCAAATTTGCAGAAGATAAAATGCATAATCAAGGTGACTATTAAATTGGTGAACATCACAAACTTCAACTGGGGAACTTTAATCTAACCATAGGTCTCCCACAGCAGTTGATGACTAAGCAGAATGAGGTCCCCGAGGGTTAGCGTCATCAAATTCACATTCTGGGGACCTCATTCTGGAAATGACAGACACACTACTTGATAATCAACCAATGGTGCACTGAACCAACTGGTAATCAGAGAATCATTTTCCTTATTAGTTGCGCACATCACTCTCACACCTTCTTCATACACCAGGGTTTTTATAGGAGATTTAGGGTATACCTTCTTCATACACCAGGGTTTGTATAGGAGATTTTGGATATACCTTCTTCATACACCAGGGTTTGCATCGGAGATATAGGGTATACCTACTTCATAAACCAGGGTTTGTATAGGAGATTTAGGGTATACCTACTTCATACACCAGGGTTTGTATAGGAGATTTTGGATATACCTTCTTCATACACCAGGGTTTGTATCTGAGATATAGGGTATACCTACTTCATAAACCAGGGTTTGTATTGGAGATTTAGGGTATACCTTCATCATAAACCAGGGTTTGTATAGGAGATTTAGGGTATACCTTCATCATAAACCAGGGTTTGTATCGGAGATATAGGGTATACCTACTTCATAAACCAGGGTTTGTATAGGAGATTTAGGGTATACCTTCATCATAAACCAGGGTTTGTATAGGAGATTTAGATTATACCTTCATCATAAACCAGGGTTTGTATCGGAGATATAGGGTATACCTACTTCATAAACCAGGGTTTGTATAGGAGATTTAGGGTATACCTTCATCATAAACCAGGGTTTGTATTGGAGATTTAGGGTATACCTTCATCATAAACCAGGGTTTGTATTGGAGATTTAGGGTATACCTTCATCATAAACCAGGGTTTGTATAGGAGATTTAGGGTATACCTTCATCATAAACCAGGGTTTGTATTGGAGATTTAGGGTATACCTTCTTCATACACCAGGGTTTGTATCTGAGATATAGGGTATACCTACTTCATAAACCAGGGTTTGTATAGGAGATTTAGGGTATACCTTCATCATAAACCAGGGTTTGTATAGGAGATTTAGGGTATACCTTCATCATAAACCAGGGTTTGTATAGGAGATTTAGGGTATACCTTCATCATAAACCAGGGTTTGTATAGGAGATTTAGGGTATACCTTCATCATAAACCAGGGTTTGTATTGGAGATTTAGGGTATACCTTCATCATAAACCAGGGTTTGTATTGGAGATTTAGGGTGTTCCTCCTCCATCTGTGACTCAGGAAGGAACAATGTATCTTGAGGACCTATAATAGAAACGAAATAATATCAACGTACAGTTTTATACTCTTAACCCTTTCATGACAGGGCTTGCAATAGTTTGTTTTTCGGCCATTATAAATATGATGTGTGACGTTACTGTAACGTAATTCTATTCTAGTTGCAAACTGAGTACTCTACAGCTGTTGTAAATACACCAATACGTGCTTTATATCTTCTGGGAATGTGTGGGTAGTGACAATATGTCACCACCTGATTCACCCCGACACTGTTCTGACATGCGGAAGTCTGGATGGCACTCAATTCCATGTAATCTGACATTCGGTTCACTTCGTTGTATGTGAATCATGAATGTATTAAAATTATAAAAACTGCAATCATCGTTGTGCCCTCGGTTAACCTCCAAGCTCTACTATTAATAAGTTTGTAATGTAAAGCAAGCCTTGAAATAGTGTGTCTGTCATTTGCAGAATGAGGTCCCCAGAGGGTGAATTTAGTGATGCTACCCCGCATAGCAGGCTAGCATCACCAAATTCCCCCTCTGGGGACCTCATTCTGCAAATGACAGACACACTATTTCAAGGCTTGATGTAAAGTAGCTGGAGTAAAGCTATTTTGTGCATGAATTTTTGTCATCTTCATACAGAGCTAACCTGATATCAATTAATGTATACTCGCCCTCTAACTTCTAGAAAATGGGGTTGGGCTTAGGCCAAAAAAAAAACGTCTCTGTTTCCGGTACCCGGCCTGGCTGAGATTTTCTTGCCGGCCTCAAATTTTTAATTTTTTTTTCACGAAATCCATAGTAATTAACCTGTCTGTCTGAGTTAATGTCTATGGTTTTCCCAATACCAACAGCAGAACTAACCACCAATCGCATACACACCTGACGCATGTGTAGGCCATGTGCGCGATCGCGCATTCTTGATAAAAATAAGACAACTAGGTCGGCCATGCTACGCAGTGAATACCGTCGCGTAATTCAAACTTTACCCTGACGAGTCACTACGGAAATCCCCCCGTCTTTTGTGGGCTGTGTACACTGCTGTGTATTTTAAAAAGTACAATGTATTAATTATACCGGTAGCTCCCTTAACATCCTTCGCCTAATTGGGCGCAACACTTGCCTGAAAGACCATCTGTTCGCGACAATATTAAACAGTGAAAAGCATGTGCGTTTTTGGCGGGAAAATGACAGTCCGTATTACGTTATCAGTCTTGGAAATTAGCGTCATCAAAAGCCGAAATCACCATTGACAAGACGAAATCGTCATCAAAGATTAAAATGCATTGGCATCCTTGAATATTCACATAAACCCGATTTTATGAATGACACAACAACTGGGTCACTGTGTCACCAACCAAACGCATCAGTGGGTCACGTGAATAAACGCTGTAACTATTTACGACAGACTCTCTTTGATGTTTTCAGACCAAGCAGCAGATACCACTGAAGAAACAACTCGCACTGTATGAAAGTATTAAACACACATTTCTGATCATCTGATGTGCATACATGTACTGCATGCATGTAAGGATTATTTGATAACTTGCTGTTAATTACACTGAAAGTTGGCAGGTAATCAATTCTGCTATTTAAAACTTTCCGGGATTGAAACAAAATAAGTCGGAAATAGGTGACTTTAAACCACAATACTAGTTAGTGATTTGGTAATATGGACAAGTTGTCACTGAAAATAATGATCATCTATGAAGAGAAATAAGAGGGGATGAAAATACAATAGGTTTTATTGAAATGGCAAGTATTTATTCCATAAAACGATCTCTGTCAACACCAACACCTGTAAAATTGCGTCGGCAGTGATGAATAGAATGGCATAAAATGTGTAACCTCAGGCCCAATCTACACCTGAGATATTCAGGGGAAGATTGGAACAAAACATGTTTATTCGTGCATATCCAAGAACAGTCAGTAACATTGTTCTGGTCACATGTAATTTGTAAATAAAGGTATCAGATGCTACTGTTGCATTGTGGGCTGGTAGATGCCTGGACTACATGTATGTACCGTACTGACCCGGTTCAAAGCCCATGCCCGTGTTTAAGCCCACCCATATATTTTGGCCAAATTCCATGCACAGGGGTATATTCGTGTTTAAGCCCACCCCAAATTTTGTTCAATTTCAGCGGTGGTAAGTAAGTATTTGCTAATGATACTTCCCAAATAAATAATTCCAATATAACGGGAAGTATATTCACAAACGATCGGTGACAGCGATAATGTCACGAAAAATGGAAAGTTATACTTCGTAGGCAAGTGATAATAATAAATAAAATGAAATAAAGTGAATCTTAAAATCTCATTTGTTTATTCAATTATACTTTCTGGGGGAAACCAATCGTCAACAGACGTCAAATACAAAAGAATGCAATCGCTAATGGCGTATATCTGAGAACGCGGTAAACATCAGTCAATTCAAAGAGTCACATGCGTGCATCGCGCACATGTCAACAACAGTACTGTAAAAACATATTCTTTGTATGTCGGTATGTTCCTACATGTGGCCAAACACAAAAAGAACTCATTCCCTGGTTATGTAAACACACGGTGGGTATAATAATGGGGACTTGTCATCCACAACACCCCAACAGCAAAAGATGCCTTCAAAAAAAGAGATACCGATGTCGTATTGGTACCCGGTGGTTAGTATATAATAATCATTAATTAAAATTTTTAAACTGCTATTTTTCACGTTTTACGGTATAGACTATAGTATAAACATTAATCTGGGAGCGATAACTCTAAACATTCAAACACGTGGTTTTTTGTATACGTATTTACATCGTCATTTCGTTAATTAACTAAACTCACTGGCTTTGTTAAATTGGTCACTATTGTTTTGTAACTCTGTGTCGACAACGGGCCATGAATAGAGCACTGGGTTCATTGTTATCCTAATCGGATTAAGTCACTCTCTTATATGTTGCACAATATTTCCCTGTACAATTTTCAGACATTTTTTAGTTATTATCTTTGGCTTCGATGACGACGGCAAAGTTGTGTTTTAATTATATTGTTTGAACATTGATATAAACTATAGATATAGACTATAGATAGTGGATTTACCCAGCTGTCTGAAATGGCAGAAATCCGACGACCCATGATGCTTACAAACTGTCATTTATGGGAATTTTGGGCAATAAAACAAGACAAGAAGTAATATTTTAATATACACATCAAAATGAAAAAAATACTTTCTCAAATTAACTTATACTTAACTTTATTTAATCTGGAAGTCGTGTATATTTCCCCGAAACTCTGTGTTGGATCGACTTTATTTTATGGATCTATTTCTTCAGTTTTACTGTCCCGATTTCTTGGGATTTTTGGTTTGCAAAGGGTCATATCCAAGTTTAAGCCCACTTGGATTTTTGAGCTCAAATAAAACAAAGGCCCCCTGGGCCTAAACGCGGGTCAGTACGGTAAGAGCAGGCCCCAAGCTAGGAGGCGACTCGGGCGAAATTCTCGCCCTTGGGCTGGCGAAGTCGCCCTCGGATGTCCGCAAGGCGAAAACGAAGTCGCCTTCAAAATTTGACAAAACTGGCTTAGGATTTACGGTAATTTTACCGGTGAAAATCTGACTCGTTTTGCAAACAAAAATATATATCTAGATAGACTTAACTGTGCCAACGAGGCATTATATTTATCAATTACACATGGTGTACCCTATCCACATATTCTAATCAGGTTGTGTGCTTTTGGAAATGGCAAATTGCTCTGACCAACGAAGTTTATGATGAGCTACTGGTTCGTTTTAAGGAGACTGGAATTTAGACCTTACTTTGTTCCGTCGGTCATTTTGTAACCGCAAATTGTATAGCCATACTGTGCCATACATGGTCACCACCACTCATGCAGTATCCAATGTGAACAACGAATACAGTCTTTGAATTTAAACTAAAACATATCTATGAATTTTCAATTTTACAAAAGTATTTTGTGTCGGACCTCGTTTCCCAATCCAACTTTTTTACTTTTTGGAATTGGATATTTATCATGTTTACAAACAAGAACACATGCTTGCTTTATTAAACACAGATGTTTGAATGTGCATTGGAAGTACTTTTAATGTTCTTAGTTAAATAAAACATCTACATAATAAACTATTACTATCCAAACTCATTTAAAAAGGATTAATTTGTGTCAAAACTATGTGTTTGCAAATTACAATAATATTGTTTGTTGTCAATCTATCGCTCAGGCCACGTGCGCAATATACGTCTGTCAACGGTTGCAAATTAATTGCATGTAGGCCTACTTTGTTACAATGCAGGTATTAAATTAACCTGCTGGTGTATATTATAAGCTCAACTGGTCTCTGTTAAGAACACATTACTAGTAATCAACACCTTTTTCTGACACAGCTATCAAACTTGTCAAGTTTATTGCTTTAATCGGATTATCATCAGACATCACTGATGGCATACAGTCCTGATGATGCTACTCAACAATAAACTCGTTCCAAACAAAATTAAAAGCTTTTACACCTCCTTAACTAGTCCTTATTGTTTATTTTAACAGACCCACATTACAGCATTGGCCAAAAGCCATTTCCAAAAAATTAAAATTTATAATAACAATTCAGATATTAAAAGTTATGAAGTCTCCCTGTTCTGAACCCCTAGCCTGAGGCCTGTGTAAGAGGAATAACTCTAAACCCATGGCCATAGCCTAATACATTGAATTTTCACACTGAAGCACATACTAGAGCTAGAAAATATCTTTAACACCTAATACATGACATAATAGTCCAGCAAGCTGCATAATATATTACCAGTTAGCATGTATAAAAGCATGCCAATTTTATAATACATGTTAAAAGGGTGTACTACACTATTTTATCACTTTCAAATGGGCGGTTAAAAAAACAAAAAAAAGTGTAAAACAAAAAAAAATCCTGCCTGCCTACCTGGAAACTTTTCCCCATGTTATCGGAAACAGACATGTTTTTTTTTTTGGCCTTATCTACGAGGACCACCCCATTTTTTTTGTGGGAGAAATAACATAAACTGGGCTTTATATCCTCAGGGACGGGCTTACGGACGGGTGTATACAGTAATGAAAATAAGGCCATTTTGCAACAATTTTCAAGATTTGGCAAAGTAGGCTACTCTGAAGTTCAAGGACATACAAGGCCATTTCTCGACAAAGATCTTCAATTATCATTTAATTTCTTCGAAAATTGGAGGCATAAATAAATAAAATCCTGGAATGAAATCCACAGCATATTTATTGGACTCAGAATCTTAGCCAGGTTCATCAACTTCGGTGATGATATAATGTCATTTCCCATGACAATTGGATAACTTATAGTTTAAAGGCCATCGGTGCTTTTAAATGTCACATGAAATTTGTAAAATAATTTTAAATGACGATCCAAACCAAATTTTATTGATATCCGGTCACTACTGTTCAAGTTATGACATTATCAGACATCATCGATTCCTCTCACCCGCGCAACGACTTTTCGCCTCGGAGGCCCGACTCGCGAATCTCACTCCCCGACGGCAGATTTCTCGTTCCCGCTTTTCGCCTAAATAGTGGGAAACCTCGGACGCGTTTCCCGCGAGGACGGTCGCTCGCCTCGGACCGCCTGTTTCGGCGCAGGCGCGTTCGCGAAACCAACATTCCGGCATGGACGGACATGTGCAAAACAGGACCCCTGCTGTTAAAATAATCACATCCGTTAAAACGGCCATAAACATAAAGAATATTAAAATATAGACAGATTTTGTTCTTATACCATTCATAGATATAGCGTAAATTGTATGTTATTGTCAAGTTTGTATGCTGTGTTATGTTTTTTTTTGTGTACATAACAATGTGTACGAACATGACAATAACATTATTAGAGACTAAATTATTATGATCATGACAATAACATTATTAAATTAAATGTTTGTTTAACCCTTTACCCAACAAACCGGCCAAATAAAGCTTGAACAGCCTAAAATATCTTCGGTCTGTCTCAATAGAACCATACAAATATGGATATCATTGGAACCGGTTCCTTGACCACATTGTGATAGTTACAGTTATGTCCTGTGCCAATGCATTCTCTTATATATGCGAGTCGACCATAGGTCGCCTCGCATATATAAGAGAATGCATTGGCCTAAAAAAAATCTTTTTTTAACACTTTTTACCATTTTTTCTTACATTCTTTAACAATTTTATAATTTTTAATGTGTTAAGCCAATGCATTCTCTTATATATGCGAGGCGACCTATGGTCGACTCGCATATATAAGAGAATGCATTGGCACAGGGCCCTTCTGTTGGGTAAAGGGTTAAGAAGTGATACATTTAGTGCATGGATTATCTATCTTGTACTTTGCATGGTTTGTGTGTATTGACCCACGCCTTAAAATCCATAAACTTTTGAAAAAATAAAGATGTAGCATTTCTACAGCGAATCAGCTGTATTTACGAGAATCAACCTAGAATCATGATTCTGATCTCGTCAGATTTTAAGCCCTGTAACTCTTTATATACTGAATGGATTCTCCCATTTAAATGTTACAGAACCTGGCTTTTGTTTACATAACACAGTGTACGGTCATGACAATAACATACAATTTACGTGATATTTATGATTGGTACAAGAACGAAATCTGTCTATAATTTAATATTCTTTCTCTTTATGGCAGTTTTAACGGATATGACTATTTTAACAGCATACCCTCCATGAAGGCCATCCGTGCCTTTAAATTGTATTATTGATGATCTTACCTGCAACATACTTTGACTTCTCAGAATGAACAGCAGGAGTTTCTGCTACAGAGAGACCAGCAGTATTAGTGGATGTGGACGCCCCTGCAAATCCATAATAATGAAAAAGTTGAAGGGACTGCACTCGCAGTGGGTAAATGTGCATAAACTCTAAAAGTATGTAAAACACACCACAAAGAGGAACATGGAGAAGTAGATAAATGATTGCAATTTAGTTTAAATATTTTAGTCTACATATGATTTGATTTTCAGAATATTTTTTGATGTGTTGAAATTTTCCAATGTTTACCATCAAGTTTTTATTAGCTGGGATTTGATTTTGATTACCATATTTTATTTTAAACATTATTCTTTATATTTGGCCTAAAAATACATTATATTTTGGATCCACGAAAATAACTGTCCAATAATTATACCATAATGAAATATATTCAAAAAAAATAAAATTCGTAGGGACAATAACATTATCAAGTCATGTGTAAGTGGAAGCAAGCCTAATTTAATAGAGCTTAAAGTTGTATAGCCCAAATTTAATGTCAATTTAGGCCTGTGTGATTAGCTTACTAGAATAAGATAAAGGTATATACCACATAGTTTCATCAAACTGAAGTATCACATTGACGGAATAATAAATTTATGTTCATACTTTCATGGTGAGAAGAAATTATTCGTAAATATGGCTTAAACCACCAGACCAGAGGGCATTAACCCTTGCATGATGGGAGCTGCGATGGCGCAACAATAAAGACCCTGTGCCAGTGCATTCTCTTATATATGCACGTCTCCCATAGGGAGCCTCGCATATATAAGAGAATGCACTGGCTTCAGAAAGCTCCAGTCATGAAAGGGTTAAAGAAATGGATGGCCTTCGTTACAGGTTATAATTTAAAAATAATAGTTTCCATATTACGAAAATTTCCTCAAGAATATAGTAATAGCATAGTACAATGATAATATGAATGATATTTCTACAAAACACACTTTGTGTGAGCCAAGCCTGTTTATATACAACACATAAAGAGTGAGCGATAACCAAAACACTCAACACCCTGATGGTTTTTTAGGAGTGATTCACTGTGACCCATTCAATACTGAAATCTTGAGGGCGAGGATTAGTGAGCGCTATGCCAGTATCTTGTAAACAACTTGGTGACAATTCCCCAGTGTTGAGTGTTTAGCTTATCGCATACTCTTTAGGTAGTGTACTGTACTGTAACATATCATGGCTTTTGTTCACTAACACAGAGTATGACTACGAACTTGACAATAACATACTATTTAAGTGAGACTTATTATCGGTATAAGAACAAGATATATCTATATTTTAATATTCTTTCTGTTTATGGCAGTTTTAAGAGATTTAACAATACCCACTGCGAAGGCCTTCTGTATCTTTTATCAGCTCATAAGCACTCAGGAGGAGTTGATCAGTGGTTAGCATGTTGGATTTGTAACTTTGTGACATCAATCAGACATCCACAAACATTTCATAATCATAGATGATAAAATTGTATTATTGCTATAACTGAGAGTCTATGTTTGTAATTATGCAACACTACTGTCTAATAAATTATGATATGCAAGATATCAAAAGATGACATATAATACCTGGAGAATCTAGATCAGCAGAAAATGTCTTAGCAAATAGAGATGATGCCTTTGATTTCCGGAACTTTTCTTCGTCAGCATAATTCTGAAAAATAAAACAAATTTGATACAAAATTTCAACAGAATCCAATAACCCATGGCTGAGATATATGAGCGGACAGACGGAAATCCAACATTTTCAGATAAACAAAGAAGGATAACTCTTGAACGGAAAATGGGAACAATGTCAGTGAACACTCTTTTGAAAGCCCTCCTGATGTCAAACCTGCATACCAAATTTCATATAGATTCGTTAACTCATGGTTGAGATATATGAGCAGACAGACAGATGGACGAATCCCGAATATCTCATTTGGATGGGGGGTAACGGTATATATAGAATACACCCATAGTAGCTGAGAATACCAAATTTAACCACGAGCCTTTTGGCGAGTGGTTAAAACCACAATGCCACGGGTGGTGAAACTTTTGTACTCTTGGCTACTATGTGTGTATTTTATTTTGTGCCATAATTATTATTTTTTACTTGTTCCGCAAATTCAACTACCCCGCTGTTTACTTTGAATGTGTATCCACAAAGAGGGACACAAACAAGATGCTATAAGGAATGTGCCTCATGCGTAGTGATGCATACATTTACCTCATGACATGTCTCAGCGATCAGCACTTGGAATTACCATTCATATGTTTCCTAGTTCATATATAACACTAGCAAGCTACATTTGATTGAAATGCAGGAAATTTTCTAATTGATATCATGACAACTTCCAATTTTAAATGAATGTGACATATATAGGAACTATTTTGCTAACTACAATGTAGTTCTACTATGGGTATACATGTTAAAACACATGAAATTACGTTTGAACATTTACACCCACAGTAGAAATTTATACCCATTGTAGGAAGCTGTATACCCACAGTAGGGTGTAAAGATGAAGTTTAAAAAATAGGTGTTATACACACAATAGAACAGGCAATTATGGTATAAAATTAATTAACTTTGGACGGCCTCAGTTAACACTTTCTTTATTAAATGGATTCTCCCAGCAATTATAAAAGTATACATATGATCATCTGAAGGGATGCTCAAGAAATAGAAGCAGACGACAGACAGACTGACAAACTGAAACAATAATAATGCAAGGATTCCTATTAATTGGTGGGAAATACTCAGATATTATGTTCAACAAACATGGCCATTTGTTGAACTTATTATCTGTGCATTAGGCCAATATAAAAAATGTGCTTGATTTGCATCCCCTCCTGACCCTATTTTTAGTCTCCTCCTTAATTTTTTTTATTTGGATATTTTTTATGTAAATTTTTTTCTCATGGCTTAAAGACACGGGCGGCGTTCGTTGCAGAAATATTCATATATGTTCAAATCGCCATCAACAGAAGGAATATTAAAATATATATATAGTTTTGTTCATATGCCAAACATAATCAGCGCATAAATAGTATATTGTCGTCAAGACATACGATGGTGTAAGTAAACAAGAGCCTGCTCATGTTACAGAAGTTGTGCTTCTGTTTACATAACACAGCGTAATTCTATTGGTTGATCACACAAAAATGATATAAACGCTCTTTATTATTTCCATATCAGGAAAACAGTAACAAATAACGTTCTTCTTTATGTTTACCATATCCTGATATAAACAAATTGTTTACATAACAAAGGAAAAAAAATTGACAATAACATACTGTTTATGCCATATTTCGGATTGGTATAAGAACAAAGTCTGTCTATATTTTACTACTCTTTATGTTTATGCCGGTGTTTGACAGAGGTGAATATTTTAACAGCATACCCACCGCCAACGCCGCCGGTATCTTTAAGCGTAAAAATTAAATTTCAATGACCAATTAATTAGTCTGTTTTTATCAAACTGGACATCTAAATTGCCTTTTACTACATAAGATATGATACTGCTTCAATCTAAAACTGTCCTTGACCATTTACCGGTATGTTAGGAAGAATTAAATTCAAAAACATCAAATTCGCACTCCCGCCTCATTTTTCTGAAAAAGTTGGACGTAAATCTAGCAATTTATCTATATTGGCCTTACCTGATGGAAATACTTGTCAATGAGTATTCAGTAAACACTGGATTAATAAGATTATTGGTACCTGGGTGGGCATCAGGATGTCACTACTGGCATCACTGAGGGAATCATCTTCTTCAAACAATACTGCATCTGGTTTGTCGTCATTCTTGTCAGTCTCTGTGCTATCTTTGGGGATGGAGTCGGCTGGAGCTGTTTCAAAATTGTCTTCCGGCTCAGTCTCTGACCCTGAATCTCCCTTATAGGTTTGAAAATGAACACAACAATGAAATTAGTCCAAGGTTCCTCTCCATTTAAAAAAATAAAAGGAATCGCTGTCCATATTAATTAATTTAGTGTGAGCAGAATCAGAAATTTATATTTATTGTTATGAGTGAACACATGTAATTATCCTACTTGTTAAGTTCATCGACTATTATTGAGTAATATAATTAAATTAATGATTTATATATAATCGTGTAAATTTGTACGCATATTGAATGAACAATAATGAACGTGATAAGCGAATTATTGTAAATAGTGTATATAAGTTTTGCTTGTTTCACTGTTATATGTGACTTTGTAATAAATCAATCAATCAATCAATCAAATAAGACAACAGCAGCCACCAAGATTCATTTCGGCATGATCTGGATCATAAAAAAACAACTTGAGCAACGGGGTGATGCTGTTCGGCCTCGGTTGATATTTCCAATCCAAGTTTATCAACTATTATTGTGTAATATAATTTAATTAATGATTTATATATAATCGTGTAAATTTGTACGCATATTGAATGAACATTGATGAACGTGATAAGCGAATTATTGTAAATAGTGTATATAAGTTTTGCTTGTTTCACTGTTATATGTGACTTTGTAATAAATCAATCAATCAATCAATCAAATAAGACAACAGCAGCCACCAAGATTCATTTCGGCATGACCTGGATCATACAAAAAACAACTTGAGCAACGGGGTGATGCTGTTCGGCCTCGGTTGATATTTCCAATCCAAGTTTATCAACTATTATTGTGTAATATAATTTAATTAATGATTTATATATAATCGTGTAAATTTGTACGAATATGGAATGAACATTGATGAACATGATATGCGAATTTTTGGACATGGTGTATATATGTTTTGCTCGTTTCACTGTTTAATATATGTGACTTTGCAATAAATCAATCATATCAAAGTGGGCTAGCATCACTATATTCACCCTCTGAGGACCTCATTCTGCCTAAGGCCTCATCTTCTCTGCAAAGTTTCTTTATTATAAAATTTATATAGAAACTTCTTCACATTGATTCTTGTTCGTTTTTAGTTTAGTTTCTCTATATCCCCAAATTGGCAGATGACACATTACATAAACGAGGTTCCCAATGTGTGTACATCACAATATTCACCATTTGGGAACCTCAATCCAAGTCTATGTCTCCCATAGCAGATGAGGCCATGCAGAATGAGGTCCCAACAGGGTGAATTTGGTGATGATAGCCCACTATGCAGGATAGCATCACTAAATTCACCCTCTGGGGACCTCATTCTGCAAATGACAGGCACACTAAACTCAGACTTGAGCGCTATTCAATACAGAGCTTTTCAAAAAGACGCCTATTTCTCTTAATATTCACAACAGACAAATTACTATGGTATTTATTATTACTTCCAGATACATAAATTCTATCAAAATCTGGAAGTTTACACATAATTACTCTATATTTACCTTTGTTTCTATGAGATATGTGCACCTAACATCTCCAAATATCAGCTTATCAGAGTCTTTCAATTCATATCGTACATCAGGGGAGAGTATCAGCTGGAAATGAATCCAAGTATAAAGTAAATGGCTGCCGTGTTGACCAAAAGCAGTGATTTATGTTTCAGTTAGATATCAACAGAAAAAAAGAGGAATTCCTCCTCCAAAAGATATTTGCCTCTCTTTCTTTAAAAAAAAATTTGTTTCAATTTTGTTACAAAATGTTGAACTGCGAGATTTCACCAATACTAAAGGCTTCTCCTATACACATAAAGCTGACGTTTTGGTATGAGCTAATGTCCCGACGATAAACCAAACCAATCCTCTTTAGGCCAAATAAAAATTATTATTTGACACTGCCGCATTTAAATAAATGACTCACATTAGACATTATATTTTGCTTTTTGATATATATGACCAAAAATAAATAAAAAATAAAAATGTTTTCTAATGTTTTTACAAAAATATCCAAACGTATTGAGCATTAGTTGCAATATACATGAACATATCTGTGATTGATTGATTGGCTATCATGTGTACACATAGCGACATAGAACATTTAAATTAAGTAGCAGTGATCATCATAGGTGTACTAATTCTAACCCAGAATAAATGAAAGGCTCTGTAGGAAATTTATGATCGCATGTTATGATGGAAAGGTGTCAATTTATGGACAACAATAACAATTGTGAATAGTCAGGGGCATTAGAACATTATTGGTAATCCCTATGTCATACAGGTATACCGGTACTAGTAGCAAAATGTAATCTTTATATCGGATTAAATGATTGTATTTGCAAAACAAAGTGCCCTTTACATTTTTTTACATTAGACTACTAGAAATGATGAACCATGCTTATGATGTGTACTAAGAATAAAATAAAGTCCTCCTTCCCTCATTGGTTAAAAAAAAATTGTCTGAGTCAAATATTTTTTTGTTGGCCTAACTGTATCACACTCGTCAATTGGTGTATAGGAGAAGGCTTTGGTGTCAATCTATCTATCACAGAGATATGTTCATGTATATTGCAATTAATGCTCAATACGTATGGACATGTTGGTAAAAACACACCAATTTTTTAATTTTTAAATTTCTTTTGGTCATAATATCAAAAATCGAAATGAAACGTCCAATGTGAGCCATTTATTTCAATGCGGCAGTGTCTCAGACTCAAATATTTGTTTTATTTGGCCTAAAGAGGATTGGTTTGGTTTAACATCAGGCCATTAGGCCATATCAAAACGTCAGCTTTATGAAGCACAAAAGACCATGATGAGGTTTTAATTTCACAGGTATATCACTCCACTACAGGTAGAAATAGTCAACATCCCAAACAGCAAATGACAAAGTTTCACAGATACACGAATCATGGTTTTTTTTCCCTTTGCATGGATCACAAACCACGTTAATCGGATCCGAACCAGCTTTACCATCAGTGGACAACCTATGTTGTCCTAATGTGCCATGCAGCTTACAAACTGAGCCACTGAAAACAACAATAATAAAAATAAAAATGATACAAGAGGTGGCATCAGAGAAGCTGTGTCTCGTTTTCGGTGGCTTGCCGCCGGTAGCTACCGCCAATTGGTGTGCATCAGTATTGGTAGACTAATTAATAGGTAAAATCGAAAAATGACTAATTAAGGGCCATAACTCTATCAAATTTTATTGGGCCAGGCTGGTTTTCGAACTCGTCCGAAATATTCTTGGCAAGTACGTCTATTCCAAATTTTAAACAAATCGGAGGACGTTTGTTGAAGTTATCGCGCTAACGAGCTAAAAATTCACGAAAAATGACTAATTATGGGCCATAACTCTATCAAATTTTATTGGGCCAGGCTGGTTTTCGAACTCGTCTAGGATATTATTGGAAGACACTTATATACCAAATTTTAGTTGAATCGGATGACGTTTGTTGAAGTTATCGCGCTAACGAGCTAAAAATTCGTACAAAATGACTACTTAAGGACCATAACTCTATCAAATTTTATCGGACCGGGCCGGTTTTCTAACTAGGCCGAGGTATTCTTGGGAAACACCTATATATCAAAATTTCAATCAAATAGGATGATGTTTGTTAAATTATCGCGCTAACGAGCTGAAAATTTGTGAAAAAATGACTAATTAAGGGCCATAACTCTATCAAATTTTATCGGACCTGGCCGGTTTTCGAACTCGACCGAGATATTCTTGGGAGACACCTATATACCCAATTTCAATCAAATCGGATAACGTTTGTTGAAGTTATCGCGCTAACGAGCTGAAAATTCGTGAAAAATGACTAATTAAGGGCCATAACTCTATCAAATTTTATCGGACCAGGCCGGTTTTCAAACTCGTCCGAGATATTCTTGGGAGACACCTATATACCAAATTTCAATCAAATCGGATAACGTTTGTTGAAGTTATCGCGCTGAAAAATCGTGAAAAATGACTAATTAAGGGCCATAACTCTATCAAATTTTATCGGACCAGCCGGTTTTCGAACTCGTCCGAGATATTCTTGGGAGACACCTATATACCAAATTTCAATCAAATTGGATAACGTTTGTTGAAGTTATAGTGCTAACGAGCTGAAAATTTGTGAAAAATGACTAATTAAGGGCCATAAGTCTATCAAATTTTATCGGACCAGGCCGGTTTTCTAACTCGTCCGAGATATTCTTGGGAGACACCTATATACCAAATTTCAATCAAATCGGATAACGTTTGTTGAAGTTATCGCGCTAACGAGCTGAAAATTCGTGAAAAATGACTAATTAAGGGCCATAACTCTATCAAATTTTATCGGACCAGGCCGGTTTTCGAACTCGTCCGAGATATTCTTGGGAGACACCTATATCCCAAATTTCAATCGAATCAGATAACGTTTGTTGAAGTTGTTGCGCTAACGAGCCTAAAATCAGTAAAAAATGGCAAAGGGCCATAACTCTGTAATAAATGTGCGGACGAACCCGATTTTTTGCCTGCAGCTTACGTGCATGGATATGTACTCACACACCAAAAAATTTAATCCGTCAATAAACGGTTGAGTTATAAGCAAAACAGGCCGCCTGCCCGCCCGCCGGCCGTCCCTCATCAAACTATAAGTCGAGTTTTGGAAAAAAACTCGACTAAAAATCAGTCTGTTATCGGATTACAGTACCTTTCCTCTGCGTGTCTTATTCTTGCTATTCTTGTCGTAGATCAGGTGTGAGTCACCTTTCACTTGCACACATGCATGAACTTTTGACAGGGCCTGAAACAAAACATCAAAATAAACATGTGACTTCAGAAACTTGATATTGACAGGGTTAAGCCCACAGGTAGTGTTCATACATTGTTTTAGCATTATCATATATACCAGAGTACACAGCAGCCCCAATATGTACAGTAGAGACACATTATTTTTATATCAGATATTACTTCTAATAGCAATCACAATGCTAATCAAAATAAGAGGTTGCACCATGGGTGCTGGGATACCCCCATGGTGACAAATTGAAATATGGGCAGGCCGAAAACCAGAATGGTATTAAAATGTGATGTCAATGAACCCTTTTTTGAAAGCCTTCCTGATGCCAAAACTGCATACCAAATTTCATTAAGATCCGATAACCTATGGCTGAGATATATAAGTGGACAGACGGAAATCCAACATTTTCAGATAAACAAAGAGGGATAACTCTTGAACGGAAAATGTGAACAATCTCAATGAACACTCTTTTGAAAGCCCTCCTGATGCTAAACCAGCTTACCAAATTTCATTGAGATCCAATAACCCATGGTTGAGATATATGAGCAGAGACGGATGTCAAGGCGGACTGATCGACGCACAGACGGATGCATGTATTCCAGTACCGGTATACCCTTTATAAATTTGAGAAAAATGTAAAAAATCAGATGTATTGCCAACCTTGCTTGGTATGTAAATGCTGCATGAATCTTCTTGTCTTCCAATGAGATTTTCTCCTGAAAAAGATACAATTTGATATTATAAGGTGATATTCACAATTCATAACCCTAAATTGGAATGAGTGACAAATTACAGCACAACTATTTAACCCTTTACCCAACAGAAGGGCCCTGTGCCAATGCATTCTCTTATATATGCGAGTCGACCATAGGTCGCCTCGCATATATAAGAGAATGCATTGGCTTAACACATTAAAAATTATAAAATTGTTAAAGAATGTAAGAAAAAATGGTAAAAAGTGTTAAAAAAAGAATTTTTTTAGGCCAATGCATTCTCTTATATATGCGAGGCGACCTATGGTCGACTCGCATATATAAGAGAATGCATTGGCACAGGGTATAACTGTAACTATCACAATGTGGTCAAGGAGCCGGTTCCAATGATATCCATATGTGTATGGTTCTATTGAGACAGACCCAAGATAATTTAGGCTGTTGAAGCTTTATTTGGCCGGTTTTGGCCGGTTTGTTGGGTAAAGGGTTAATAATCAGCTGCATGGGAATTTTCCGTCAAATCAGCTTGAAAGTATGAACACTGCAATTTGTCATATTATATGTTTCGTTTGATCTCTGATTTAAGCAATTTAATTTTGAATATCATCAAAGCATACATACAGGGAACAAGCCTGAGTTTAGTGTGCCTGGCTTTGCAGAATGAGGTTCCCAGAGGGTGAAGTTAGTGCATCTATCCCACATAGCAGACTAGCATCACCAAATTTACCCTCTGGGGACCTCATTCTGCATGGCCTCATCTGCTAAGGGAGATATAGACTCAGATTGAAGTTCCCAAATGGTGAATATTTTGATGTACACCCATTGGGAACCTCGATTATGCAATATGTCATCTGCCAATTTGGGGATATAGAGAAATTAGAACTAAAAAAGAAATAGAATCTATGTGAAGAAGTTTTTATAGAAATTTGATAACAAAGAAACATTCTAGAGAAGATGAGGCCTAAGCAGAATGAGGTCCCCAGAGGGTGAATTTAGTGATGCTAGCCTGCTATGCGGGGTAGCATCACTAAATTCACCCTCTGGTGACCTCATTCTGCAAATGACAGACACACTAAACCCAGGCTTTATCAGAAAGAAAGAACAATGCCTGAACACTGGCCTGAAGTTCAATTTACACCCCAAAATCACCCTTCTATGATCCAATAAGTATTATGCAACACAACAGCCCAATTATAACGCCAGTATCGTGAGTAACAGAGTAACAACACCATTATAATCAGTAGATATCTTTTGAATGTGATGATGGGCCATATGCATACTGGTATATGAGAGAGAAATCACTTTTCCCTGGGACAAAAAATAGGGAGAAGTGGCACATTTCAGGTAGAAAATGTCTCCCTCTAGTCTGATTCCTGTGTCAATACAAAGCTTAAGATGCTTTGTTTCTCATAATTTGACATGAATTTGATGTTCTTAAGCCTTTTTTTTATAGACACTTGGTTAGCAGATTTTTTCATCATAATGTTTGGTCTGTCTAAATAAAAATGAAATAACATGTTGAAAGATAAAAATGGTTTTAAATATATTTATAGCTTAACTCTTCCATGATTGGACCTTCATGAATTTTTTTTAAAAGCCTGTGCCAATTCATTCTCTTATATATGCGAGTCTCCCAGAGGGAGCCTTGCATATATAAGAGAAGCATTGGCTTAACAATATTTACCTTGACCTTCTTAACAATATTTATCTTGACCTTGTGCGATTTGTCAAGAAAAATTGCTGATCTTGCAGGTAATTAAAATATTTAACCCTTTCATGATGGGAGCTGTGCTGGTGCAGCATTGAAGATCATTTGCCAGTGCATCTACATCTATATTTGCGAATGTCTGTCTGTGCTCTATAGAATTCACACGGGACCACCTAGATGACACAAAACAGGTCTAATAGGGGTAACTTTTTATGAGAAAGATAATGGCGAGGGTTAGAATTTTCTAAAGTGACGCCGTTGTTGTCAGGGGCAGAAAAGGGGGGAGGGGCAGAAAAAATATTTGTCGACAATTGCCACCAAACTTATATATAATCATCCCCATAATATGAGGAATCTAATGGCGTGGTTTAAATATGTCAAAAGTCGCGCCGTTCGCGTCAGGGATGCCCGCAAGGGGAGAGGGGCACCAAAATTGATCAAAATAATTTTAGCGCCGAATTCCACCAAATTGATGCACATTGTTCTCCATGATACAAGGAATCTTATTGTGTGATTTAAAGACGCCAAATTGGTGTCGTTTGGATGAGAGATTGGGGGGGGGTTGGGTGGGTACTAAATCTGATAAGAATTGGTTTAGTCGCCGATTGCCACGAAACTTATACAAATTCATCCCCATGGTATGAGGTGTCTAATGGTGTGGCTTAAAGCTGTCAACAGTGGTGTCATTCGAGTCAGGGGTGCACTGGAAGGGAGAGGGGCACCAAAATTGATACACAATATTTTTACGCCAATTTCCACCAAATTGATACACATTCTTATCCATGATATGAGGGATATAATCGTGTGATTTTAAAGATGTCATATTGGTGCTGCTTTGGTGAGAGATGGGGGTGGGGTGGGCACTAAATTTGATAACAAGAGCATCGCTAGGGCGTGGCAAAATACGCCCTTTAGCCATTTCGAATTGTACTATCGCAAAATAAGATAATACTTTGAGCTTACATTTAAAGAAAATCTGATATACCCCTAATTTCAATGCCAAAATGTGGTCAAATTCTAAGTCGAAAAATGGCCATAACTCATGTAAAAATAATTAGACAGAACCTATATTCAAACTTGGCGTGTAGTTTTAGCTGGGAAATACACATACCAGCTTTGGTTCAGCTCAAATAATAAAAACTGGAGTTATCGGTCGGAAACCAAAATGTTATGAAATTGGTCAAATTCTAAGTTGAAAAAGGGCCGTAACTCATGTAAAAATAATTGGACGGAACCCATATTCGAACTTGGCCTGTATCTTTAGCTGGGAAATACACATACCAACTTTGGTTCAGATAAAATAATCCAAACTGGAGTTATTGGTCGGAAACCAAAAATATTAACAGACGGTCAAATTCTAAGTCGAAAAAGGGCCGTAACTCATGTAAAAATAATTGGACGAAACCCATATTCGAACTTGGCCTGTATCTATAGCTGGGAAATACACATACCAACTTTGGTTCAGATCAAATAATCCAAACTGGAGTTATCGGTCGGAAACCAAAAATGTTAACACGGTAAAATTCTAAGTCGAAAAAGGGCCGTAACTCATGTAAAAATAATTGGACGAAACCCATATTCGAACTTGGCCTGTATCTATAGCTGGGAAATACACATAACAACTTTGGTTCAGATCAAACAATCCAAACTGGAGTTATCAATCGGAAACCAAAAATGTTAACGGACGGACGGACAGCTCGACAGACGGACGGACAGACTGATAACATAATACGACCTTTTTTCAAAAAGGGCGTATAAAAATTGTTTAGTCGCGTATTAGCACCAAACTTACAAATAATAATCTCCATGATATCAGGAGTCTAATTGTGTGGTTTAAAGATGTCAACAGTGGGGCCATTCGAGTCAGGGGTGCCTAGAGGGTGAAAGGGACACAAACATTGATAAACAGTATGTTTAGCGCCAATTTCCACCTGATTGATACATATTCTTATGCGTGATACGAATAATCGTGTGGTTTAAATGCGCCAAATTGGTGCCTTTTGAGTGAGATATGCAATGGTGGACCTAAATTAATACGAATTTGTATGCTCGCCAATTTTCAAAAATATTATATATATTCATCTCTATAACGAGTCTAAGTGTGTGGTTTAATGATGTCAAAAGTGGCGCCGCTTGAGTCCGAAATAGGAACGGGAAGGTCACCAAAAACTTATAAAAATATGTTTAGTGCAATTACCATCAAGCTCATACACGTTCTTCTCAAATGATACAATGAATCAAATATTTGCGAATATCTTTCTGTGTTCTATATATAACTTTAAGGGTACAATCGAGATGGCACCAAAGCAGTCTAACAGGGGTAACTTTTTACGAGTAAGATAATGGTGCGGGTTATAATTTTCTAAAGTGACGTTGTTGGTGTCAGGGGAGGGTCTATTTTAGCACAGATTTCGACCAAATTGATATATTATTCTTCTCCATGATACGAGGAATATAAACGTGCAATTTAAAGACGCGAAATTGGTGCTGTTTGGGTGCGAGATGGGGGGGGGGTAATAACTATGATATGAATTTGTTTAGTTGCCGATTACCATCAAACTTATATATACTCATCGCCATAATACAATGCATGCATGAGTCTAATAGATGTGGTTTAAATATGACAAAAGTGGCGCGGTTCAAGTCATGCATGAGGGGAGTTGCAACAAAGTTTATACAAATATATTTAGCACTGATTCCACCAAATTCATGCACGTTCTTCTCAAATGATATGATGAATTCAATCACATTTGGGGTCGTTTGGGTCATGGATGGCGAGGGGAGATTCACTAGCATTTATAAGATTGTTCAATTCACCGATATCCAACAAAGTTATATATATTCATCTCCCAGGCCATCTCCATGTCGTTCTATGGAGTTTTTGGCATTCCAATTTCACATTCTCGACAAAAGGTGACCGAATTAAGTCACTTGAACAATTATATCTTCTCAACTGTCATATTTATATGGGGCTGGAAATCAGGGCATTCCTATAATGATCTAGCAACACAGATACATAGAAGAACGCTTTGAAAGTATATTTATATCAATCTATTTAAGAGATACATATATTCATTCAAACTGAGGGACATTGAATCGTCAGAGGATTGCATATTAGAATGGCTCATGTATATATTATAACACGATTGAGTCTGTCCCATTCAATATAGTTTCCACAAAAAAAGTTACAATTGTCAAGAGATATGGAAATGTAGAGCAGGCCTATTCAAAAATAGTGGTCATAGTGTGCAGTCAAATATGGTTACTTCTGAGATAAAGGAAAACGCAGTCCGTAGCACATGACTTTTCAGGATCTTCCAATGTTGACATCTGACAAGGGTATATCTGCCCGATACAGAGGATTTATTTCATTTTTTAGAACAGACTAACATAAACAACTCAAAATCTCGCTGTGTCGGGCAAATGTAGCTGCTATACATGCATAACATCAATTATTTTAAACTGAAAATGTTTATCCAATATGTAGCACGAGAACAGAGGAGCACCTGGGCATATCTTTAAAACATCTGTATCTCATGAAGATATGATAAACTAGATTGATTGATTGATTGATTGATACATCTCTATGTAAAACACAATTGTCGTCTTTTATTTTTTCGAACTAATGTGTTTATGATGTTCATGTGTCATGCTATAACGTCTGAAGTATACGCAGTTGTAAATAAATAAATACTTCTTTATTGGTGTACGGATTAAACGCGATAACAAAATGATAATCGCTCCTAGCCACTACTTATATTCCATGTGTAAGAATCATGTTTTGTGATGCCATTTGGATATACAATTTATGAGAATATGTGTAACACTTTGAGAGCAAGATTATTCTCTATTCCCACCAAATATCCACATCACTTTAACCTGGGCAACGCCGGGTAACCCTGCTAGTTCTCTTATATATACGAGTCTCCCATAGGGTGTTAATCTGGTTTTAAGCATACTTACACATACATGTACGCTGACATTCTTCTACTGCCACATACTGCCATGGACGATACATTGCCTAACAATATTTACATTGACCTTGTAAGCCAATGCATTCTCTTATATACATATGTATGTGGAAGAAATATTTTACATATTGATAGACCAATTTTAATCTTTGGAACGTGACAAAAAGGTGAAATTTAAGGCTAAAACCTACTTCAAAACAATCAGACCTATTTATCTTGCAAAGTCTTTGGAATACATGCAACATAATGTTATTCCATACCTTCATATAGGGGACAGATCTTCTCTTGTAGGCCTTTTTGACTCTCAATCTTCAAATATGAGACCTGAAATATGCGAATACCTGTCTGATGTTTTTTGTTTTTATTTTTTTATTCCCCCCCCCCCCTTCCCTCTTGATATTTTTTCCCTGATGTTTGTAAAATTTTACCTGATATTAGTAAAATTCCTGTGGCCTTAGCCCAAAAGCAAAGCTTGAAACAGTATGTCTGTCATTTGAAGAATGAGGTCCAAAGATGGGAATCTCATTCTGGTTGGGCCTCAATTGCTATGTGAGACCTAGACCAAGTCTCGGTCCACAACATCTTGGGATATCGGTAGGGATTATTCTGTTACTCTTCTATAACGGACTTTATGCCCAGAATTGTGAGCAGGAGTTATCCTGCGTGTATGTCTTGGGGTTAGGTCGAATGGAAGCTTTGCATATATGAACATAGAGGCAAGCCTTGAAATAGGGTGTCTGTCATTTGCAGAATGAGGTCCCCAGAGGGTGAATTTAGTGATGCTACCCCGCATAGCGGGCTAGCATCACCAAATTGACCCTCTGGGAACTTCATTCTGCTGAGGTGTAAGCAGAATGAGGTCCCCAGAGGGTGAATTTGGTAATGCTAGCCCGCTATGCGGGGGTAGCATCACTAAATTCACCCTCTGGGGACCTCATTCTGCAAATGACAGACACCCTATGTCAAGGCTTGCATAGAGGGCTTTCCCCAAGCATGATATCAAACATACATATATCAGAGGTCTGTTAAATGTCAAAGCAATGAGATTTATAAGTAAACAAAGCCTTATTTTCCAGAAAATTTTGATTAGTCGCGCTATCAGAAAGTGCATGTAAACAATACATTAAACGATCGTATCATCGCTATACCTTTTTCTATCACGGTAAATCATATATCATTTTGAGGACTGATTAATCGCTGACATGTCAGATGATTAAGCACAGGGGTTTTACGTGAATGCCCAGGCTCCATATGTACATGTAGTGCATCTTGTGAATGAAAGTCCATTATAGAAGAGCATTGGGGGGGGGGGACATGGTCCAAAAACAGCCTCATTCCAACCGATAGATATCCCAAGCTGTCGAGGACAGAGAAGACTTGGTCTATGGGAGACCTAGGAAAACGACCATGCATGGTGATAATAAATTTTGTTGAATATAAAGAATTTTGGTCTATTTTATTTTAAATAAATTTTAATATCCACGTGCACTTACTCTGGAATAAAAAGGGTTGGAAAACTAATTACTCTTAACGGACATATTTGAGCTTCCCCCAAATTCTGTCGATGTAGTTTGGAAAGAGGTATCAAAATAG
Source organism: Siphonodentalium dalli (assembly GCA_032622095.1). Taxonomy (NCBI): domain Eukaryota; kingdom Metazoa; phylum Mollusca; class Scaphopoda; order Gadilida; family Siphonodentaliidae; genus Siphonodentalium; species Siphonodentalium dalli. The sequence goes on from CP136069.1 coordinate 163,788,108, forward strand.
GTTGACAAATACACAAAATATTGATATACAGGCTTCAAAGTCTGAAAAATGATAGAATATTAAATTGGCGTAACTTTGGGCAGCCAATCACAAAAATCTCTCTGACAAATGCTCAGTGGATTAGCAGGGAACGATAATGACTCAGAAAAGCTACACCAGAGATATCCTTTAAAGTGGGTTAGCTGACAGTTATCTATCCAACTGTTGATTGTTCAACTCTGCTTTCTGTGAATACTGAAGTATACCCATGCATTTCTTATTGGACAGTGCTTTCTTCTGGTCAATGATGACAGTGATTTCACTAGACTGTCGCAACTGTTTTCATTTAATTGTTTGGCTAAAAATATTACCACACATATATGATTTTCATCAGCTTTTGCCCCGGCATTATCGATTTCCGACACTAATTCCCAGAGCTGTCTGTTAATCACTTTGCCAATCAAATTCGCCCCTTATCAAGTTATGGCATGCTGTCATTCAATCGATATTAAATTGTAAACTTTACCACAAATTGGTCTTTTGACACATGATCGCAATTGTGGTAATCCTTGTTTAAATGGCAACTACACAATTGGAACAAGGATTGAGCATCAAAGATGACAGGCCTGCAAATTTGAGGTGAATGACTGTTCAGTTCACCTTTAGGTTATCTAAAATGAAAATGCCGCAAACGAAAATGCAGGTCTCGCGATAACTAATTCTCACCTTAATTTTTACTCAATTAAGTCCCAAAATGAGACATTCAAATTTATTATGGTAGTTCAATGAGTTGTCCATCTGTAGTTAATAATACCAGTTGTAGTGATTATAACAGTTTGTGTAACTCTCCTGCTAACCGATGGTATGGGTTATACTAGTACCCAAGCACAAATCAGGCGAATGAAAAATAGGTTACACATAATTTTGAAACCTGCAGGCCTGGCTAACGGACATAATATTTCCTAAAATTGCAAACAATAGACGAACTAAAAGCTATAACTGGTAACTCAGGTAAAAAGAATTGGACAAATCTGTTTTCAAACTCGTTCGATATATTGTTGTAAAAGATCCATATACCAAATATGAATGAATTTGGTTAACGTTTGTTCAAGTTATCATGCTAACGAACATATAATTTCCTAATATTGCTAAAAGTAGACGAACTAAGAACAGTAACTTAGGTAAAAACAATCGGACAAACCTGGTTTTTGAACTCGATCAAGATATTGTTGTGAAAGATCGATATACCAAACAGACATAAATTTGCTATAAATTGAAACAAGTGGCATAACTCTAGTTAAAAAGAAGTGGTGGGCCTGATTTTTTGTGTTCAGCTGTTGCACGTGACAATTTGGCACTCATCGAGTTTTTCCTGAAAGAGTGGATCTGTCGGAAAGGAGTTATTAGTGGCCATGTTTTTTTTTTTTACGAATTTCAGGAAAAAAGGGAGGCTCCCATCTAGAAGTCACCACAAAGATCCATATGAAGTTTGGTGATGATTGGGTGAGAAATGACACCTGAAAACAAGTCTGATTATAATTTTTTGGATGGTGATGGTTAAAATGACAAGCAGAGAACAGATTGCGCCTGAGTTTGGGCCTGTCAAATTTTTTTATCGTATTTTACAGCAGATTTGATTATTAAATAATAGCCGTAGAGGCATAGATTATAAGTTGAATTCCAGTTCTCTATTATCCTTGCCCGTTGACAGTGTTAACTTGGTTTACTATGTATGCTGGTTGGTGACTCTTAACGTTATGTGAAATATAAGACCATTAGATAAGTTGTAAGTATATCATTGTTACATTACTCCATTTCACAATCAGATTATTATGATTAATACATGTGTATTTGTATGATATTCTATATCAATATGTGGACTCTGTTCACAGGCTATTAATCATCCTGATCCACTTACAAATGGTTCCCTACTTTAATGTCCGTCCGACATCACATTTCTTAATTTCCGTTGTGCTACTTACTTGTCATGTTTAGGTGGTTTGTTGACTTGTTTCCTTTTACTCAAGGCTCACATTTTGTAAGTAGCGCCCCGGAAGACTTTTAATGTGTGTGTAAACCAAATAATCAATTTTCATCATGAACCAGAAAAGAAACAAACCAGTAAATAAATTATTATCTTCGGCGATATTGTTAAATAATGAGTATTTCGCAAGTGACATGGAAGCTGTTCAAACCCTACATCGCGTAACTATGATTCAACAGGTCGTGGTGATTGGGAAACGATAATGTCTGTAGTAACTAACCCCCACATGCTGTCTGGTTATTTATAGACTGATACTCAGGCAGTATTAGTAGTCTACTCCACAGACTCTCAGCGATGGGAACATGGATAAAAAAAATTCACATTCATAATACAAGTAAGAACATTCGGCCACATATAAGTTACATTTGCGGTAACCTTGCATGCTTTTCTAAATTGTGTTCATAATATAAGATCCGAATTTCAAACCCGTGGTTGACTTTGTCAAGTTGAGCTAAAAAGTGACAGTAACCAGTTTGTAAAGATTTACCGGTCTTAGGCTGCCATTCTCGTTATCTGTTACATCATCATCATCTTCATAATCAAGCTCAAGAGCTTGGGTTTGATCGAAGTCCATTCCGGTCTATTCCTAAAAATAAAACTGAAATATCAATTTCGATTCAACAACAATATTCTGACTGTAGGGTAATTATTTGTGACTACTGTTTGCTATAACTATTGGTTTGTAGCACCATCAACTCATAGGTTGAATTGTTAATGCCGTAATGGAATACGGCTACATGTATTTCAATGACTTAATTTGGTCAATGCTTTGTCAGAAACGTCATACTCGAGTAATCGTTACATGTTCTTGAGAGTTATTTTCAGACTTACAGGTGTCCCAAGTCCGATTCAGAACACGGTTATGATACCGTGGTCTATTAGTGGGTCGTCACACCAAAAGTTGAAGAAAATAATACATCCATGAGGATCTTGTTAAGTTCCACAGATATAAGGAGAATGAGAATCAATGCATTTTATTTTCATGCTTTTAAACTGTGAACATATGCAGCGTGGTGTAACCACAGTACGCATGGTGTTGAAGCGGTAACCTTACCGCAGTATAATACCGCAGTATTATCGAGGTGACACCACATTAGAGGTGGTCAATTATTTTAAAGGAATTAGTCTGTCAAAAAAATATTTTTTTTATCGTCATAATACTAATAATATATGTCTAACAGACCCATTTCGCCAAGAAAATTCAAAATCGAGCAGATAGTATTTTTATTATTATGATATTAAAAAAATCGCGGAAATATCCGAAGTCAGTCACGTGAGTGCGATCACATGACCACAACGCGGTCACATGACCGATCATCTGCATCAACGCTTACCGATGACAGCGGTGGGTGGAGCTTGAAATAATTCCGCCAATCGCGTAACGAGTTGATAAATTACGCTGGTTAATTACCTAAGCCTTTACGATAAATAGCGATTACGGAATAAAACTGTTTGAATGTGCTGAATTATGAACTGGATTTGCTAGAATGTTGGATTATATAACGAATAATGATGGCTAAAATGCACTTTGAGGCGATAAAAGTTGTTTGAAATGAGATTAATTTATGCAGAAATGCAATGAGCGAGCGGAATATCGTGCGAAACAAATTTAACTGTTTCTGAAAGAAAACAAGTTAGGCCATATGCCGGTACTTCATTCTTCGTTGTATGGTACCAATTTCGGAGGATAGTTTACACACTAGTGTCATCCCGTTGTGCGCTATATGCGTACAATTTTAAATACAAATGGGGTGCGATTAAAAAGGTGGTGGTTATTGTACTAGTACATGTATCATGATGGCTTATATTCGTCATAATGATGTTCCTGTCTGTTTCTTCACACGAAACATTTAGTGTGGAGAAGTGCACGACTGTGAACAGCTTGCTAAAATCCTTCCAGTCAAGATCGATAAGTGAGTAAACAAAATAATTCACTCGAATACACAACAGACTGTTGAAACTACAAAAATTATTAGTTAGGCTGCAGTTTGGCATAATGACATTTTTTTAATTGAAGGCTAGCCTGGCATTGTTTTTCAGTTTGTGTTTGTTGTTCGTTTTATTTTACGTTTTGATGGCACATATTGACTTTCTAGAGAGGATTTTTTTGAATTGTTAGCATAGCAAAACTCCAATGATTGCCTCTAATAAAGAGCGGTGTAGACAATAAAGAGCATTCTCAATTATGAACGTGCTTTATTTCGATATGTCATGGGTGATTTTGTATGTGGTATTGTGACAATTAAATATAAAGAGCGTCCATGCTTCCGTCTCCCAAAAGTGGTAGACAATAAAGAGCGTTCTAAATTACGCACTGTGTTGTCTTTTTGGAGGTACTAAATAATGGATCGCTAGCCCGCCCACAACTGAACACACTACATCTACTAGGCATCTTGGAATATGTGGCGATGACAGATACTCGGGATATTTATATCGAAAGTAAAACAACAAACAAACACAAAACAAAAGCGCCTAAATAGAGTTAACATTATTCACCCCAGTGTTTATATAAATTTGGGCGCTTCTTATATAAGTATGACCAGAGAGATAATGTTCTTTCTATTCACTTTGTGGCATTTTAGAGTGCAAACAAGTTCGCGAATGACACTGATGAATAGTCGCTGAGTGATTACAAATCACCGAATGAATACGCGAGACAATCAAAGCACTAATACTGCCATCTATTCACCAAAACAGACACATGCCGGCATGTTATTAATGGCTACAAAAACAACAACCATTCTAGGCGCTATTAATTACTGTATTCACAGAATTATTGTCTTCTATTCCAGATAAACGGCCAAAGCGTAACGTAATCTGTACACCACACGCGCACATACGACTCCGCATTTTAGTATCGACTGACTTACGATTACGTCATCGTAGTCTGCATAATAAACTCCGGCTCCGAATCTGTGTTTTTAATTTGCTCCCCACAAGTACGTCACTCGTAGTTTAGTCACGGAAATCTCCGAATACCGGTGGTGGTATTATTTATTTATTTTACGGGTTATTTATTATGCGATCGGAATGGGACTTGGATCATTTTAATCACAACAGGGAGGGCTTTCCGATTGCGTTTTGTAGTTTCTAGACCGAATAAATCCTTTAAGTACAGCTGTATATAACAAAACAGGTCTGCTGGACGATTGTGCTCATCTCAAGATGACCTTGCCTTTAATTCATGTCTTTTATAACTTTTAGTTTAGTGTGTAATGGTATTCAATTTTTATCTTTTATTTTGTTGAGCTGTCATAACAGATTGTACTCCAATATTGGAGGTGCAGCGAAAAATAAATGCCGGGATTTCAATAACTGAACTGAACTGAACTTTTAAAAGTTAATGGCATGTGCAGCTGTCAATATTTTTAAATGACTAATTCCACACTCCACCATGATGCGATTGACACAATTTGGTTAGGGGGGGTCCATATTAGGCTACCCCGCTTTACCCTATCACCAGGTTTCTTAGCATATGAGCAGTGCTGTTTGTTCTGATTTTGAATCAATTTGGACGAAAGATTCCAAATCCGTTCAATCGCATTGATTATAGCAGGGTGGCAGTGCCCTAGCTGAAAGTTTAGTAAAACTAAATGGGTCGTGCACACGTCCAAAATGAGCTACATTGCTCATTTTGTCTATCAATGCCCAATTGATCTTCATTTCTAATGTAATTTACATGTACATGTCTCTATTGATTTTGAGCATACAACGAAAAAGCGCAAAACAATTGACTTAAATTAGTTGTATAGCACTATACCGTCACGGTCTACAATGAAACAATTAACTCAACGACTCACCATGGCTTACACACAATTAACGATGTTTTAATTAAGGCTTACAGATGCTGAAGGGGTCACTCTCACCATAAAAGTGCTGAAGGCCGTGAAGGGTACACAGGGTTTTTAAAGTGTGCGGAAGGGTACACAGGGTTTGTAATCTGAACAAACACCGTTATTTAAATTGTGTTTATGAAAGTCTGGCGCCCATTAGCACTTTGTTTTCAGTTCATTTTAATGTTCATTGTAACGTAAACAATTATTCTCTAACACAAATTATGGCAGATACGAAAACTAAACATCATTTAGAACGACATTTCAAAACCTGTGTACCCTTCAGCACATTTTCAAAACCTGTGTAGTGTGTACCCTTCAGCACTTTTTTAGGTGAGAGTGACCCCTTCAGCCTTACTGACGTCTGGTAGCAAGTTTTGTGAAAATATCCGATTTTGTTAGAAAAAGTCAAATCTAGGGAAACATGGATTGCGTGTGATATGGATGGGATGGATAAAGCCTACAATCTATGTATGTGCGACTTTCGTTCTGCTGATAGCATGAATACTGGAATGTCATAATAAACAGCAGATTCAGGCTTTAACACTGGTAATCGAAGCACCTCACTGAAACACTTGTGATTTATGTTCTAGTTATTAATGTGTGTTCCCGTACATTCCAACAGGTGTATTATGCATTAAAATTTCTTTGAGAACGTATCATTAAACCCGGCATAAATGCAGCCAATCAGATTTGAGCTTACAAATGGCATTGTCTAGACATTGCGAACGGCATCTTGTAATACTGCTAAAAGTTTGGATAAAGATTTTCATCTCCGATAAAAAAATTAATTTTACGATTCTTTCTTACCCTTTCTAATGGTAAAAATCACATTTAAAATATAGCTCAATCAGGCTACCGTATGATAGACAAAACGAGCTATGTAGCCCATTTTTGGATATCTGTAGACATTTCAGTGCAGGAACCAATTCTGGTTATAGACACACTGGTCCAGGTGCTACCAGAGCCGAGTAAGGCCAAAAAATCTTTTATTTGTTCCAGGTAGGTAGGTAGGGATTTTTTTTTTTGTAATATTTTTTTATTTTTTCCCCAAACAGTTAAGAAGTACATTAATGCTTACTCTTTATACTTGTGTTAAGGCTGTCCATGTATATTGCAAGTAAACAGTTAATGTAGCACAATAACGTGGTAAGTATTGTCAATGTGGACAAACAAATGCCTCCCAGGCACTCAACTATGCAGCTCTGTTGTAATTATTCTCTCAGTTTAGATTGTGGTGGCACATCTTCCTAAGAGCACAACATTGACATAACAGGACCAAGACGAACACCATAATAGGGCTTTTCTATGACCTTATAATAACATAACTTGTATGATATTAATTCAAACCTCACTTAAATATTTGGTCATACACCTCAGGACCTAAGACACACCTCCACTGGCAGGATATCTCACATGCGCCTCAGACACATTGCACAGGGTGTAAATGTTCCTCAGACACCCCTCAATTGCATTGAAATATAAAGTCCCACACCACACTGAAAATGGTACCACAGGCCACACCTTGACTGAGGTACCACACCTCAGCATTCAAATTGCCCCCAACTTAGAAGTTCCTTATACACACTGGCATATGCATGCTTGTAAGTTTTATACACCCACACAAACCAATAGAAAATTTCATGTGCTTTTTTATTGCCCATCCCAGAAGGGTGTTTGATATGGTAGACATGCAGCCATCTTTATATGAATCCTTGATTGACTGGGGAGAGGAACTTTAATTTCTGATATAGAAAGTGTTCTACATGTATATTGCTCTCTAACAGATAAGACTTCTTCGCACAAGACATGGGAGTTGAACAAACAAGATTATCACAGGCAGGTTTTAAAGACTGCAGATTTATTGGTGAGATTGGGATTCATCTGCAACCACAAATGGACATGTATTTTAATAGAAGTAAATTGTTTTTGAAAATTCCATCTAAAAGTATATATTTAGCCATATAGCATATATGTAATTTGGCACGATTATCACCAATGAGCTTCACGCGGAGTGGTAAACAGCTTCCACAAAGGAGCTTTGTTCCACATGGTGCCGCTCCAGGGTGAGAATAAGACACCATTGAGCCTTATTGTTTATACACGCTCAAATTGCTATAGGGATTTTACTAAATGAGCGCGACTGTCTTTAATTACGAACGAGTCTGGACATGAAGGGAAATGTGATATGCTTTCACTTTCACGCGCGCACGTCAACACGATGTGGTCGCTCTGACACAAATGAACGTTGCGCGTGTTGGGAAACACATTACACAATAGAGCTTAGCTTTTAAGCGAAAATGTGATACATTGTTGCTAATCCGCGTTACCCATTATATGTGTAATTATGTCACCACACTGCGCAAATCTCATTAGTGACAACATGACCATTCAGCGCTCACATTATATCTAGTTCCAAATTAGTGGTGTAAAGGGTATTGACAAACAAACTACATATGTATGTATGAAAACATTTTAAATTTAAATAAAATATACAAATAACAATAACAAAAAATCTTATTTATTTCTGGCTGCCTTCTCCATGTTCCTGATGGCAAGGAAAACTGCTGGGGTAAACATCAGTTCGCTGTCTTATTATATTCTGAAAGTATGTCTCTGCGTAAACGTGAAATCGACAGACTGCTAGCCCGAATATACGAAGGGACCAACAAGTTGCTAACAGCAGATTATCCGGCAGCATTTGTGTACATGACTAAGGATGGTATGTTGAAGATGCATGGCCATTCTTCAATTACCAGAGTGAATTTTGAAAATAGGGTCCAGATTATGGAATGTCCAGCCACGGGTGCCACCGTTGATACCTTCGCGTTCAAAACATTTGCCGACCCAGATGAATTTGAGAGTCTGCCAATACAGACTCTGAGGAGGGTAGTCACAGGCCTAGTTCGGTTTGACCAGGGTGGATTCGGACAACCGAATTGGGGAGAGCCTGATTCAAAACCATCATGGTGGGGGCATGATATTCCTTGGACCTCAAACGGCGTCAAACAGGGAGTTACTGTTCCTGAGCTCAGAACACTTGTCACCCTAGCTTACAACCATCACCGGCACCCACTCTATCAGGACGGAGAGCCTATGGCATCTGAGCGTTGACGTATGGGCGTAGTTTGCAGTGACATACTCCATTGTGTCAATTCCCACCCTGGGCGCTCTGGGGCTCTAGCGTGCCAACTGTCGACCAATCCGCGTAAAGCTCTATTGTGTCAGTCTGTCATTTATGAGCGTCATGAATAACTAAGAGCTCCTTGGTGCAAGTCGTTAACCAATCTGCGTGAAGCTCTTATGTGATTATCTCACCAAATTACATACCTCCATATAGATATGTTTACATGCCAATTACATGCATAAAAAAAAATTTGAAAAAAAAGGTTGAAATTTGAAAAAAAAAAGTCCAGGTCCGCCCAATTTCGGCAGGTCGGTCGGGTAACTGGAAACACAGATGTTTTTTTTTTGGCCTAACTCATAACCATGCAATGTCTCCATGCAGAAGCATTCTTTAACGTGCACACACCGAGGCGAATACATATGGGTCAGCCATAAATGTCCGCACCCAATAGGACGGCGTACTGCACCCACGACAACATATACCTGGACAAATGTTGGTAATGTGGGGGGGGGGGTGGAAGTCAGCATTTTGCATTGGGATCTTTATTCATGCAGTGATATCGAATGAGATTTTTCAGCCTTACAAACTTAGTATCTGACAGAGTTCTGATTATTGTCAGAATACCCTGAAAAGGTTGCATTCTCATGTTCGCTAGCGCGAGAGAACAGAACGCTACCTCTTGGTTGCCGACTTCCCGATGATATTATCAATCATATGCCGCATATACGGTGATGATAGGAATTTAGGATTGCAAAATAATTCAAATGAGACAAGCGGATTCAGATAGCTTGCCAGTGGGTTACACCCGTAGTTCAAAAGCCAGATTTTGTCACTTAGGACGTAAAACATACAGATACAGAATTAAAAATAAACTTCCAGACTCTGTTGTGACTCGAAAATAGGAAACATACTTTTTGAGACTAGAAAACAAAAAGAAATAACAAAAGATTTCCATAAAATATCTCACCAGGAGACAATAATAACTGTATTAATTATGAATCTCGTATTGCTATTGAACGTTTTTCATTCAATTAGGAGCTTTTTGGTGGCGCTTGCGCTGCGATAAATATTTTTTTTTGGCTTTCCCGCGGTTTCGCGCATGTTTGCAAATTGACAGATCTTACTTCCGGTTGTCGGATAATCATCCAACAGGCACCTGCAAAATTCTTTACAAGACGAAAAATTAACTCTCTGGTCAACGATCTTATGAAGACGTAAAGTTTGCTAATATACAGTGGCATGGGAGTTCAAAGAGAAGTCATTAAGCCAGGAGATGGTACTAATTACAATATAAATTCCATAAATTACTAAACCTATAATGCCATTAATGGCTATATATATATATGTCATGTGCAGGTACTCAGGTACTCTCACATTCACATTCACATTCACATTGTGAATGTGAATGTGTCCTGCAGATCATCATGGACCCTGTCACTTGTGCTAATGCCGAGGTCGTTGTAACGTTTTATACATAAATGCACACCAGTCTCAGTCGGCTTGAGATTGAAATATTGTTGCGTGAATAATGCCGTGACTGCTTCAATTCATAACTATTATTCTTCCGATGTTCTGATAAAGCCCATTAAAGACATTCTTTTATCACAATGACGAAACTGCAATAAAATTGATAATCGCCTTCATCGGTCACATATTGTTCTTAGTATTAAATAGGGACCGAAAGAATTGATGGTTGTTTGATCGATAATTAAATGGAAGAAAGTGAACTGCGGTATAATTACCCATGCAGTCATTTGGGTTATACATCATACTATACACATGTACTTGACTCCCTTATGCAGCTAGGTAAGAGCCACCTTAATAATATCCTGGGTACAGAATTGGATTACCTTGGCCTGTTATAATTGGTTCTGCATGGCCAATCTGGGTCAGTCTTAATTGTTTACCTGACTTCAGCCAGCACACCCTTACCGAGCATGAAGGCTTAATAAGCCTTCAACAAGGATTTGCCAAGGATTCGAGTGCTTATGTCAATCACAATAAGCATTCGCTTAGGACTCGAGTGCTTATATCGATCACAGTAAGCACTCGCTTAGGACTCGAGTGCTTATATCGATCACAGTAAGCACTCGCTTAGGACTCGAATGCATCGCTTAGGACTCGAGTGATTAAGATGCAGTGCAGGTATAAGCACTCGATAAGGAATCGAATCCTTAGGTCTCCCACATAAGCACTCTGGAAAATGAGGGCTTGTGGCGAAGGCTAACATTTTCTGTTAACTAATAAAATTTAGACTTCAGCCAGACATATGACTCTAAAATCAGCATTCAAATTAAGGCTTCAATATATTGTTGGCCTCTTAGCCCTCGATGCTCGACTTAGAATATTTCAATACAAAACTGTTCTGAATCTGTAGCTGCAAATTAACCATAAGTCCAACATGGAGAAATATATGGAAAAATTAATAATTATATGGCAAATTTGTAGTTTTAACAATTTGTTTGGCAATATACATTTGAAAATATTCAGAATTTGTCAAGTTTCACATGGTGTAAATATTGTGGTTTAATCCGAATTTTAATAAATTAAAATTAATTAAATAATTAATACAATTAATAATTTTTCAACTTGTAGGACCCCATATGGAAATGTCATATAGGAACCTATAGGAAATTCATATTGGAAATGACGATTCACATTAGGAAAATTATAGGACCGTATTTCCTATAGGAAAATTGCCATGGATAAGAACATTTTGAGACAACCTAAAGCAATAAATAATTTTATAGGAGATTTTGCAATTTTCTCAAGATCTCTATATTTTTCTCAAGATGTGTTGGCCCACTTATAATTCAGAACAGCTAGTCTATATCATCCAAGGTACCAATGGAGACCCTCTAGCCACATCCCTGTATAAGTCTGATTCATCTCATTGCCAGTAATAAATCACTTTAACATTGTAATCAATCCTACTATTTAATTGGGACAACTGCTTCACTCTGTGTCTATGAGTTCCTGTTATGTAATCACCCTGACTTTCCCTCAATGCAAATTGAGACCAGATGGAATTTTCTCAAATTTCACAAACTTTGGATGGCTCACAATGGGAAGTCATGTTTTATATTGGTTTTCTTTATGTCACATGCAGGATTATTTACTTATAGTTTAAATTCAGGTGAGAAAATACTTTGCATTTATTTTATCAAATTATAACATATAGGATGATGTTTATATTTATACTTTATTCGTAATTTAAGTATTATAAATCACTGGCAATTTAATTTATAGTTAATAACATTTTAAATTGACAGGTCTCCAAAAAATATGAAATTTTGCTGAGGTTGCCTGACAGATACAGGTCAATTAATTGTCAGCATTACAATTTGCATGGAGTTACAAAAATAATGTTGGGGTCAGCAAAGAAAATAATTATACCATCTATTTAACTGTTATTTTAAAATTTCAGCATTAAATAGATGCATGGTATCATAATTTTTCTTTAAAATAACTGCTCAATTTTGTGCATTGATTTTTAAACTGACAATCTCCATCTGTTGACAATTAACTGCATGAATTGATATTTGGGTAAATACTAAAAAGGTTGTGTGGACTTCTGGTGTTTTATGAATTTTCAGTGTACATAATCTATTTATTATTCATAATTAATTAATTATTAGTATATGCATGGTAACATCAATTTCAGAGGAAGATAATGTTGGCATATTGAACAAGTACATTATACACGTCTTGTTTGAACCTATAAAATATGGTAATTTAAATGCAGGGGAGCCAATGGGTTCCAAAACTAGAAATATAGAGCGTTCTTAATCACGTGATTGGATACGGGACGCGCCGCCATGTTGGATGTATATCCTATAGGAGCAATATTGATATAGGAACCTATATGAGACCATATCGCTGCATGGTCCAATGATTTCCTATTTAACAAGAAAATGACAGCAAAGGGCATTAATGCAAAAAGTAAGTTATTAGCATTGTAAAACTAGCATTATATTATAAATTGGATATCTTATTTTCTTATTATTTGAACCATTTCCTTCCAGTTAATGCACACATTTAGAATATCTAATCAGCTATCTAATCTCAATTTTGGATATATGCCTGCATTTTGATATCATAAACTGAGTATCACTCAAAGGTTGGTTTATCAGATGTTAAATCCACAAAAAACATCACCAATATCATTTTTTGGGCATTTTAATAGTTCAATGCTAGCTAAAAATATTAATATTCAGTCCAATACAACTTTGATATATTTACAAACAACTGTATCATTCACATAACTCATTTTCTGAAACAAATAATATCATTTCAGTTATTTCTGATGTAAACATAATTTAAAATTTGTTTACTATTTCTCATTTCAGAATTTGAAAACGACTCCCAGAAAAGAAGACTGAGACTACATGCATCGCCAGTGGAATTGACATATATCCTAAACAATTTATTAGCTTAAGGGGCGACCTACACGGAGCCTGAGAGTACAGAAATCAAATTGCATTAAACATGGACATGATAGTGACAGCTAACATAAATTCTTGATATACATAAATACTCAAAATTGTTCATTTCACAAATATAAAATTGTTATCACTTCATAATTGTTTTGTTATTTCTAGCATCTCCAGAATGGATATCCAATTTTGATGACAGCACCCATATTCCCATGCATCCTGCATAGAGTTATCCCTCATTTCCATGCAGTATAGGTAACTCTATGAAAACAGGCCATCATTTCACCATAATCTTTAGCATTCGGGGACCAATTTAAGGATTCGAGACATGGTTCGTAAGGCTTCATTTAAGCCTTCATCATTTGCATATAAGGCTTCGAAGCCTTAAATATAAGCCTTCGAAGCCTTATATGCAAATTATGAAGTCTTATTTAGCCTTCGAGTGCTTACGGGAACCAACAAGCCTTCTATAGGGCCGACTTATTTAAATGAGCTAAACCCTCGAAGGCTTAATAAGCCTTCGAGTGCTTATGGGAGTACTTAGCTCATTTAAATAAGTCGGCCCTATTGAGGGCTAAATTCTGTTTCGAGTGCTTATTTTGCCTGTAACTGGCCCATTGCATTGATTGAGATAAGGATTCATTTAAGTCTTCATTTGTAAGCATTCGAATCCTTCCTGAATGCTTACCGAGGGCTTGTGATTTCGGTAAGGGCAGCTGTTGATCAAGGGATAATAATGATACAATCATTGCATCACCCACAAGGTATGACTGGATGATTACACCAGGTCACCCTCTCTGCCCTCAGCTCAGTCAGTTGTTGCTTAGATCTCAGACAGTAAAGAGCAGTCTCTGAGACCACAGATGAAGATCTTGGGCCGGCCCACGGCAACAGTCTGGAGCAGCTCGACAGGATCAAGTTACTGCATGTGTAAATACTGACTGAGACTGAGAACATGTAGTTCCATAGTATTCCTTGGAGATAATATATGCACCCCAAAAAATACTAAAGAACTTACAAAAAATATCAACATGTATGCATTTATGTAGAAAACACTACGACAATGACCCTTGTCACATATGACACTACGCGAGACTGGTGTGCATTTATGTATACAGAAATGCACACGGTGTGCATCTATGTATAAAAAAAACGACAATGACCCCATTAGCATCACTTGTGGACTCCAGTCCATGCACCTAAATTTTAACAGTAGTTATATATCAGGCAGTGTCTTAACATTATATCAATATATCACACAATACTGCGCTGACAATGGGTGATGGGCTCCTTGTCATAATTTGATGTAAGGTTTTATACATAAATTCACAAAATGCATTCTCGCATACGATACGGTACATGTATAATGTAACATCGCTGAAAGTATGCGTCTTTCTAGGTTTTTCAAGATTTATCTGTCCTGGAAATCCGTTAACATACGAGATAACCATCTTCTCCATTCCATTCCACTTGTTTAACTGTAAATATATTTATTCCATTTAGTCCTATTTCATTGTTAATACTGTATGTGTATTGTTTTAATTTAAGTATCCTACGCAAAAAAAATAGAGGTACCGTATAACGACCAGTATATACATAACTTCCATAGCTGTATATCAGTGAGCGAATCAATTGGAACTATTAAATAAAACGCACGCAGTAAGGTGCAGACGGTTATCCCATATTTCCAGGATTATAACTCTTGAAAAACATACGAAGATGACACCTTTCGCTGTAACATCACGTGTGATCATTGTCATCACAAAAATATGGAGACACATATGGTACTGTATCCTCTGCATACAAAGAAATTAATAGACGTAGGGGTCCAAATATTAAAGCACCATAGCAGTGTGATTATTTTGACAAAAAATATAAATGTTGGGGTATACTAGAATGCTTTGGATCTCGAAAGTACTGCTTTTGGGTGACTGAAGTATTGACACTTTTTATCCTTTTCATGACTAGAGCTTCCTGAAATTTCCTGAAAATCCTGTGCCAATGCATTCTCTTATATATGTGAGTCTTCCATAGGGAGCCTCACATATAGAAGAGAATACATTGGCCTACAATATTTACCTTTACCTTGTAATTTTAGCCAGTGCATTCTCTTATGTATGTGAGACTCGCATGTATAATAGAATGCACTGGCACATGATCTTTAATGCTGCACCAGCGTGGCTCCTGTCATGAAAGGTTTGAAGATCATTGAATCTTTTGCTAAGCCGATGAAAATTAATAAACCTCAGATGAAAGCTACCTTGGGGTGGATGCCCTTGTTCACTTCAGTCGGTCAAAACAACAATGCATTCTTTCAGCCCTTATTTAATTTTTTTTTACTAAACTACAATAAATATGGCTCTGCTTTTCAACCTCACTGATGAATTAAAGAACTTGTAGGTAGTTATTTTCCGATAATCGGAATCCGAATTGGCCATCGGCTGATAATAGCCCATCGGATATTAATCTTACCTCGCAGTTGAACATCGGCTTTTACCGATTGTCAAAAAAAAATGTTCTAGTATCTAAGGCGACACCAATTTTTAAGTCTGGTTTACGAACATGTGGGTAGAAAAAAAAGTAGATGCAGGAGGGAAAAAAATAAAAATAAAAAAAATTGTCCCCCCCCCCCAATTTATATCAAGTAAATTGTGGAATTTTACATAAATTTTACAAAAATTGTGAGAAAAAAAAATTCAAATGAAATTCTGAACCAAACAAGACATTTCTTGTCATGAAATACATGAAAATATGGATCTGTAAATGATCATAAGCAGAACCGGATGCGACAGCACATGAAAATCTGTACGCGTGTAAAAAAAATTGGGAGAAAAAAAGTTTTATTTTTTTTCATGAAATGGAAAAAAAGTTGTAGGAGGTGTTCGTAAACCAGACTTAAAAATTGGTATATGAAGTTATTGGTTCAATCGCGTTGGCACAAAATAGATTCAAAAAAAGCTTTAAACAGCTGACCTCATTACAATGTACAGGTAGTTTCCTATTGAGCATGTGCCATGCTGTGACGTCACATGCTATGCCAATAATTTGAAGCGTGCACTGAATGAATTAGTACAGTCGCGATCAGAACTGTCTTCAATAATGACCAACATGAGGAGGGGCATAATTAGCTTTAAAGCATCATTTCAATGGAGAATAGTGTATACAAAATACTTTTTCGTGCAGAAAATTGTGCTCTCGAAGTTTTAGAAAAGTGCATTTTAATGCAAGCACGATTCTACATAATTAGCTTTTTCATCTGCAGGGAACAATATGGTGAAGTAGTCCCAAATTGCACTTGTTTTTTCGCTCCGCAAGTTGCTATTGTGTGCAAGTGTTTCCCATACGGTGATAATGTCACTCTGAGTCAGCAGCTTTGATCTCTTTGTCAGAACAACTACCGGTATACATCAAAGGCAGTGCAGAACTGACTTCGGCGGAAATACTTTTGCGACAGTGTGTATATATATTTTTTTTAGATGTATTTGGCTTTGAAACTCTACCAGGATATGGAGTGCAATGGGTGTATATAGGTCCATTATGGGAACAAACAATATATATAAACATCGGAATCAGAAATCGGACGATTGTGCCTCCAGTTATCCGAAATCGGTCCGATGGGCTTTTCATTTTCGGAACATCACTACTTGTAGGATAGTGTCATTACCAGTTAACCAATCATGCCACATATTCGAAATTCAATTCAAATTAATTTTAAAATTTAATAAAATTCCCAGAACTAGTCATGAATAAAAGTGGTAAGCCTCTGCTACATGTACTATCTTATAATCATCCATCTGTTGAATGTTAATTGCAATTGGAAAATGAGGAAGAACAGAAGAGTAAACTATATTCTTTCGTTTTTTATCTTTTCAGGCTGTACTCTACCCAAAAAAGGACAGACTGTAGTAGTACATTATACAGGTAAGAATACAGGCCTAAGCAGAATGAGGTTCCCAGAGGGTGAATTTGGTAATGCTAGCCCACCATACGGGATAGCATCACTAAATTCACTATTTGCAGGCTTGCCAAACACCAAGATGTGCTGACAACTACTCCATTTGCAATACTGTGATACATTTCTTTCTAGTGAAATTGTAACAAAAGTAACCTGTTACTAGGCCTGAGAATATGGTGCCAGACATTTGCAGAATGAGGTACTCAGAGTGTGAATTTAGTTACGCTACCCCACACAGTGGGCTATTCATCACCAAATTCTTCCTCGGGGGACCTCATTCTGCATGGCCTCATCTGCTATGGGATACCTAGTGTCATATTTATGTTCCAAGATGGTGAATATTATGATGTGCACCCATTGAGAACCTCAAATATGCATTGTGTTGTCTGCCAATTTGGGGATATAGAGAAACTAAACTAAAAAAGAAAAAGAATCTTTGTGAAGAAGTTTTTTAAGAAACAAAACAGTTAGTTAATTTTATAATAAATATACTTTCCAGAAAAGATGAGGCCTTAGCTGCTAAATAGCAGAATGAGGTCTTCAGAGGGGGAATTTAGTGATGCTAGCCCACTGTGCAGGGGTAGCGTCACCAAATTCACCATCTGGGGACCTCATTCTGCAAATGTTCGGCACCGTATTCTCAGGCCTGAATGTTGCTTACATTGTATTTGTAATAATCAGATCTTTGTATTGAAAATTTAGGAAATAATATTTATAATTTACAGGTAAATTTCAAGATGGTAGTGTTTTTGATTCATCCAGAGAGAGAGGAAGTCCATTCAAGTTCAGACTTGGTAAAGGAGAAGTTATTAAAGGTATGTGTATAACCGCGGTAAAGGAGAGGTTATTAAAGGTATGTGTATAACTGCGGTAAAGGAGAGGTTATTAAAGGTATGTGTATAACCGCGGTAAAGGAGAGGTTATTAAAGGTATGTGTATAACCGCGGTAAAGGAGAGGTTATTAAAGGTATGTGTATAACCGCGGTAAAGGAGAGGTTATTAAAGGTATGTGTATAACCGCGGTAAAGGAGAAGTTATTAAAGGTATGTGTATAACCGCGGTAAAGGAGAGGTTATTAAAGGTATGTGTATAACCGCGGTAAAGGAGAGGTTATTAAAGGTATGTGTATAACCGCGGTAAAGGAGAGGTTATTAAAGGTATGTGTATAACCGCGGTAAAGGAGAGGTTATTAAAGGTATGTGTATAACCGCGGTAAAGGAGAAGTTATTAAAGGTATGTGTATAACCGCGGTAAAGGAGAAGTTATTAAAGGTATGTGTATAACCGCGGTAAAGGAGAAGTTATTAAAGGTATGTGTGCAACCGTGGTAAAGGAGAAGGTATTAAACTATTATAGCAGGGATCAGATGATGTTGTACTCAAACAATTATGAATGTGCCACTGACAAATTCAATTAATAGTGTTTTATCTCGTCTTTCATGTTTTTTTATCAAACCCATTTTACGATATGCCGAAAACAGACTTAATGCCAAATCATCGTTTTCATCTCGTATATTGCGATTCACTGTGCAAACTCTGAGTAAATTATTTCGTTGGATGTTGATTTCGTTGTTGGGTCAAACCACAAAATCAACGAATAATAGACCCCCACGAATTAAAAGGATTTTACAATATGTTGACAGTTGTTTGGGTATCTTAACCCATTCTATATTAAATATTCATTGATGAGTACAGTAATGCCCTAAGTAATTGACTCCTTAACCACTGCAGAATTATGGGTAACTTTTCAGGATTTAGTCGGAAATATGGCTTGTTGCCATTCATCGGAAAGCTGTTGGTGAGAGCTTTCCGACGAATGGCAACAAGCCATATTTCCGACTAAATCCTGAAAAATTACCCATAATTCTGCTGTGGTTAAGGGGTCGATTATTTAGAGCATTACTGTAGTTTCTACAGGAAACGTTCATATATCCTGAACATCACTCCAGATGTAGAATCCAATGTATACTTTTATAACTTTGTGGGAGAATCCATTTAGTAAAGAAAGGGCTACCATTTAATTTTCTCATTACAGGATGGGATGAAGGTGTAGCATTGGTACGTATCAGGCTTATCTCTTGTATAACCCTTTCTTGATGTGAGCTGCACTGGTGCAGCATTAAAGATCCTGTGCCATGCTTTCTCTTATATATGTGAGTCTCCCATAGGGAGCCTTGCATATATAAGAGAATGCACTGGTTTACAAGGTCATGGTAAATATTGTTAGTCCTATGTATTCTATTATATATGCGAGGTTCCCTATGGCACAGGGTTTTCCCCAAAAAAAATTCAGGAAGCTCCAGTGATGGAAGGGTTGTGTGCTTATTTCAGTTAATCAAACTGATAAGTGAGTACCCAGGCACTTTGCCCACTAAAATTATGAAACATTTAACTAATATTACCAACAATTCAAGTCACGCCGATCATAGTATTTCAGAAAACAACGTCTCAACTGCACACAATTGTAAACAATTACTCGTTAGTTTGGGGAGAATTTTCGCCAATAAACAAACGGCAATGATTGCTATGGTGAAAGTCACTGCATGTAAGTAAGATTTAACCATTTCATGACTGAAGCTTCCTGAAATTTTGCGAAAACCCTGTCCCAATGCATTCTCTTATATATGCAGAAATAACAGTTTCCAAATTATGAACATTTCCTCAAGAATATACTATAGTATACTATAGTAAATGATGTTATGGATGTGATACTATCTACAAAACACACTTTGTGTGAGCCGAGCATTTGTTTATATACAGCACGTAAATAGTGAGCGATAAGCAAAACACTCAACACCGTGGCAATTGTTTTAGGAGAGTGATTCACGGTGACCCATTCAACACCAAAATCTTGACACACACAGTGGGCTAGCATCACCAATTTCACCCTCTGGGAACCTCATTCTGCTTAAGCCTCAGCTGCTATGAGAGAACTAGCATCAGATTGAAGTTCCCCAGTTGTAGTTGGTGATGTTCACCTATTAATCACCTGGGTTATGCATTTTATCTTCTGCAAATTAAGGGATATAGAAACTGAATAGGAGGGAATAAGCAACCTAAAACAATGTTAATTTGAGACTATAGATACTTCCCAGAAGATGGGGCCCAAGCAGAATGAGGTCCACAGATGGCGAGTTTGGTGATGCTAAATTCACCCTCTGGGGATCTCATTCTGCAAATGACAGACATTTGCATTTGCAGACTTGACCATTCCACTGCTTACTTACAGAGCTGAAAGGATTCCATTCAGAAATTAAATGAGTAAATTTGGTTGTTTGACATTTCAGATGAGTTTAGGAGAGCGATGTCTACTCACATGTACTGCAGATGTAGCGTATGGAGATCGAGGACATCCAGGAATATATCCTTTTTATACGCCCATTTGTAAAAAACGGGATGTACTATGTTGTTCTTCTGTCCATTTACCTGTCCGTCCGCTTTTTCATTTCCGGATGATAACTTTAGTAAGTCTCAACTGAATGGAATGAAATTTGGTATGTGAGTTTTCTAGTCCACAGGGTTCCCGCGGGTCCTTGAAAACCCTTGAATACCCTTGAATTTAAAAATCATTGTTCAAGGGCCCTTGAAACCCTTGAATTCCAGTACCAGCCCTTGAAAACGCTTGATTGTGAACCTAATATATAAACACAAGATAGAAGGTATACACCAGGTTATAACGCAATGCGAACGCACGATGTCAACTCACATAGAAACATACGGAACACAGTGACCTAACGACCTTTGACCAACTGACATAGAATGTAAATAGTGGCTATTACGCGCTATGAATTTCACACTGTTTACAGTAGTAACAATCGATCGAGTAATTATGTATTGTTCATTGTGATTGGTCAATGACTATCCCCTCTAGCTAATGACAAATCAAATTGCGCGTAACATATCCGAAGTCGGCTGAAAAAACAGCGTGTTACCAATGCTCGAAATAGAAATATGACAGGAGGGAAATGCAAATTCAATAATAAATGGCTCTCAAATCAAGAGTATTCTGCGTGGCTACGCGCAGTAGCTGACAACAAACACAAGGCAAGGTGCTTATTCTGTCAAACGAATATAGACCTCTCTGTCATGGGGGAGCATGCCATTAAATGTCATACTAAAAGTGACAAGCATAAAAAAGCTGTCAGAGAGAGGGGGAACTTAATAAGCATTTCCTCTGCCTTGAATTCCGCTGCCAGCTCAGACCAACAACAACAACAACAAGAGCAGCGCAATACTAGTACTAACCAACCTGTAACTATTAGCACTGTGTCGTCCCTGGTGACCAGCAGCGATGTACTTAAGGCTGAACTTTTGTGGTGTGCAAACATGTGTGCAAGTCATTACAGCTACAACAGCTGTTCAACTGTATCTAAAGTATTTCATCAAATGTTTCCTGATAGCCAAATAGCTAGGCAGCTGAGTATAGGGGAAAACAAATCGATGTATTTAACTGTGTTTGGTCTTGGTGCATATTACCAAAATATTACTCTGGACAATATAAAATCTTCAGACATGGTTGTTATCCATTGAATACATGTGTCTCATGCCCACATGTTGAATAAATATTGTTAACACAGCACCCTACTTTTTCCAGGTTACAGGCTTTCCGCCCCGCAGGTTCTTGAAAACCCTTGAATTTTTAGCATATAACTCCTTGAAAACCCTTGAATTTTGACCCCGAATACTCCTTGAAAACCCTTGAATTTCATATGAAAATAGCTGCAAGAACCCTGAGTCCAAAATAGAGGTCAAGTTCAAATTTGGATTTCAGCCTCCCTCCCAATTATCAAGTTGGAATTTGTACTCAATTTTCATTTCCGGATGATAACTTTAGCAAGTCTCAACTGAATGGAATTTGGTACATGACTTTGCTAGCACAAAATACAGGTCAAATTTGACTTCGGGTTCCACTCACCAATTTCGACCAGAGTTATGGCCCTTTGTTGGAATTACCACCGGTGTATTTTTCCACTCCATAGCGATGCTCTTGTTTCTAAGTACTATACATTACATAACTCCCCTCAAATTTGGGTGATGATTACTTTGGTTATCTGAATCTTGTCAAGATTGTTTAGTCCATGTGGATTACTTTACATGAAAACACAGGTTAATTTACAATCAGGGTGGAGTAATAACTTTACATATATGAATTTTATCAGAGTTATTCTCCTATTCAAAAGATGATTAGCTCATATTTTGATTTCCAGAAGATAACAGGAACGTCATTAAATGGGAAATGGAACTGAACTTGAATTGTAATTATCACCAAAAAATACAGCTAATTACAATTCACAAAAAAATATTTTCAACCAAATATTTATATATGGGTGAAATCTTCATCGTTGGTATGTCTTTATATACAACCTGCCCCATTCAATAAGCCATGACCATTCCTCCTTTTCAAGAATTCTAATTATAACCAATAGTTCAGTGTCCAAGATATCTTTGTCAGAGGTATATTTTCTTTTCCAAAATGTGTATCTCCTAATGAGTATCTTGGACACTGAAGTCATAGGGCCCTCACAGTTGGAGTCAACATTCCACCCCGCACACTTGGTCAAACGCATCGAACACACAGAAGGGAGTAATAAAATACACCGTCAATCTGATTTATAGAAAATGGCTGGTCACGTGGCGACTGTCCGAGTGGGAAATGGGAAAGAACTCTAGCATTTGACATTGTCGGTGTAGGTATTTCATACCAATTTTTAAAAACTCGGGGGAGCATGAAGGATATAACCAATGTTCAGTGTCCAAGATACTTATTAGAAGATACATATTTTGGGTAAGAAACATATATGAATTTTATCAGAGTTATTCAACAGATAATTAGCGATTATTTTGATTTCCAGATGATAGTAGGACCGTCATGATCTGGACCCAAAAATTTGGGAAATGGAACTGAACTGTAACCATCACAAAAAAAACAGTTAATTACAATTCACACAAAAACATTTTCAGCAAAATATTGATGACGTTGGGTGAGATCTTCATCATAAGTATGTCTTTTTTATTATATGCTTCCCCATTAAATAGTGGGTAATTGCCGCAAGTAAATATTGTATTTAGTGTCTAGACCGACAGTAAAGATATAATTTTGTTATTCAAAAATGATATCTTTTATGTCGCTTACTTCTGGTAAAATCACTGAATAATAGTAAAATAATATCAATGCGCGAAATAAAAATTATAAAAAAGACTTGTTTAAACTGAAATAATGTTGTTATTTCATGATTAGAATGTCATCTTATTGTTATTTGGGATATTAAAGCGGTATCCGTCCATAATTATTTGTCGCTTTTAGTGATAATATGTGGGAACTATTTTCTTTAGCGGACAACTAATTTCTCACCATTTGAAAGTGGTTCATTGGCTATCAGCTGGTGAACAACAACAATCAATTTTCAACTGAAATTTAGTGTATGCTTTGTGAGAAATGATTTGGCATTTAATTAAGGAATATTGATACATTAAAAAATGATTATCGACATAGTTAAAGCATATAATAAATAGACCACCTATGGTATTTTGAGTGAATCCCATATTATTTCATGAGTGACCAGCAGTTGAAATATAAATTTTCAACCAGCGACCACACTAGTCACTCATGAAATAATTATGGTAATCACTCAACAACCATAGGTGTTCTCTATATACAGTAATGTTCTAAGTAATCG
The DNA here is from genome assembly GCA_032622095.1 of Siphonodentalium dalli. Lineage (NCBI taxonomy): Eukaryota > Metazoa > Mollusca > Scaphopoda > Gadilida > Siphonodentaliidae > Siphonodentalium > Siphonodentalium dalli. The sequence continues at coordinate 163,812,157 of CP136069.1, forward strand.
ACTTCTTAACCACAGCAGAATTATGGGTAACTTTTCAGGATTTAGTCGTATACAACCTGTCCCATTCAAACGAGCCATGACCATTCATGATATACACGTAGAGATTATTCATAATTTCTCAACTATTTTCCTTGACAATCACACTATCCCTCCAAAGTCGATACTCGTATTTGATGTGGAGTTGTTAAAACTAGAATGATGTGATTGTTAGAAGAGAATAACTTGCTGGCTTTGTTATTCTGCTGACTGATGATCGCTGGACAAAAATTGAGGGACAGTTCGTTGACATTTTTGTTTTCGGATTTCCAGTCTTCAATGCCACGAGTGTTCCTGTGCTATGATTTGTGCCATATATGGAAGAAAATGTTCTGTTAGTGTGATTGAACTACCTCCTGTTAATGTTAAAGATGCATAATCCCATATTAACGCTCCCATATTACTATTTGTTTGGCTTCGGGGGTAAAAAATATTTGAATCGAGTCAAGGAACACACCATCAAAGCTCAGAGTGATCAGATATAAATTTTTTAATTTGTTATTTCTCGAGATGTGTACTTATTTGTGGCCTGGAAAAAATCGTCAAGGCAACGGTCTCAGACAAAATTGCAGATGAAGATGGATAACTCTAAATGAAGTTGTAATACGGCCATATTTTGTGATAATCAAGTGATAATACGGCCATATTTCATTGAACAACATGTTGATAGATAACACGTTTTGGGAAATTTTATACCATAGTTGACAGTGGTTAGCATTATTTTGTTGTAATTAATCGATTCTGATAACTAAAGCGTATTTTGAAGAAATGTTATTGTTGTAACTTGATGATATGGGGACCGTCTAATCGGATTGAGTACCTTTAAAGATATATTGTTTATCCCTTTCTTTACTAAATACTATTGATGCAAGCCTGCAAATAGTGTGTCTGTTTTTTGCAGAATGAGGTCCCCAGAGGGTGAATTTAGTTATTTTATCCTGCACAATGCGCTGGCGTCACCTAATTCCCTGTCTGGGAACCTCATTCTTCTGTATGTGTAGAATGCGTGAATTTTACTGGGGAGGCATTCATAGGAGCAGATAGCTCCGTTGGTTTTTGGCCGACCTCTGAGCTACACCTTCGATATGGTCGAGAGTTCGAATCCGACATGGTATCTGTCAGACTTTGTGTCGCCATCTGCACTCCCAGTACCAGGTACCCGGTGGGTATTGCTGTTACAATAGTCACACCTGTTAAAACTGACATAAACAGAAAGGATATTAAAATATAGACATATTTTGTTCTTAAACCAATCATAAATATCTCGTAAATAGTATGTTAATGTCAAGTTCGCATGCTGTGTTTAGAAAACAAAAGCCAGGTTCTGTGACCTTTTTGGCTTTTGTTTACTTGACAATAACATACTATTTATGATTGGTGTAACAAAAAATGTCTATATTTTCCTCTGAAATTTTTTTTCGGGGACTATTAAAATAGCCGGTGTCCGTCCGTGTGTCGTACCGTCCGTCCGGAAATGGTTTCCGGATGATAACTTTAGTTTCGGTTATTAGATCAAAAGCATATTTCATAGGTGAGTTTATTTAATATTCTTTCCGTTTATGGCAGTTTTAAAGGATGTGACTATTTTAACAGCAATACCTACTGCATGCCTTTAGTAGTACAGGGTGGGAATTTTAATAGCAGTACAAGGCAGAATTATAGTACAGAGTGGATAAAGCTTGAAATGGTGCATCGGTCATTTGTAGAATGAGGTCCCAGAGGGTGAATTTAGTGATGCTATCCCACATGGTGGGCTAGCATCACTAAATGCCCCCTCTGTGAACCTCATTCTGCTGAGGTCTCAACTGCTATGGGACACATAGGACCAGGTTGAAGTTGGTGATGTTCACCCATTAGTCACCTCGATTAAGCATTTTATCTTCTACAATTGAGAGGATGTAGAAACTGAACAGAAGGGAAAAAGTAACTGAAAACAATATTAATTTGAGACTTTAGATACTTCCAAGAAGATGAGGCCAATGTATGGGTAGCATCAATAAATTCACCCTCTGGGGACCTCATTCTGCAGTTGACAGACACTATTTCAAGGCTTGAGAGTGGAAACTTTTTAAATAGAATGAAACTGCACTGCACTAGTTGATGTATATCGCTATTTATAAGTTCACACACTTCAACTATCTTAACTTTATTAGGCCATGGTTAATTAAGTTTATGTTTAGCATCACCAGGGATTTTTTTACCCTGTGCCAATGCATTCTCTTATATATGCGAGTCGACCATAGGTCGCCTCTCATATATAAGAGAATGCATTGGCCTAACAATTTTTTAGCATTTTTTTTAAATAAATGTTTCTTACAATTTTTAGGACATAAAATAAAAAACATCCATTACCCTGCAGGGAGCCCCACACATATATAGAAGCATATAGAAGAGTGTCGTCTGCTCATGTTTGTCTGGGTCTCTGTATAGGTGAAATTATAAAATTGTTAAAGAATACAAGAACAAATTATTAAAATGATAAAAAATTGTTAGGCCAATGCATTCTCTTATATATGCGAGGCGACCTATGGTCGACTCGCATATATAAGAGAATGCATTGGCACAGGGTAAAAAAAATCCTGACTTACGACTGGATTTGATATGGCGGGTCACATATAGTACAATGTAATTATAACTCCATGAATATTACCACCAATCTTTGTTTTACATTCAGTTCATGCAAATGAAGCATACTGGTACATTTGTTTAAACAAAGAGTAAATGTTCCTATTTGAATTTGACGAGCAACGCTCTTTGGGACAGTGGAATTCTGCATTGTGCCAATAATTAATAAAATGCATTATTATTTTCTGCCAAAAAAGTAAATGCGGCAAATAATGCTAACATAAAATGAATTAACCATGGCCTTACTTGCACTAACACATATATGTTTCCATTCAATCACAATTGATTTTCTGGATAGAAAAAAAACCTAGTACTAGTATTAGCATTCCTTTTTAGTAGTATGAAAACTAGTTGGAACAACGACAATTACTTCAAGTTTACAAGAAGAATGGTGATCTTCCCAAACAGGCCTCAAAATATGGTGCTGGACATTTGCAGAATGAGGTCCCCAGGGGGTGAATTTAGTGAAGCTACCCACTCACAGCTGGCTAACTGTTAGCCGCTAACATCACCAATTCATCGTCTAGGTACCTCAGTCTGCTATGGGAGACAAAGACTCAGATTTATGTTCCCAGATGGTGATGTGCACCCATTGGGCACCTCAATTATGCATTGTGTTGTCTGACAATTTATGGATATAGAGAAACTAAACTAAAAAAGGAAAAGAAAATTTCAAAAGAAACTAAAAAACTCACTAATTTGATAATAACAGAGAACATGGACACCTCAGTCTGCAAATGTCCAGCATCATATTTTGAGGCCTATTCCCAAACTTTTTATAATTCTTCTCGGATGGTGGGTGACTATGGTGTTGGTGGGAAAATTTTAATAAATGTACAGACCCAAATAAGAACCTTACATGGTGGATTTTTCTTGTTATATTATAATGCCTATCTATTCTTATTTAAAGAGACGTCTGTCTTTGCATGTAATAGACCCAGACTGCATACTGGGGACCTCAAGTGTGACTGTCATTTGCAGAATGAGGTCCCCAGAGGGTGAATTTAGTGATACTATTCCGCACTGCTACCATCAGATTGAATTTCCCCAGTTGAAGTTGGTGATGTTCACCCATTAGTCACCTCGATTATGCATTTTATCTTCTGCAAATTAGGGGATATAGAACTTCCCAGAAGGGAAAAAGTAACTAAAAACAATGCTAATTTAACACTATAGATAATTCAAAGAAGATGAGGCCTAAGCAGAATTAGGTCCACATGGTGAATTTGGTGATGCTAGCCTTCTGTGTGGGGGGTAGCATTACTAAATTCACCGTCTGAGGACCTCATTCTGCAAATGACAGACACACTATTTGCAGGCTTGATAATACGCCTTTTATCACTACAGTGAAGTGGCCTGTGGCAGTTTGTCTGATCCAGGACCTCACCTTCTCAACTCAATGTGATATGGAGACTCAGATCACTTCACTGTATTGGTATGTATAGTAATGCACTAAATAATCGACTCCTTAACCACAGCAGAATTATGGGTAATTTTTCAGGATTTAGTCGGAAATATGGCTTGTTGCCATTCATCGGAAAGCTATCACTGAGAGCTTTCCAATGAATGGCAACAAGCCATATTTCGGACTAAATCCTGAAAAATTACCCATAATTCTACTGTGGTTAAGCAGTCGATTATTTAGGGCATTACTGTATTTAGCTGCTAGTCCTGTCAACAGGCCTCAAAATATGGTGCTGGACATTTGCAGAATAAGGACCCCAGATGGTAAGTTTAGTGACGCTGCCCTGCACAGCAGGCTAGCATCACTAAATTCACCATCTGGGGACCTTATTCTGCTTAGGCCTTGTCTCCTCTGGAAAGTACTTTTATTATCAAATAATTTTTTTTTTAGTTTCTTTAGAAAGGTGCTTTTTCTTTTTTAGATTAGTTTCTCTATATCCACAAATTGGCAGACAACACAATTGAAGTGCCCAATGAGTGCACTTCACCATCTGTGAACTTAAAATCTATGTCTTGGGTCTCCCATAGCAGATGAAGAATGAGGTCCCCCAGAGGATAAATATGGTGATTCTAGCCTGCTGTGCGGGGTAGCATCACTAAATTCACCCTCTGGGGACCTAATTCTGCAAATGACTAGCATCATGTATTGAGCCCTGCTTGTCTTTCCATGTCTTAAGTGGATTAATGAGAAAACTACATGCTGTTAGAAATTACTTTTTAGATCTTGTTTCATTTGGTGTGTATTCCAACTGGAAACAGTTGATAAACTGATATTGTTTTTAGAATTTGATTGTGTATGAATATTATGAAATAAAAAACATAAGATTGTTTGGTTAAATTTTTTTTAACAAAGTCATCAGATATGCTAATTTGATATATTATCGTAAATTCGTGAAACAGATTATTTACTTATGATGTATGTTGTTGCAGTAGTGCATGTCACTCCACTGAGTCAAACTCGAGTCAATGCTGGCCAATCAGAATCGAGAATAAATGGACCTGTGCTGGCCAATCACAATGAAGAATAAGTGAAGTGTATTGGAAAAATGCATTGTATGTAAATAGTTTATAATGATTTAATTATATGATGTAAATGATATGCAATTGTACGAAATATACAATGAATGGATTAAATGTGAAAAAGAATTTATATTTTTGCTGTTTCGTCCAAGACCCAATTTAGGCATATTAAATTGCAATTCAATATAGTTATTATCCCTTTCTATACTAAATACTCATTTATGATTAGTTCCCAAAGGAAATATTCAGATAATAAGTTCTGTTTGTTGAACTTATTATGTGAACTATTCCCACCAATGAATATGAATACTCTGCATGTATTGCTTATATTTCCTGAACATCCCTCCAGATGAATAATAGACTGTTCCTATGTACACTTTTTAGCTCACCTGAGACGAAGTCTCCGGTGGAGCTATAGTCATCACTCCTCGTCCGCCTGTCCGTCCGTCAAGAATCATCTTCTCCGTCAGAACTGTAAGACGGAACGGGTTCATATTTGGTGTGGATGTTCCCTAGGTGAATCACATTCAGATCTGTTCAAATGAGGTCATCAGGTCAATTAGTGGAGAAAGCAGGGCCACAACTCTATTCCTTCATAGTAATTCTTAGAACGACTTCTTTTCCAGAACTATAAGGCCGAATGGGTTCATATTTGGTGTGGATGTTTCCTAGGTGACTCACATTCAGATTTGTTCAAATGAGGTCACCAGGTTGATTAGTTGAGAAACCAGGGCCATAACTATTTCCCTCCATAGTAATTCTTTTAAACATCTTCTTCTCAAATACCATCAGGCCAAATGGGTTCATATTTGGTATGAAGGATCCTTGGGTGACTGGGTGACTGGGGTTCAGATTTGTTCAAATGAGGTCACTGGGTCAAATGTGGGCGGGGCCAGGGACATAACTCAAAAACTCAACAAAAACAAATTTAGATTCAACTCTTTAACCAAAAAAGAAAAGAAATGATATATTTAAAAATAAAAGAATTGTTTTTTTTTATTAAAATATTAAAAAAATTGTATTTAACTCCATGGTCAATTATATATATATATGTATTGTTAAACATTTTTTGAAAATTGAAAAACTAATGCCATTACATTTCTGAAGGTTGTGCCCCCTGGCCATTCACTCAAGTTCACTGCTTCTGCCACCCTGGTCCCAAAAATAAAATTTACTCAAATTCTTGACAGAGAATCATTAATAAGAAGCATTTACTTTGGCTGTAACTGTATGCTGGGTATGCCTACACAATCATGTCAAGTGAAATCTGACATTTTTATAAACATTCCCTGGAGATCTGCTCATTAATTCCCAATCTTATCATGTATTGTTCAAATCTTTCAACAGGGCAAATAGCATGCCTGTCATTTGCAGAATGAGGTCCCAATAGGGTGAATTTAGTGATGCTGTTCCACACAGTGGGCTAGCATCACCAAATTCACCATCTGGAGACCTCATTCTGCTTAGGCCTCATCTTCTGGGAAGTATCTATAGTATCAAATTAACATTGTTGTTGGTTACATTTCCCTTCTAGGAAGTTTCTATATCCCCTAATTTGCAGAAGATAAAATTCATAATTGAGGTGCCCAATGGGTGAACATCACCAACTTCAACTGGGGAACTTCAATCTTATAGTAGGTCTGCCATAGCAGTTGAGGGCCTTAGCAGAATGAGGTCCCCAGAGGGTGATGCTAGCCCGCTGTGTGGGATAGAGTCACTAAATGCACCCTCTGGGGACCTCATTCTGCAAATGACAGACACACTATCACAAGGCTTTATTGCATAATACATTGTGTTGCTTGAGGCCAGGCATGTACAATGTAGGAACATACACGCTTTTAGTGATGCTATCCCACACAGCGGCTAGGATCACCAAATTCACCCTCTGGAGACCTCATTCTGCTTAGGCCTCATCTTCTGGGAAGTATCTATAGTATCAAATTAACATTGTTGTTAGTTACATTTCCCTTCTAGGAAGTTTCTATATCCCCTAATTTGCAGAAGATAAAATTCATAATTGAGGTGCCCAATAGGTGAACATCACCACTTTGATTCAACTGGGGAACTTCAATCTTATCCTAGGTCTGCCATAGCAGTTGAGGGCCTTAGCAGAATGAGGTCTCCAGAGGGTGAAGTTAGTGATGCTAGCCCGCTGTGCGGGACAGCATCACTAAATTCACCCTCTGGAGACCTCATTCTGCGAATGACAGACACACTATCGCACTATTTCAAGGCTTGATTGTATAATACATTGTGTTGCTTGAGGCCAGGCATGTACAATGTAGGAACATACACGCTTTTAGTGATGCTATCCCGCACAGCGGCTAGGATCACCAAATTCACCCTCTGGAGACCTCATTCTGCTTAGGCCTCATCTTCTGGGAAGTATCTATAGTATCAAATTAACATTGTTGTTAGTTACATTTCCCTTCTAGGAAGTTTCTATATCCCCTAATTTGCAGAAGATAAAATTCATAATTGAGGTGCCCAATGGGTGAACATCACCACTTCGATTCAACTGGGGAACTTCAATCTTATCCTAGGTCTGCCATAGCAGTTGAGGGCCTTAGCAGAATGAGGTCCCCAGAGGGTGAATTTAGTGATGCTAGCCCGCTGTGCGGGATAGCATCACTAAATTCACCCTCTGGAGACCTCATTATGCGAATGACAGACACACTATCGCACTATTTCAAGGCTTGATTGTATAATACATTGTGTTGCTTGAGGCCAGGCATGTACAATGTAGGAACAGACACGCTATTTGCAGGCTTGCTCCTTTGATGATTGTGATTCAGATTTGTTCAATCAGGGTCACCAGGCCAAGTAGGTGCAAGGCGAGCTACATTACTCTTTCTCTCTATAGTAATTCATGATATGTCTTCTATGCAAGAATCAAATGGCCTGTTTTCAGGTACCGATAGAACCCGAAGCCACGACAAATAGTTTTCATGGCTGGCTCAACCGATTTTCGTGGCTGGTTTGCTAGCTAAGCCGGCTCAATCACACCGTTCGTGGCTGACGAAATATGGCGGCTCAGCCGGCTGAGATGGTATTATTCAGCGTATTTTCGTTTCCGAAATGTTCCTAATCCAGCTGTTACCGGTTATAGACACCGTTTTTTAGCGTTTGTGGTGAACCCGTAGAATTCCAGACCAAACGTAATCTTTTGATGTTTGGCTTTTCTATTATGGCGAACATTCACGAAGGACTGGCATGGATATACTATATAGTTTCCCATCGAATCAGTATAAGTAGTTACATTGGGACTTCTGTCGACTTCAGACTGCTATCATCACTACCATCTTGCGATATATGCATCGTTGAATGATGAACCCGATAGTAATGATATGTAATATTTCAAACTATTTTCTATTCTTATGTGTTTATATATTGACAAATGCCAGCGATGTCTGAGACTGGGTGTTGTCGATTTATATTTGAACCCTTTCAATACAGATTGGACGCGCCCATTCAGTTATATGAAAGCATGCATTGGGATAGTCTATTCCACATTAAGGGGCCCGTAGTCCAAGTCTTCTTGTACTAAAACCAGCTAAACACCAGCATCTCGCCATACCAATATCTTAGCTGGTTTTAGTACAAGAAGACTTGGACTAAGGGGCCCGGTGTTCTGATAATAGAATAACCATGCCGTGTCCTTGCGAGTATGCCAATATTAGCCAATACTGTTTAGTTCTTTGCGATTCACAGTACAGTTGTGCTTGACATATAAGCCCATGCACATGGCTCAGCCATTTTAAAATTACGGCGGCGGAGATTTTTAAATGTGGCTGGCGTTAGAGATAATATGGCTGGCGGCGGCTTGTGGCCAATATGGCTGGCGGCGGCGGCGTGCGATGGCGGCTTCGGGCTCTAGGTACCGAGAACTTCTGTAAAATACATTTAACCTGCTCATGCTGAACCAGACACAAACGTTCTCAATTTGATCACTTTAATAATAGTATTGCTGTGGCACACAGATCGGACAGGACATCTCAAAACATGCTTATATTTGGTATGAAATTACCTTCGGTGACAGATTTGTGAAAATGGGATCACAAAGTCAAATAAGGGCAGAGCCAGAGCCGTAACTATTTCACTACATAGTAATTCTTAAAATATGTTTGCAAGAACTAGTTGGCTTATTTAGCATGGAATGTTCTTCATACATTGCACATTTGACTTATGTGTCACATGGGTAACGTTCAGTGCCAATAGGTAGATGCTTATATGACAAAAGGACTATTTGTCCCCCAAAATTTGTTTTTTGGGGACAATTAAAATAGCCAGTGTCCATCTGTCTGTGCAGAAAGTTTCTGGATGAGAACTTTATTTTGGGTTATCAGATCGAAATCAAATTTGGTTTGAGTTTTGAGCAAGATCGAATATGGATTCGGTCGGCCCATTTTTGCCTGAGTTATGGCCACTTTTTTACTTAGAATATTGCTGTTTTGAGTGAGGTTACCAGATGATAACTTTAGTTTGTGAGATCAGATCTGAACCAAATTTGGCATGTACGGTAATCAGCTCCAAATACAGGTCAAGTTTGAATATGGATTCGGTCCACCCATTTGTGCCGGAGTTATGGTCCTTGTCGACTTAGAGTTTGCCAATTATTTTGGTTTCCATATGATAACTTTAGTTTTTGTAATCTGATTGTTTTTAATTTGGTGTGTGGATTAACCTCATGAAAATACAGGTCAAGTTCGAACTTAGGTTTGGTCGGCCCAGTTTTCCCAGAGTTATGGTCCTTGTGAACTTAAAATGTGCAGATTATTTTGGTTTCCGGACGATAACTTTACTTTTAGTTATCCGATTGTTTTTAAATTCAACTGAATCTCTTGATATTTGGTACGTAGTTCAAATTTCAAAAGACAAAGGCCAAGTTAGAATTTGGTCACATTCCATTAAATTTTGACAGAGTTAAAAAAAAGCTATCATTACTAATAAAGCCACCTTTTCGGGGGACACGTGGTCAGTGACCTTTTATTTGGTTATAAAATTATGTATGTTTTTTTCTAAATGGTTAGACAAATGGTCACTTTCGTGAATTAGGCTATCTATTAATGATCATTGGGATCTGCAAAGTTCGAGATTTGATTTGATGTGAAATCATTCAAATCTGAATGGAAATGACTGCGAAGATTCAATAAATTTTCTAACCCTCCCACAATGGGAGATTCCTGCGACTTTATCTGATATATGAACTAGAATGTCCTTAAAACACTGCCATATTCATGGTTAAACAATGGGAGATAACCATAACCATGTAAAATTTATTATGGTAAGCACGTGGGTCAGTTCAAAATGCCTTGAATAATAAACAGAGTTGTCCCACCTATTCTCCATATTTAAAATTTCCATGGTAGATCAGTCGTCTTGTTCTGTACGATATTCTGTCAATGTGCAGATTGTGACATAAATAAAAAAGTTTTTTTCTGTAACACTTTGGATATGGATGCTTCCAGAATAATAACATTATACAGTTGTCGCCCGCTGTCGAGGGAGACATTCCGTTCTCGAGCGGGTGACAAATCTCAATGTCTCCCGAGAAGAAGCGCAACAACTGTTTTGTTATCCGATTATACCACAGAAAAAAATCCTTGCCATCCACACGCACGATGTTGCACTGAGTCACGAGTGTTTTCTTTCCCGAGTATGTATATTTTCAGTAACTACTTATCGTCCTATAGGATTTTTGTTCCATAAAAGATAGTCAAAGCGTTTGATAATCAGCGTTTATTTACGATAATTTTGGTGGCTAAATCGTCAATATCGGTCCATGGAATGTAAACCAATAAGCCATATATATAGGTATGTTATCGCCTTCTGAAATGTGGCATATTCAATGTGCGCGGAATTTACTCGCGATGTTCATTTCATAACGGTCTTCCCCGAAAGCTATTGGGAAGTTGTCAACTTCATTAATGTACAGTCATATGTGTCAGTGCTCCCAAGTACATGGCGACCCTCACACAAAATACTTCTATGATCACATTGCAGACATCGCGGAGCGGTCTGATATCATGGATGAGCTTACAGTACCATTCATTCGCGACAAACGTATGCATTACGTTGTCTACCAGCAAACATTTATAACCAACCAATCTCAAGGGATCCACTCTTTCAATCTTGCACCATAATGTCGACATGAACATATTGAATCACCAAGATGTTTCGATATAAAAAGTGCATAATAACGCTTGTCCGATAAAAGTATCAACTTAAAAGTTCGAATATTAGTGTTCACTAAATATATGCAAATTAGCAAACACCACAACTGGTGTGTTTTGCGAATCCGTGGGGTATATAAGAACTATTTTAGTACGTGGTAGTGATGTAAAATAGATGAGTTACTGCAGTGTGTGTTTGGAGATATTCTTGCAATATAACATCAAGCGGGCGACAAAAACAATGTCTCCTCCCGGCTCAGTGGGCGACAGTGTGATTTGTCGCCCGGCACGTGACAGGACATGGGCCAATCAGAAGGGTGGAAAATAGGGAGGAGGGTAACAATATACATGGCTGCCGGCAGAATGGGACAGAGAATTCCAAAGATAATCAGGAAGTGCTGGCTAGCTGAGAGGAATTGTAGCGATAAGAGAGCCACGAAAATGTAACCTTATGTGGCCCGCCAATTCTGTATACTTTGTTGTTCATCATGTAATTAAATATATTGTTCAGTTGTGCTCAAGAAGTTTAGTCTGACGTCTATTTACCTGGGAGTGCTATATTTCCTTCATATCCGATTTAAGTTATCGATTCAATCTTCTAGTCAAAATGTAACAGTATGGCAATAATAAGTTACTCATGCTCTTTCCAATATTTGCCTGCAAGAAAAATAAATTCCAAAAATCTCGCTGTAATTTTTATTACAGTGGTTCAAATCAATGTGAAATGTGCCATCAGTCCTGTACGAAGCTGGCTGGATTCCTAAATGTGCCATCCGTCCCGCACGAAGCTGACTCGATTCCTAAATGTGCCATCAGTCCTGTATGAAGCTGGCTCGATTCCTAAATGTGCCATCAATCCTGTATGAAGCTGGCTCGATTCCTAAATGTTCCATCCGTCATGTACGAAGCTGATTCGATTCCTAAATGTGCCATCAGTCCTGTATGAAGCTGGCTCGATTCCTAATAAGTGCAAATATGTGACTCACGCAAAGTGACGGGTATCTTGATTGGGTATCAGAGCAAGTTTCTGAGTTGCTAAAATGAGAAATCCAGACCATCGTAATGTGAATTTATAACCTATGTCCTAACCACCATGGCACTCTATCCATTTAAAAAAAAGACTATAGCATTAAATTTATAAATTTTAATAAGAATAAATTATTAAATCCCAAATATAAAATATGTTTGAGCCTTTAACCACAACAGTCATAAAAATGAATTAAAGTGTCAATGACACTATAGAGCTCAACTTGGAGAAGGGATAATGTCATACATTACAGTCATTGGAGTGATAAGGAATGCAGAAAACTTTAAGCAAATGTTTAAGCAATGCCAGAGGCCAATCCGAAGAGCCATATGAACATGCTGGTCATCCTATAATACCCGCTGCGGGCAAATATTGAGTAAACCCTGTTGCGCGCACGAGTGAAGAGTACAGGTAGTTTTGTTTTGAGGGAATTTTTTTTATTAATTGTTTTTCTTTGGACACAACTCCGGATGCACGAGGTGCATGGTGAACCCAGCTTCAACCAAATATTAACAATTCGACGAATAAAGCTCCATAAAGTGACAAAATGCTCGATGAAGTGTGAGAATAAGCTTCCATGTTTCAATTTTATGTGTTTTAAGCTCCAAGATGAGTGCGTGCTTTTAATTTTGGACAACGTCAACGTTTCATTGATACAGATAATTTAGGAAACTAAATCTACATTCACATTGGAATTTGCTGCATTTAAGAAGGAAAATAATGACAATCGCATAAGACACTCCACGGTGTTGGAGTAAACCCCATTGCGGGCATGATTTTTGCCCACGTCGGAGTTTACTCCTGCTCGCATTACGTTTTACATTATCGGTATATTGTATTTTTGGAAAGATGTCTTTATTCGAGTTACTGGATAGGTATTTGGGGTTTTTAGTACCAAAACACGTCAAGGATAGAGTGTCCCATATAGACTGCTCAACGTTTTCAAAAAAATTCTCTAGAAGTGTCTGCAGTGAAAGTTTTGCTGCATGAAACTTAAATATACCCAGACATTCTGAATGCGCTCGACAAAGATTGTGTTTTTCCTCGAGAACTGATATCTGAATTTTCTCTAAACTCCTGCCACAGCATAAATAGGTATTGCCTATCATATACGTCTTCCATTGGTTAGTATAACTTCTAAATTGACTACTTTTTATACGCCCGTTTGAAAAAACGGCCGTATTATAGTATTGGTCTGTCCGTCCGTCCGGGCATCCGTTAACCTGGTTTCCGGATGATAACTTTAGTTAGAGTGAACCAAATTTAATAAAATTTGGTATGTGGGTTTATTAGCCGAAAAGTAAGTTCAAGTTCGAATTTGGGTTCCGCCCGCCAATTTTCACCTGAGTTATGCCCCTTATTTGACGTTTTTTGACTTAGAAAATCCTTGAAATTAGTTGTCCGGATGATAACTTTAGTATAGTTTATCGGAATGAATCCAAATTTGGTATGTTACTTTCTCCCGCCAAAACACAGGTCAAGTTCGAACTTGGGTTCTGTCCGACCATTTTTGGCAGAGTTATGCCCCTTTTTCGACTCAGAAAATTCAGTTTTTCTTATGTTTTTTGGTTTCCGGATGATAACTCGATTTTGGAATGTTTATACGCAAAACCCGATAATCCGATAATTTTTGCGAGAGTTATGGCCCCTTTTTTTTTACGTAATTTGACTTAGAAAATCCCTGAAATTTGTTATCCGGATGATAACTTTAGTTAGAGTGAACCGATTTCAATAAAATTTGGTATGTGGGTTTATTAGGAGAAAAGACAGCTCAAGTTCGAATTTGGGTTCCGTCCGCCAATTTTCACCGGAGTTATGCCCCTTATTTGACGTAATTCCGGATGATAACTTTAGTTAGAGTGAACTGATTTCAATCAAATTTGGTATGTGGGTTTATTAGGAGAAAAGACAGCTCAAGTTCGAATTTGGGTTCCATCCGCCAATTTTCCCCAGAGAGGGCGTATTTTGCACGCCCAGCGTAGCTCTTGTTGAACTAATTAGACTAGCCCTGGTATGGAAAAGTCTAACTGTTATGGCCCGATGTGTGGTTTACTGATGCCCACACCGGGGTCTACTGCCCGCAGCAGGATTATAGGATGACGAGCGTGATGAAGTTTTGGATGCAAATTGTTGGCTGTAAGGTGTTCAGAAGTAATTAGTCATGCAAAGAGTATAATCTAAGATGCAATAAATGTGGGCTGCAGAATGTGCCAATGGATTCAAATGTAAAATCCAAGATGACAGCCGGCAGCCATGTGTTTTTAATGAATATGTGATAAATTTGATGGCTCCCATCTGGAGTGGCCATGTTTGTTAATAAATTTCAGAAATAATCCATGGCTCCCATTGAAAGGTCACCCCGAAGATCAGAATGAAGTTTGATGACAATAGGATGAGGGTTATGGTCTGTAGGGTGCGCCAAAGGATTCAGAGAATGCAAAGAGAATAATTCAAGTTGGCTGCCAGCGGCCATGTTTTTCATCGAAAATTGCTAAAAATTTGATAGCACCCATCTAGAGCTAAATTTTCAGATTCAAATTTGAAATCCAAAATGGCTGCTGACGGCCATGTTTTTGATGGCTCTCATCTAGAGGTCACCCGAAGATCCATATGAAGTTTGGTGATGACTGGATGAGGGATGCTGCCTGTAGGGTACGCCAAAGGAAATTGTTGATGGACGCATACACGCACGCACGCAGGACGGACGCCAACCCACAGCAATAGCTCAAACTTTTAAAAATGGCTATTGCATCACAGATCAAGAATAGAGAAAATGTTATTGCACCACTCACTACCTCCATTGTCTACATAAGGCATGATTGATAACCGCTAAGTTTATTATATCAATGTAGATTTATCAGGTCAATGTACAGTTTCAACAACAAAAATGGGAAACAATGAACATGACATTGTCAAATTCAACTAATAATTAAATATAATTATAATAGTTGAATTCAGGATGTGCCTCACCTGATAATGCAATGTATTTAATAACCCTTCGAGTGCCAGGTCTGATTTTTGTATCAACCCATATACCCTGTGCCAATGCATTCTCTTATATATGCGAGTCGACCATAGGAGAGAATGCATTGGCCTAACAATTTTTCATCATTTGTTATTATTTTTTACAATTTTAATAATTTTTTCTTATATTCTTTAACAGACTTATTTTGTAGGTTTAGTGCCAGGGAATCTTACGTTTTTCATGGGCATCAAAATTATTACTATGAATACTTGGTGATAGTTTTGAGTTATAACATGCCCCTAAGGTTTTATCCAGTTTGTATTTAAATTTGCTATAGCATGCTTAAGCATACCGGCCAAAAATATTTCAACCCAAAAAAAAAAAATCAAAACAAAAATCATTTTTTATTTTTTTTAGGGCCGATTTTACAGACCGTAAATTAGGGCCGATGAGATCGGCCCCTGGCACTGAAAGGGTTAAATGAATTATATAGCTATTATACTGTTGATTAAACTATTTGTGCCTGGAAATTTTGGCAAATATCTAAAAAATCTGTTTTGACAAAAAAACAATATTGTATTTCGACACATAAACATCTGGTCACTTATCATTTACTGTATATCTATGCATGTTGTCATGAAAACGTTAAGAGTGCTGAAATATTTAACTATAGTTCTTTCAAATGGTTTGTTTGGGAAGTGGGTTATCTCTCTTTGATCTTACTTCTCCATCAGCAATAGTTATATTAAAGATACATAATCAGAAGTATCAGAAGTATCGCCCCTAAATTACTATTTCTTTGGCTTAGGGGGTAAAAAAAATATTAGATATGAGTCGAGGAACCCACCCATCAACGCCCAGAGTTATCAGATTTCGAGTTTTGAAATCTGTTATTTTTCACCACCTCGATTATTTGGTGGCCTGGTAAATATCAGATGAATGCCGACCGACATACTCTCGATATCAAATTGCGTTGAACAAAATGTTGATATATAAATAATAATTTTATACAATAGTTGACAGTGGTTTGTATTTTTTTGGCAATTAATCAATTCTGTTAACTGAAGCGGCATTTCAAGAAATGTTGTTGGAATCTGATGATATGGGGACCATCGAATCGGATTGTGTACATTTAAAATACAATAAATATATAAATAGATATTATAGCTATCAACTGTATATATAACATGTATAGTAAAGTATAAAGTATTAAAATACTAATGAGATATTATGAAAAAATATTCATGATCACCCCCCCCCCCATTTTAACATGTTCACTGCCGACGCCCAAACAATTACATGCAAAAAGTATGAGATAACTGATAACTGGTAGTCGGCAGTGAACATGTTAAGAATCAAACCTGCATCACTCAATTCAATGTACCCATCCATATCAGATGAACTGTATATACCCCTTGAGACATCTGCGGACATAGTAATAAAAACTAATCCATATCACATCACTGGTATCAAAGTTTGCCTTTGTCAAGTTTTCTGGTCACGATGAGTTTTAATAAAAAGGCCAATTGCAGTCAGCACACACAGTATAAATCCAATAACACCAAATGATGGAAATCCATATTGTGTGAGTACAATGCCACCTATCGTCGGCGAAACAGTCCTCACTAGTGAATTCACAGCCATACTCAATCCTAATATAGAACCTGCAATAGAGAACATTACATTACTGAGATTATACATTCAATCAATGTTGTTTTCGATGCATCTATCTCTGGGTGTATAGCAGTGTCAGATGCCGAACAACATACTGTATAATTACATGTAAATACACGACCAGAGATGCATTGAAAACAATGTTGATTGCTTATAATTACGCCAACAAAACATTGTTTTAGGTTAAAAAAAAATCTTTGAAACATGATTTTTTGCTTGAGTGGTAAAAATTGACAATTGCCGACTGGAAATTTGCAACAAAAACACACTTCAACCTCTTTTTTTCAATGACATTCCACATATAAGTAAGACACCACACTATTAGACAATACTTGCTGGCGTAAAATTGACATATTTAAACAATACTGAAACATCTATAATTGTTATCAACACAGCAGTGTCAATAGAAATTCAGAAGCTGTGTTCCTGAACTTCCCAACCGAATTTCCAGTCTCCGATGACTAACGGAAACAAACACAATAATTGTCATATTTTATAATTTTGTGATCAATGTCATATTAGTATTGGTATGAATCTTAAATTTTTTTAATAGTCATGTAACATATACCCCAACTAGATTATAAAATTTTGACATTTCACTGATAAGTTTTATTCATTAATTTTGTTTTTGCGGTATGGTAACTATGAACATGTGGGGCGACGGTTAGAGTCGACCAATTTCTTAAAGTATCACTGCGCTTTGTGATGCGGGGAAACAGTACTTTCCTCAGTTGATAGAGATGTAACTATCAAGCATATCTAAGTGCATTGACTAATCATATGCACATATTCTAATGATAGTGAATGTAGGTGTAATGATATCCTGAATCAACCTCAAGAGACCTGAGTTTAGTGTGCCTGTCATTTGCCGAATGAGGTCCCCAGAGGGTGAATTTAGTGACGCTCTCCCGCATAGTAGGCTAGCATCACTAAATTCACCCTCTGGGGACCTCATTCTGCTTAGGCCTCATCTTCTCTGGAGAGTTTCTTTATTATCAAATTTCTATAGAAACTTCTTCACATAGATATATTCCTTTTTTAGTTTATTTTCTCTTTACTCAAATTGGCAGACAACACATTGCATAATTGAGGTTCCCAATGGGTGCACATCACAATATTCACCATTTGGGAACTTCAATCTGAGTCTATGTCTCCCATAGCTGATGAGGCCATGCAGAATGAGGTCCCAACATGGTGAATTTAGTGATGCTAGCCCACTATGCTCAGGCTTCAAGTCTAGAGCTGATTTTCAGGGTGAAGTGACTTCTCCTTGACACAAAACTAAGGCGAACTGATCATCGTCTACGGTGAAGAACATGTTAAATAATTGAAATTGATCAGTAGTCACTACATGATGATATTATGAACAATTTAAAATGTAAATTAAAATTATAATTTTAATGGTTAAAGCAAGGGAGTAACAGAATCCACTGGGCCGATCAAAATAATGGTTCGAACCAGTATAAGACAAGTGTGTGACCTGAACCTGAAAACTGCTCAATCCTAACATCTATATTAGTCTATCTGCAGGGAATTCCCCACTGATATGTTTTTCTGAAGTAATTATAAGCTTTTAACTGACCATATGGGAGTAACCAGGACACACTGCGACGACCATGGTTCAGCCCAGTGTGAGAAATTTGAAATCTGAACATATGAATTGCAAAATCCTAGCACCTATTGAGTAGCCTCAAAGTTTCCAATTGTTAGAAACTTCAAATCTGACACCCCATATAATGTAGGAAAATTTTCAACTACTGGTCATTTGGACCAAAAGTAGGAAAATATGCAAATGATGGTCTAAAACAAAATATTCCCCACTAAGATTGTTGGAAAATCAATATACGAAAACGATTTCAACCTACTGTTTCGTGAGAAATTTCCAACTATTTTTGTGTCGGCATGATATTTCGAACAGTTGAAACATTTTGACCAAAGGTTGAGGGACATATAGCTTAATTGGTTCTCTGTAGTATTTGTGCGTACGGGTCTCTGCCCCGGCTATATAGGCTGATATGATATTCAACGGACGTTCGAAGCGATGTGTTTTACACGACACCCTTTCGATGTATGCATGGGTCTTTATATCCAGTGATTCTGTCAGGCTACTTTTAGTTGGTTATGTTGTTGAACCATTGCAGGTCGAATCCGGAGCCTTAATCTGCTTCCACAGACCTACCGCTGACGCATGCGGCCAATACATGGGGCTATCGGACATTTCAAATCATACATATATATCACTGGGGTTGCGGCTGACGCAGTTAAACGCATCCGATTTAACGAAGATGCGCTTAGCTGCGTCAGCCGCAACCCCAGTGATATATGCATGGTTTAAAACGTTGCGCCTATAGGCCTATAACCCGATAGCCGCATGCATCAGCATGTCTGTGAACACAGCTTTATACCGACATGGTCTATATTTATTGAATTTGTGTGCACAAGTCTCTACCGGTATCCAGACTGAGCCCACATGTAGTGTATATATGACTATATTTACGTATATACTTCGTTCGTTCGAAGGGAGGTCCCGCTCAGTAATTTCCGTTTGGTCAACTGCTGCACATGAAACGTTCGCCCGAACGGTAACCATCACCACCGGGCACATGCAGGAAAAAGGGCTGTTCATTCGAAGGGTACGAACCCCCTTGGCTACGGGCTTGTAAAGGTACTCAATATCCGATTTGATGGCCCCCATATCATCAGATTCCAACAACAAATTTGTTTTTTAAATGTCGCTTCAGTTATCAGAATTTATTAATTGCCCAAAAATAATGCTTACCACAGTCTACTATAGTATAAAATTGCCCAAAACCTGTTATTTATCAACATTTTGTTCAACAAAATTTGGCCGGATTGCCAAATATCTAAAACCCAAAGCCACTTAATTTTACAGTTATCCATCTTCATCCGCAATTTGGGCTCGACCTCGACCCCAAAGACAAATAAATAGTAATTTGGGAGCATTAATTCAGAATATGCATCTGTAAAATATGAAATGTTTGCATTCACATCATAACCCTGACAGCTATGCATGATAACCAAGCATAATTGTAAGAAAATAGCTGTATTTTATGCCACACCTAACATGCAGGGATGTGGTATTGTGTAATGATAACGCCCACACCTAACATGCAGGGATGGGTAATGGTAATGTGTTTTTCAACACACAGAACATAAACAGGTATGCGGATCACTGGGAGATTTTGATGTCAATAGTAAATTCGTCGATTTGGGATTTATGGATCGGACACAGTGAGAAGTGCACTGCCGACCACCAGCCTTTCACCGCCACTGGGTGGGGTAATGGTAATGTGAAATGATAATGCATTATAATGTACTACTATTTCTCACCATTTATCTTAGCCCTAACTAATGCAAAGAGACCACAAACACAATTTTAATTTTTTTTTTTAAACCTAAATATTAATAATAATAGTGATGCAGAACTTTTTATGTGCCCATTTTTTAAATTTAGTACCGGTGTAACAGGATATCTTCCCCCCCTGGATATCTTACCCCCCGGGGGGGAAGATATCCTAGGATATCTTACCCCCCACCCTGGATATCTTCCCCCCCATGTACGACTAAAAAATAATTTAACTCATTTGATATCGTTTGGTTGTGAAATGGCCAGAAAAATGTTTTTTGAGATTAAAAAAATAAATAATAATTATTAATTTTTTTTTTATTTAAAAAAAAAAAGTGACAAAATTATTGTTTTCACGAATTTGATTGTCTTTTTTTTTTCTTTCAAATGTCCAGGCTTGGATATTCCACACCCCCCCCCCCCCCCCCCCCACCCAGCACCTACATGACAGAAAAATCATCTTATGGTTTTATCGCTTATTTTGCTTTATATATTCATGAGCCAGGGTTTGGGGTGGGGGAAGATGTCCAGGTCAGGATATCTCCCCCCCCCCCCCCCACCCAGCACCTACTTGACAAAAAAATAATCTTATGGTTTTATTGCTCGTTTTGTTTAATATAGTCATGAAACAGCGAAAAATTAACTTCTTCTGAGAACAAGTTGTTTGAGTCAGGGTTTGGGTGGGGGTGGGGGGGGAGATGTCCAGGTCAGGATATCTAAACCCCCCACCCAGCACCTACATGACAAAAAAATAATCTTATGGTTTTATCGCTCGTTTTGCTTTATATAGTCATGAAACAGCGAGAAATTAACTTCTTCTGAGAACAAGTTGTTTGAGTCAGGGTTTGGTGTGGGGGGGGGAAATGTCCAGGTCAGGATATCTTCCCCCCCCCCCACCCAGCACCTACATGACAAAAAAATAATCTTATGGTTTTATTGCTCGTTTTGTTTTATATAGTCATGAAACAGCGAGAAATTAACTTCTTCTGAGAACAAGTTGTTTGAGTCAGGGTTTGGGTGGGGGTGGGGGGGGGGGAAGATGTCCAGGTCAGGATATCTTCCCCCCCACCCAGCACCTACATGACAAAATGAAAGTGTCAATGACACTGTAGCTCAACTTGGAAAGGGAATAATTTAATATATTACAGTCAATGGAGCGATTAGGAATGTGGAAAGTTGAATGTCTAATACTAGTTTATAGACATGAAGAGAAAAGTAAAATCCAAGATGGCTGCTGGCGGCCATGTTTTCAGCCGAATGACCCCAAAATGAGTCGTTCCCAACTACATGTCATCGTTAACATCAATGACAAATTTTATGACGATCAGACTAAAGGTACGACCTGTGGCCCGTGCTAATGGATTAAATTTTGAAATCCAAGATGGCCACTGGCGGCCATGTTTTTTGTCCGAATGACCCCGAAATCAGACTAAAGGTACGACCTGTAGCCCGTGGTAAAGGATTTAGTCATACAAAGAGTAAAATCCAAGTTGGCTGCTGGCGGCCATGTTTTTTGGCCAAATGACCCCCAAAATGACTCGTTCCCATCTACATGTCATTATTAACATTCATGACAAATTTTATGATGATCAGACTAAAGGTACAACCTGTAGCCCGTGCTAAAGGATTTAGTCATACAAAGAGTAAAATCCAAGATGGCTGCTGGCGACCATGTTTTTTGGCCGATTGACCCCAAAATTACTCGTTCCCAT
This sequence comes from Siphonodentalium dalli, assembly GCA_032622095.1. Taxonomy (NCBI): domain Eukaryota; kingdom Metazoa; phylum Mollusca; class Scaphopoda; order Gadilida; family Siphonodentaliidae; genus Siphonodentalium; species Siphonodentalium dalli. The sequence goes on from CP136069.1 coordinate 163,834,220, forward strand.
CTACATGTCATTGTTAAGAACCATGACAAATTTTATGATGATCAGACTAAAGGTACGACCTGTAGCCCGTGCTAAAGAATTTAGTCATACAAAGAGTAAAATCCAAGATGGCTGATGGCGGCCATGTTTTTGGCCAAATGACACCCAAAATTACTCGTTCCCATCTACATGTCAATATTAACATCCATGACAAATTTCATGATGATCAGACGAACAGTACGACCTGTGGCCCGTGCTAATGGATTAAATTTTGAAATGCAAGATGGCTGCTGGCGGCCATGTTTTTTGTCCGAATGACCCCAAAATGACTCGTTCCCATTTACATTCCAATTTCAACAGCCATGAAAATTTTTATGATGATCAGACTAAAGGTACGACCTGTAGCCCGTGCTAAAGGATTTAGTCATACAAAGAGTAAAATCCAAGATGGCTGCTGGCGGCCATGTTTTTTGGCCGAATGACCCCAAAATGACTCGTTCCCATCTACATGTCATTATTAACATTCATGACAAATTTTATGATGATCAGACTAAAGATACAACCTGTAGCCCGTGCTAAAGGATTTAGTCATACAAAGAGTGAAATCCAAGATGGCTGCTGGCGGCCATGTTTTTCGGCCAAATGACCCCAAAAGTACTCGTTCCCATCTACATGTCAATATTAACATCCATGACAAATTTCATGATGATCAGACGAACAGTACTAACTGTGGCCCGTGCTAATGGATTAAATTTTTAAATGCAAGATGGCTGCTGGCGGCCATGTTTTTTGTCCGAATGACCCCAAAATGACTCGTTCCCATCTACATTCCAATTTCAACAGCCATGACAAATTTTATGATGATCAGACTAAATGTACGACCTGTAGCCTGTGCTAAAGGATTTAGTCATACAAAGAGTAAAATCCAAGATGGCTGCTGGCGACCATGTTTTTTGGCCGAATGACCCCAAAATTACTCGTTCCCATCTACATGTCAATATTATCATCCATGACAAATTTCATGATGATCAGACAAACAGTACGACCTGTGGCCCGTGCTAATGGATTAAATTTTGAAATCCAAGATGGCCGCTGGTGGCCATGTTTTTTGTCCGAATGACCCCAAAATGACTCGTTCCCATCTACATTCCAATTTCAACAGCCATGACAAATTTTATAATGATCAGACTAAAGGTACGACCTGTAGCCCGTGCTAAAGGATTTAGTCACACAAAGAGTAAAATCCAAGATGGCTGCTGACGGCCATGTTTTTTGGCCGAATGACCCCAAAATGACTCGTTCCCATCTACATGTCATTATTAACATTCTTGACAAATTTTATGATGATCAGACTAAAAGTAGGACCTGTAGCCCGTGCTAAAGGATTTAGTCATGCAAAGAGTAAAATCCAAGACGGCTGCTGGCGGCCATGTTTTTTGGCCGATTGACCCCAAAATGACTCGTACCAATCTACATGTCATTGTTAACATCCATGACAAATTTGATGATGATCAGACTAAAGGTACGACCTGTAGCCCGTGCTAAAGAATTTAGTCATACAAAGAGTAAAATCCAAGATGGCTGCTGGCAGCCATGTTTTTGGGCCGAATGACCCCAAAATTACTCGTTCCCATCTACATGTCAATATTAACATCCATGACAAATTTCATGATGATCAGACAAACAGTGCGACCTGTGGCCCGTGCTAATGGATTGAATTTTGAAAACAAAGATGGCCACTGGCGGCCATGTTTTTTGTCCGAATGACCCCAAAATGACTCGTTCCCATCTACATTCCAATTTCAACAGCCATGATAAATTTCATGATTATCAGACTAAAGGTACGACCTGTAGCCCGTGCTAAAGGATTTAGTCATACAAAGAGTAAAATCCAAGATGGCTGCTGGCGGCCATGTTTTTTGCCCGAATAATCCAATGAAAGTGTCAATGACACTGTAGCTCAACTTGGAAAGGGAATAATTTAATATATTACAGTCAATGGAGCGATTAGGAATGTGGAAAGTTGAATGTCTAATACTAGTTTATAGACATGAAGAGAAAAGTAAAATCCAAGATGGCTGCTGGCGGCCATGTTTTCAGCCGAATGACCCCAAAATGAGTCGTTCCCAACTACATGTCATCGTTAACATCAATGACAAATTTTATGACGATCAGACTAAAGGTACGACCTGTGGCCCGTGCTAATGGATTAAATTTTGAAATCCAAGATGGCCACTGGCGGCCATGTTTTTTGTCCGAATGACCCCGAAATCAGACTAAAGGTACGACCTGTAGCCCGTGGTAAAGGATTTAGTCATACAAAGAGTAAAATCCAAGTTGGCTGCTGGCGGCCATGTTTTTTGGCCAAATGACCCCCAAAATGACTCGTTCCCATCTACATGTCATTATTAACATTCATGACAAATTTTATGATGATCAGACTAAAGGTACAACCTGTAGCCCGTGCTAAAGGATTTAGTCATACAAAGAGTAAAATCCAAGATGGCTGCTGGCGACCATGTTTTTTGGCCGATTGACCCCAAAATTACTCGTTCCCATCTACATGTCATTGTTAAGAACCATGACAAATTTTATGATGATCAGACTAAAGGTACGACCTGTAGCCCGTGCTAAAGAATTTAGTCATACAAAGAGTAAAATCCAAGATGGCTGATGGCGGCCATGTTTTTGGCCAAATGACACCCAAAATTACTCGTTCCCATCTACATGTCAATATTAACATCCATGACAAATTTCATGATGATCAGACGAACAGTACGACCTGTGGCCCGTGCTAATGGATTAAATTTTGAAATCCAAGATGGCTGCTAGCGGCCATGTTTTTTGTCCGAATGACCCCAAAATGACTCGTTCCCATTTACATTCCAATTTCAACAGCCATGAAAATTTTTATGATGATCAGACTAAAGGTACGACCTGTAGCCCGTGCTAAAGGATTTAGTCATACAAAGAGTAAAATCCAAGATGGCTGCTGGCGGCCATGTTTTTTGGCCGAATGACCCCAAAATGACTCGTTCCCATCTACATGTCATTATTAACATTCATGACAAATTTTATGATGATCAGACTAAAGATACAACCTGTAGCCCGTGCTAAAGGATTTAGTCATACAAAGAGTGAAATCCAAGATGGCTGCTGGCGGCCATGTTTTTCGGCCAAATGACCCCAAAAGTACTCGTTCCCATCTACATGTCAATATTAACATCCATGACAAATTTCATGATGATCAGACGAACAGTACTAACTGTGGCCCGTGCTAATGGATTAAATTTTTAAATGCAAGATGGCTGCTGGCGGCCATGTTTTTTGTCCGAATGACCCCAAAATGACTCGTTCCCATCTACATTCCAATTTCAACAGCCATGACAAATTTTATGATGATCAGACTAAATGTACGACCTGTAGCCTGTGCTAAAGGATTTAGTCATACAAAGAGTAAAATCCAAGATGGCTGCTGGCGACCATGTTTTTTGGCCGAATGACCCCAAAATTACTCGTTCCCATCTACATGTCAATATTATCATCCATGACAAATTTCATGATGATCAGACAAACAGTACGACCTGTGGCCCGTGCTAATGGATTAAATTTTGAAATCCAAGATGGCCGCTGGCGGCCATGTTTTTTGTCCGAATGACCCCAAAATGACTCGTTCCCATCTACATTCCAATATCAACAGCCATGACAAATTTTATGATGATCAGACTAAAGGTACGACCTGTAGCCCGTGCTAAAGGATTTAGTCATACAAAGAGTAAAATCCAAGATGGCTGCTGGCGGCCATGTTTTTTGGCCGAATGACCCCAAAATTACTCGTTCCCATCTACATGTCAATATTATCATCCATGACAAATTTCATGATGATCAGACAAACAGTACGACCTGTGGCCCGTGCTAATGGATTAAATTTTGAAATCCAAGATGGCCGCTGGCGGCCATGTTTTTTGTCCGAATGACCCCAAAATGACTCGTTCCCATCTACATTCCAATATCAACAGCCATGACAAATTTTATGATGATCAGACTAAAGGTACGACCTGTAGCCCGTGCTAAAGGATTTAGTCATACAAAGAGTAAAATCCAAGTTGGCTGCTGGCGGCCATGTTTTTTGGCCAAATGACCCCAAAATGACTCGTTCCCATCTACATGTCATTATTAACATTCATGACAAATTTTATGATTATCAGACTAAAGGTACAACCTGTAGCCCGTGCTGAAGGATTTAGTCATACAAAGAGTAAAATCCAAGATGGCTGCTGGCGACCATGTTTTTTGGCCGATTGACCCCAAAATTACTCGTTCCCATCTACATGTCATTGTTAAGAACCATGACAAATTTTATGATGATCAGACTAAAGGTACGACCTGTAGCCCGTGCTAAAGAATTTAGTCATACAAAGAGTAAAATCCAAGATGGCTGATGGCGGCCATGTTTTTGGCCAAATGACACCCAAAATTACTCGTTCCCATCTACATGTCAATATTAACATCCATGACAAATTTCATGATGATCAGACGAACAGTACGACCTGTGGCCCGTGCTAATGGATTAAATTTTGAAATCCAAGATGGCTGCTAGCGGCCATGTTTTTTGTCCGAATGACCCCAAAATGACTCGTTCCCATTTACATTCCAATTTCAACAGCCATGAAATTTTTTATGATGATCAGACTAAAGGTACGACCTGTAGCCCGTGCTAAAGGATTTAGTCATACAAAGAGTAAAATCCAAGATGGCTGCTGGCGGCCATGTTTTTTGGCCGAATGCCTCCAAAATGACTCGTTCCCATCTACATGTCATTATTAACATTCATGACAAATTTTATGATGATCAGACTAAAGATACAACCTGTAGCCCGTGCTAAAGGATTTAGTCATACAAAGAGTGAAATCCAAGATGGCTGCTGGCGGCCATGTTTTTCGGCCAAATGACCCCAAAAGTACTCGTTCCCATCTACATGTCAATATTAACATCCATGACAAATTTCATGATGATCAGACGAACAGTACTAACTGTGGCCCGTGCTAATGGATTAAATTTTTAAATGCAAGATGGCTGCTGGCGGCCATGTTTTTTGTCCGAATGACCCCAAAATGACTCGTTCCCATCTACATTCCAATTTCAACAGCCATGACAAATTTTATGATGATCAGACTAAATGTACGACCTGTAGCCTGTGCTAAAGGATTTAGTCATACAAAGAGTAAAATCCAAGATGGCTGCTGGCGACCATGTTTTTTGGCCGAATGACCCCAAAATTACTCGTTCCCATCTACATGTCAATATTATCATCCATGACAAATTTCATGATGATCAGACAAACAGTACGACCTGTGGCCCGTGCTAATGGATTAAATTTTGAAATCCAAGATGGCCGCTGGCGGCCATGTTTTTTGTCCGAATGACCCCAAAATGACTCGTTCCCATCTACATTCCAATATCAACAGCCATGACAAATTTTATGATGATCAGACTAAAGGTACGACCTGTAGCCCGTGCTAAAGGATTTAGTCATACAAAGAGTAAAATCCAAGATGGCTGCTGGCGGCCATGTTTTTTGGCCGAATGACCCCAAAATTACTCGTTCCCATCTACATGTCAATATTATCATCCATGACAAATTTCATGATGATCAGACAAACAGTACGACCTGTGGCCCGTGCTAATGGATTAAATTTTGAAATCCAAGATGGCCGCTGGCAGCCATGTTTTTTGTCCGAATGACCCCAAAATGACTCGTTCCCATCTACATTCCAATATCAACAGCCATGACAAATTTTATGATGATCAGACTAAAGGTACGACCTGTAGCCCGTGCTAAAGGATTTAGTCATACAAAGAGTAAAATCCAAGTTGGCTGCTGGCGGCCATGTTTTTTGGCCAAATGACCCCAAAATGACTCGTTCCCATCTACATGTCATTATTAACATTCATGACAAATTTTATGATGATCAGACTAAAGGTACAACCTGTAGCCCGTGCTAAAGGATTTAGTCATACAAAGAGTAAAATCCAAGATGGCTGCTGACGACCATGTTTTTTGGCCGATTGACCCCAAAATTACTCGTTCCCATCTACATGTCATTGTTAAGAACCATGACAAATTTTATGATGATCAGACTAAAGGTACGACCTGTAGCCCGTGCTAAAGAATTTAGTCATACAAAGAGTAAAATCCAAGATGGCTGATGGCGGCCATGTTTTTGGCCAAATGACACCCAAAATTACTCGTTCCCATCTACATGTCAATATTAACATCCATGACAAATTTCATGATGATCAGACGAACAGTACGACCTGTGGCCCGTGCTAATGGATTAAATTTTGAAATCCAAGATGGCTGCTAGCGGCCATGTTTTTTGTCCGAATGACCCCAAAATGACTCGTTCCCATTTACATTCCAATTTCAACAGCCATGAAAATTTTTATGATGATCAGACTAAAGGTACGACCTGTAGCCCGTGCTAAAGGATTTAGTCATACAAAGAGTAAAATCCAAGATGGCTGCTGGCGGCCATGTTTTTTGGCCGAATGACCCCAAAATGACTCGTTCCCATCTACATGTCATTATTAACATTCATGACAAATTTTATGATGATCAGACTAAAGATACAACCTGTAGCCCGTGCTAAAGGATTTAGTCATACAAAGAGTGAAATCCAAGATGGCTGCTGGCGGCCATGTTTTTGGGCCGAATGACCCCAAAATAACTCGTTCCCATCTACATGTCAATATTAACATCCATGACAAATTTCATGATGATCAGACGAAGAGTGCGACCTGTGGCCCGTGCTAATGGATTGAATTTTGAAAACAAAGATGGCCACTGGCGGCCATGTTTTTTGTCCGAATGACCCCAAAATGACTCGTTCCCATGTACATTCCAATTTCAACAGCCATGACAAATTTCATGATTATCAGACTAAAGGTATGACCTGTAGCCCGTGCTAAAGGATTTAGTCATACAAAGAGTAAAATCCAAGACGGCTGCTGGCGGCCATGTTTTTTGCCCGAATAACCCAAAAATGACTCATTCCCATCTACATGTCATTGTTAACATCCATGACAAATTTTATGATGATCTGACTAAAGGTACGACCTGTAGCCCGTGCTAAAGGATTTAGTCATGCAAAGAGTAAAATCGAAGATGGCTGCTGGCGGCCATGTTTTTTGGCCGAATGACCCCAAAATTACTCGTTCCCATCTACATGTCAATATTAACATCCATGACAAATTTCATGACGATCAGACGAACAGTACGGCCTGTAGCCCGTGCTAATGGATTGAATTTTGAAATCTAAGATGGCCGCTGGCGGCCATGTTTTTTTTCCAAATGACCCCAAAATGAATCATTCCGGTACAAATGTTGATGTCAACAGCTATGACAAATTTCATAATGATCCGATTAAAGGTACGACCTGTAGCCTCTATTGTTGACGCCTTACGTACACACGCACACACGCGCACACGCACACACGTACACACGTACACACGGACGACGGACGACAAAGCCATGGCAATAGCTCAAACTTTACAAAGTAAAGTTGAGCTAAAAATAATCTTATGGTTTTATCGCTCGTTTTGCTTTATATAGTCATGAAACAGCGAGAAATTAACTTCTTCTGAGAACAAGTTGTTTGAGTCAGGGTTTGGTGTGGGGGGGAAGATGTCCAGGTCAGGATATCTTCCCCCCCACCCAGCACCTACATGACAAAAAAATAATCTTATGGTTTTATCGCTCGTTTTGCTTTATATAGTCATGCAACAGCGAGAAATTAACTTCTTCTGAGAACAAGTTGTTTGAGTCAGGGTTTGGTGTGGGGGGGGAGATGTCCAGGTCAGGATATCTCCCCCCCCCCCCCCACCCAGCACCTACATGACAAAAAAATAATCTTATGGTTTTATCGCTTGTTTTGCTTTATATAGTCATGAAACAGCGAGAAATTAACTTCTTCTGAGAACAAGTTGTTTGAGTCAGGGTTTGGGGTGGGGGGGGGGGGGGGGGAGATGTCCAGGTCAGGATATCTTCCCCCCCCCCCACCCAGCACCTACATGACAAAAAAATAATCTTATGGTGTTATCGCTCGTTTTGCTTTATATAGTCATGAAACAGCGAGAAATTAACTTCTTCTGAGAACAAGTTGTTTGAGTCAGGGTTTGGGTGGGGGGGAAGATGTCCAGGTCAGGATATCTTCCCCCCCCCCCCCCCCCACCCAGCACCTACATGACAAAAAAATAATCTTATGGTTTTATCGCTTGTTTTGCTTTATATAGTCATGAAACAGCGAGAAATTAACTTCTTCTGAGAACAAGATTATTTTTTTGTCATGTAGTTGCTGGGTGGGGGGGGGGGGGGGGGGGGAAGATATCCTGACCTGGACATCTCCCCCCACCCCAAACCCTGACTCAAAAAACTTTTTCTCAGAAGAAGTTAATTTCTCGCTGTTTCATGAATATATAAAGCAAAACAAGCGATAAAACCATAAGATTATTTTTTTGTCATGTAGGTGCTAGGTGGGGGGGGGGGGGGAGATATCCTGACCTGGACATCTTTCCCCCCCCCCCACCCCAAACCCTGACTCAAAAAAGTTGTTCTCAGAAGAAGTTAATTTCTCCCTGTTTCATGACTATAAAAAGCAAAACGAGCGATAAAACCATAAGATTATTTTTATGTCATGTAGGTGCTGGGTGGGGGGGGGGGGGGGAGATATCCCGACCTGGACATCTTCCCCTCCCCCCCCCCCTCCCCCCAAACCCTGACTCAAAAAACTTTTTCTCAGAAGAAGTTAATTTCTCGCTGTTTCATGAATATATAAAGCAAAACAAGCAATAAATCCATACAATGATTTATTTGTCATGTAGGTGCTGGGTGGGGGGGGGGGATATCCTGACCTGGACATCTCCCCCCCCCACCCCAAACCCTGACTCAAACAACTTTCTCTTGGAGAAGCCAATTTCTCGCTGTTTCATTACTATATAAAGCAAAATAAGCGATAAAACCATAAGATTATTTTTTTGTCATGTAGGTGCTGGGTGGGGGGAAGATATCCTGACCTGGACATCTCCCCCCCCCCCCCCACCCCAAACCCTGACTCAAAAAAGTTGTTCTCAGAAGAAGTTAATTTCTCCCTGTTTCATGACTATATAAAGCAAAACGAGCGATAAAACCATAAGATTATTTTTTTGTCATGTAGGTGCTGGGTGGGGGGGGGGGGGGGGGGGGGGGGGAGATATCCTGACCTGGACATCTCCCCCCCCCCCCCCAAACCCTGACTCAAAAAACTTTTTCTCAGAAGAAGTTAATTTCTCGCTGTTTCATGAATATATAAAGCAAAACAAGCAATAAATCCATACAATGATTTATTTGTCATGTAGGTGCTAGGTGGGGGTGGGGATATCCTGACCTGGACATCTCCCCCCCCCCCCGACCCCAAACCCTGACTCAAACAACTTTCTCTTGGAGAAGCTAATTTCTCGCTGTTTCATTACTATATAAAGCAAAATAAGCGATAAAACCATAAGATGATTTTTTTGTCATGTAGGTGCGGGGTGGGGGGGGGTGGAATATCCAAGCCTGGACGTTTGAAAGAAAAGAAAAAATTTGAATTAAAAAAAAAACATTTTTCTGGTCATTTCATGAACAGACAATCAAATTCGTGAAAAAACTAATTTTGTCACTTTTTTTTTTTAAATAAAAACAAAATTAATATATATTTTTTTTTAATCTCCAAAAACATTTTTCTGGCCATTTCGGAACCAAACGATATCATATGAGTGAAATTATTTTTTAGTCGTACATGGGGGGGAAGATATCCAGGGTGGGGGGGAAGACCGGTGTAACACGTCATCTTCCCCCCCAGGATATCTTCCCCCGCGGGGGAAGATATCCTGGGGGGGAAGATGACGTGTTACACCGGTAAGTCTAAACTGAATGGAATGAAATTTGGTATGTAGCTTTACTAGCACAAAATACAGGTCAAGTTCGAATTCAGGTTCCACAAACTAATTTACACCAGAGTTATGGCCCTTTTTACAAAATACAGGTAAAGTTCGAATTTGGGTTCTGCATGCCAATTTTCATCAGAGTTATGGCCCTTTGTTGGAATTTTTTACTCAATTTTCATTTCCAGATGATAACTTCAGTAAGTCTGAACTGAATGGAATGAAATTTTGTATGTGGGTTTACTAGCACAATGTACAGGCCGAATTTGGGTTCCGCCCGCCAATTTTCACCAGACTTTTTGTTGGAATTTGCATTCAATTTTCATTTCTGGATGATAACTTCAGTAAGTCTGAACTGAATGGCACGTAATTTGGTATGTGGATTTAGTACCATATAATAAAGATTAAGTTCGAATTAGGGTTCCTTCCGCCAATTTTCACCAAAGTTATGGTCCTTTTTGTTGGAATTTGCACTATTCGTTAATTTTTAACAGATTCTTTATTATGCTCATTTTATTTCAAATTGATTTCGTTAATGGTAAATTTTAAACTTTTCTTTTACTATCATTCATTTCATTATCAATTTTACCAGAATTTTGAGCTCTGTCTTTGCACCATCAATTCAGATGGCCCTTTGTTCATGTCTACATTTTTGACAAACCACGGGTGTATTTTGCCACACCCTAGCGATGCTCTTGTTAAAGTAATGGTAATGCATTACTTCTCATTTTAAAAGTGATTGTAATGGTAATTGTAATGCAGACAATGTAATGGTAATTCTCTACTTTGTAATGTACCCATCCCTGCTAACATATAAGGACTACCCTCCATATTTAGGGTGGTGATTTTGTTGCAACATTGTATGAATTATGTGGCAATATAGAATATAATATATAGACTATTACCACTAATAATTAAAGCAATACATGTTTGGCTTGAGAAAATGGCGATACAATTTGTACTGCTTATTAAATATTGATTTAAAGATACATAATCCAAATTTATGCTCCTGAATTATATTTCTTTGGCTTTGGGGGTAAAAAATATTTTATTAGAGTCGAGGAACCCACCCATCAAAGTTCAGAGTTATCATTTATAAATTTTTGGAATCTGATATTTTATACCACCTGGAATAGATGGCAGCCAAGCAAATATTCAACGAGCCGACTGATATATACTCTTGATATCAAATTGTGTTCAACAAAATGTTGATATATAACATGTTTTGGGAAATTTTATACTATAGTTGACAGTGGTTAGCATTACTTTTGGTAAATAATCAATTCTGATAACTGAAGCGTCTTTTGAAGAAATGTTCTTGTTGTTGGAATCTGATGACACGCCATCATACGGGGACCGTCGAATCAGATTGTGTACCTTTAATAATGGCTTAATGATTTAATAATGGCCTGATGATTAATAATGGCTTACTGATTTAATAATGGCCTGATGATTAATAATATTTTGATGATTAATAATTTCTAGGCATTTACCAGTATCTGAATCTGCAACATTTTGAGTGAGAGCACTATTTATCACAACAGTAGATGTTGCCATGCCAACAACTAACACTGGGATGCCCATGAAGCAAAACTGCCAGATATTTCCCACCATAGCCTGAAATGATATTAATTGTCTCGTAGAAAATGTTTCATGATAAATAAGCAAGAGTTATCAATAAAGATATCATAGTTTTGCACCTATTATCAACCTTGGCTGATATCATCCCAAACTCGGCTGATAACCACCAAACTCAGCTGATATAAGTTGTGACTGATATCAAACTAACCAAATTAATAACCCCTACGCATTGTAGATACTGTGGCCGAGTGCTTGGCATAAGGGTATAATGTGTGCTTGCATAGAAACGACAAACCACATTTGATCAAAATCTTTATTGTTGGGATTTTTCCATGTGAAATTCTCATCCTGGTAGATTTTCATGAGCAGAAGCCGTGAATCAAATTTGGTCAAAATCAAATAACGTTACTTGGGTAAGCCTTGAAATAGTGTGTCTGATATCTTCAGAATGAGGTCCCCAGAGGTGAATTTAGTAATGCTACTGCACACAGTGGGCTAGCATCACCAAATTCACCCCTCTGGGGACCTCATTCTGCTTAGGCCACATCTTCTGAGAAGTATCTGTAGTCTCAAATTAACATTGTTTTTAGCTACTTTTTCCCTTCTATTCAGTTTCTACATCCCCCTAATTTGCAGAAGATAAATTGCGTAATCGAGGTGACTAATGGGTGAACATCACTAATATCAATTGGGGAACTTCAATCTGATCCCAGACCTCATTCTGCAGACACATTAATTCAGGCGTTTTCCCATAGAAACAGACTATTTTGTTTATCTGGCCCAAGCCTTGAAATAGTGTGTCTGTCATTTGCAGAATGAGGTCCCCAGAGGGTGAATTTAGTGATGCTACCCCGCTATCACCAAATTCACCCTCTGGGGACCTCATTCTGCTGAGGTGTAAGCAGAATGAGGTCCCCAGATGGTGAATTTGGTGATGCTAGCCCGCTATGCAGGGTAGCATCACTAAATTCACCCTCTGGGGACCTCATTCTGCAAATGACAGACACACTATTTCAAGGCTTGATCTGGCCTAATAGCTAGTCTTATGTAGCAAATTTCACATCCAGAAAACAATATAGGAGACATAACTCCTGAAATTCACACCCAGAAATCAATAAATCTTTTATTTTGGTGTTTCAGTTGACTCACTTTTTGTGCAAAAGTAATTCATTGCAACATATCACCAATCTTACTGGACATCGCATCAAAAATAATCAACAATCGATCAAAAACTGTCCGCAATATAAATTCAAATATTCTATATAATTGCAGACGAATACATTTGTCTCAATCGCTATATCCTGTGATGTCCAATTAATTCGGTCTCACATGCATAATTTCATGATTCATGCTCTGGGTACCATGAACAAAAATAATGCACCCACAGAAATGATGGAAAGGGGATACATCCAGGATCAACTTGTGTTACATACACGTCAATTTTGATTGCTTTGCAATTATTTCAGGTGCAAGGAAATGGCCACTTTTCAGTGACAAAAATCAAAATTTTCACCTGACGGCCCCATCACGTTATGTGTTCTCAAAACAGCCTCATTTATTGTCCCCTGGCAGAAACGCTGTAGCATCATGTGTAATATCATATACCAGACCTTGTTATCATATGACGCTGATGTTATATTTGGTTTATTGGGGTTTATCATCGTTTCAGACGCTAGGCCATATCATGACATCAGTTTTATGGATTGAGGAAAGACCATGCTGAGAGTAATTTCACAAAAAATCACCCCCACTGCACATAGAAACCACAGTCCCAACCCTGGATAACGCAACTGATTTATTCAAGGAATAACTGTTTAATTATTAGTTTTCGTATATTGCTGAATTTCTGACCACGATTTTTGTGACATGTGGAAATTCTCCATTTCATATATATATGTACAGTAATGCTCTAATTAATCGACTCCTTAAACACAGCAAAATTATGGGTAACTTTTCAGAATTTAGTCGGAAATATGGCTTGTTGCCATTCATCGGGGAGAGCTTTCCGATGAATGGCAACAAGCCATATTTCCGACTAAATCCTGAAAAGTTACCCATAATTCTGCTGTGTTTAAGGAGTCGATTAATTAGAGCATTACTGTAGGTACTTTGAGTGTTATGACTAAATTTGTGTTAGGGATCTGTGTTGGAAATGTCAGCTTTATACCTGATTGTTCTATCTGACCTGATCATTCTATCTGAGGTCAGCAGACCATTTCTAATCATTCTCAACTTACCAGTATCAAATAGCCAATGGCCGATATGAGAACAGACCATTTCAGTATGACATCATCATTGGCAATATTATGAATGATCCCAATGCCAAAACCTTGAACTATCTGAAAATATAAGTAAAGTTATGTGTGACCCGCCATATCAAATCCAGTCGTAAGTCGGGATATTTTTACCCTGTGCCAAAGCATTCTCTTATATATGCGAGTCGACCATAGGTCGCCTCGCATATATAAGAGAATGCATTGGCCTAACAATTTTTTATCATTTTTTTAAAATAAATGTTTCTTACAATTTTTAGGACATAAAATAAAAAACATCCATTACCCTGCAGGGAGCCCCACACATATATAGAAGTATATAGAAGAGTGTCGTCTGCTCATGTTTGTCTGGGGTTCTGTATGGGTGAAATTATAAAATTGTTAAAGAATACAAGAAAAAATTATTAAAATTGTAAACAATTGTTAGGCCAATGCATTCTCTTATATATGCGAGGCGACCTATGGTCGACTCCCATTTATAAGATAATGCATTGGCACAGGGTTAAAAAAATCCCAACTTACGACTGGATTTGATATGGCGGGTCACATATGCATAACATATACTGAAATCAATCTGTGGTGGTAAAAACCTATGGTATTGGTTGATCAGTATGAATCATTCAAAAAAGTGCTTAATATTTAAAGGTTTAATACTGGCAGTTGAAAACTATATTTATTCATAAATTAATTTTGATCTTGCTGTGAAAATAGAAAAAATATATAACTTCATCCGTGAGTGGAGTATCATTGGCTAAAACACTATCAAAATCTTTAACCCTTTCATGGCAGGAGTTGCGCTGGTGCAGCATTAAAGATCTTGTGCCAGTGCATTCACTTATATATGTGGGAGCCTTGCATATATAAGAGAATGCACTAGCTTACAAGGTCAAAGTAAATATTGTTATGCCAATGTATTTTCTTATATATGCGAGTTTCCCATAGGGACACAGGGTTTTCGCAAAATTTTAGGAAGGTCTAGTCATGGAAGGGATAAAATGGGAAACAATCTATTATATCACCAGATCATCATATAGCCATATACACACACATCTACAGTAGGGTGAATCAAATCTGTGAACATGTCAATGAAAAGGAACATTATCAAAAGTATAATAAATATTATTAATACATTGGACCGTGGAATTGTTATCGACGACCATGGTAAATTGATAAATTCTGCAGAAGAGCTTTCACACAAAACCTTGATAAGTTTACTTTGGTTTTAAAGATAAATTGCCGTTCTTAGACTACTTATCACCAAAAAAACATGCTGAAATTACATAATACTTTTATTGCACCAAATTATGACCTATGGATCAGAAATTTGGATATCGGATTTTGTTTTTAATCCCAAATTATGTCAACAAGTTATGCCTTTAGCATTTTATAATTAGATATATGATTGGCATTCATGGCAAAGCATTTAACTATACAGGCGGAACTTAGCTGCTATCCTATGTATCCTATGTCTAAATTTTTAAACAGATGTTAAAATTTAACAAAAAACTTGATAAAATAATTAAAGTACCATTAAAGTAATTGAAAAGTCATTAATTACATTGTCAAGTAATTGTATTTAAGGATACGGGCGGCCTTCGCATTGGGTATAGCTGTTAAAATACTCAAATCCGCTAAAACTTCCATAAACAGAAAGAATATTATACAATAGACAGATGTTGTTCTTATACCAATAATAAATATCGCATATTGTACTTTGCATGTTATTGTTATGTTTGTACGCTTTGTTATGTAAACAAACATCAAAAACATTACAGAACTATTTGTTTATAGAAAAACACTTGGAACTACCGGATCGTCTAATGAAAATGTTCCGTTGCGCTGATAAAATTATTGGTGCCATCAAGAATCTCATTCAAATGACACCAAATTATATTTTAATCGACCCATTTCAAAATCCAGCTAATCCACATTACTTCATGATTGGGAAATGATCAGACAGAATACGTGTGCATAATATAATTGTTCTTGCAAAGAGATGAATATTTTTCATCGCATTCATATCATCATTATGCTATACTATTAGTATATTCTTGAGGAAATTATCATAATTTGATAAATGGTATCTTTAATTACTTTGTGTTTTGAATTTAATTGTAATTGAGCTTTTTGAAAGTAAATGTAATTGTATTTAATTACTTTGTGTTTTGAATATACTTGTAATTTTTTAATTGTAATTGAGCTTTTTGAAATTAAATGTAATTGTATTTAATTACTTTGTGTTTTGAATGCAATTGTAATTTTATTTCTAATTAAGCTTTTTGAAAGTAAATGTAATTGTATTTAATTACTTTGTGTTTTGAATATAATTGTAATTTTATTTGTAATTGAGCTTTTTGAAAGTAAATGTAATTGTATTTAATTACTTTTGGAAAGTAATTGACCCATCCCTGATAAAACAGATCAAATTTACAATAGAAATTTCTTTACATTACTTTATAATGCAGCTTACCGGTCTGACAGAGTAGCTCATGAAAGTGGAAATATTGCATGGACTAGTCACTTAATAGAATTTCAATGCAAGATAAAACTGTCATCATTTGATCTCACTGCAAATAAATTTGACAAATTTGTGAGAATATTTTATAAAGAAAAAGTCAACATACATAGAATTTGAAAAATTTAAATAGCAAATTCCGGTAAACTCAGGATATTTGAGGGTTTCCGACTTCAAAATTATCTTACTTTCAATTTATCCTTGACTAAAATCTGTATGAGTGAGGTAGGAAGATATCATAATCCAATAAAAGATTATGATGAAATTTATTGCCCCCAATTGCAAAAAGAAAGTTGAAAATGAAGAACATTTTATTCAAGAATGTACCCTTTACATTAGCTTGAGGGGAAATTATAAATCTATATTTATAACACCGTTCACTGCCGAAAACCAATGGGTAATTCCATCCCGTATGCCAACATGGGATTTGATGTTTTGCCGATAGTAGATGATCTTTTACGTATGTATGAGTAATGGTTCGACCAATATCGGGTCATATGATGCTGAAACATGTTATAAGACTACTACGAGATAACTCGTAGTCGGCACCTGGGACGGAATTTATTAGTGTTTCATCCCTGGTGCCAACTACGAGTTATCTCGTATGTAAATACAATTACGTTGTCAGTGTCTTAGATGACGAAGAGTGCTATACATGTACAAGCATATCGTATGTAAGACATGGTAAATGAATTTATAGATGATAATTGGTACAGACTACGTCGAATAAGACGTAAAAAAACATAATATGTATTTACCTACGAGATAACTCGTAGCTGGCACCAGCGATGACCACTGGTGAGTTTCATCCCAGGTACCGACTACAAGTTATCTCGTAGGAGCTTTATAACACGTTTCATCTCTCATTTGACCCGGATTTGATCGACAAAAAATGTATAAAGCACGATAATTCCTTTATATATACACAATGTGTCCGGGAATGGTCTAGTCGCACATGTATATCATGGTTCAGGGATGTACAGAAGAGGTCCTGGTGAATTGGAGTATCCTACCAAGATTTCTATCTGGACCCCACCCCTTGTTCGTGCTGTGGGAATCGTATCTCAAACCATCGTAATTATACATATAAAATCGATCAATGGGATCGTTGGGCATGTATTGGCGCATACACCAACATTGCTTACAGTTTGTGTTATTATTTATGTGGTATGAACATTACTACGAGTTAACTCGTAGTAGCAGTCCCCATGGAACTGTTTACTACGAGTTAACTCGTAGTGGCAGTGAACGTGTTAAAAGCAGAAATATCAATCAAATCTATATTAATTTAACAATACTGTATACATCCATCAGTAAGCCCAGGGGGCCCATTAATTTTTTTTAACACAAATAGTTTGGATTGGGCTTATCTTCGAGGACCCCCACATGTAAAATCTGAGTTTGCATTCATAGTGCTAATCTAATGTCTTGTTTGATATGAATCAGGATGTATATTGTTTTAGTTAATGAAAATAATTGTAATGAAACACAATTGGGCAAGTAGTATTAATGAGTTTACAATGGAAATTAGCTGGAGTAATGCTATTTTTGTTCATGAATTATTGTCATCTTTATTCATAGTTAACTTGACATTTTTGTATACTTGCCCTCTAAGTTCTAAAAATTGGGGTGGGATTATCTACAAGGACCACCCCATGATTTGTTTGGGAGCAAAAACATAGACTGGGCTTATCCTCAGGGATGGGCTTACTGACGGGTGTATAGAGTAGGTATACAAAACATATATATGATTTTACTAATCCTTCCATGACTGGAGCTTCCTGAAATTTTGGAAAACCCTGTGCCAACACATTCTCTTATATATGCGAGTCTCCCATAGGGAGCCTCGCATATATAAGAGAATACATTGACCTAACCATAGGAAATTGTATATAAGATAAATTATATGTCAAAAAGGAAGTCTTCAGAAGAATATTGAAAAAATAATCAATGTTTTCACCATAACTATGTATAATGAATTCTTCTTACCATAGTAAGTACTCCTATATAAGAAAGGACATAACCATTTTGATGTGCCTCAAGATGGAATGTTTCTATGGCAACCACAGCAAACATACTATGGAAAATACCAGCAGGAATACCTGAAATAGATTAAAATCTAATGTCAGTATTTAGCTTTGGTCAAATTTTGACACAAGGCAGAAAATTTTATTGCAAAGGTTTTTGTCAATCTAAAATTGACAAATAACTGCACACAAGTTGACTCATCTGTAAAAGATGCAGAAAAAAACGTTGTAGATGGTAATTACATAAAAAAAACAAGAGATTTACCTTGAAAATTTCACTGCAAAATTTCTTGCTTCATGATGCACTGTAAACATGTGCTCGGACTAAATTTTCAAATAATTATAAAATTTGCTAATCTTCCACTAATAGTATTCCCGCAAACAAAAGTAATGATACGGTAAGTAAATCAAAATTAATTATTATTACTTCCAATATAAAAATACATATTTTGCAGTAAATAATTTCATGGTAAGCATGTGATTCTGGTCATGCAAAGTGAGGACCTCTGATCCTTAAGGTGTTCAAATCAATAATCAGTATCTGGGTAGAAATATATCAAGGTGTTCAAATCAATAATCAGTATCTGGGTAGAAATATATCAAGGTGTTCAAATCAATAATCAGTATCTGGGTAGAAATATATCTTTAAATGAATTCAATTTAAAGTTAATGGAATATGCATATGTTTCAAACTTTGAACTGAAATGATTTTACTTAATCAGTTTTAAATGGACAGTAATAACAACAAAAGGTGTGCACTCGAGTGCTAGCTTACCCCCACCGTGGCAAATTCAACCCACATTATCTGTAAACCCAACAAAAAAGATTTTTAACTTTAAAGAAAAATTTGGATTAATAATTTTGATATTGGTTCATATTTGTTCGAATGATTGCAGAAACCCAAAAAAAGGTAGAAAATGAAACTCAACCTTAACATCTAAGATGGCTTTTGTCGAGTGTGATAGCATCCAAAAAAATGGAAGTTTCAAATATCTACAATCAAAACTGTAGGAGGAGTTGATTACACCATGAAGGTACCCTCATACAGAAAAACAGAAAATTATAAAAAAAACAAATTTCAAAGTCCATAACTTTGGGAAAAATCATTGGATCAAACTCAAATTCGAACTTGACCTGTATTTTCATATGAACGACCCACAAAAAAAACAGAATTTCCAATTAAACAATCCAAACTTGAGTTATCATCCGGAAACCAAAGAAAAAACAAGTAAAATTGAATTTTCTAAGTCGAAAAGCCCATAACTCTGAGAAAAATCATCGGATCAAACTCAAATTCGAAATTGACCTGTATTTTGATATCATTGACTCACACAATTGAACAGTCCAAACTCAAATTCGAACTCAACCTGTATCTTGATATGACTGATCTACAAAAAAACGGTATTTGCAATTAAAGGATCCAAACTTGAGATATCATCCGGAAACCGAAAAAGTGAGAACGGAAACCGAAAAAGTGAGAAATTTTCTAAGTCGATAATGAGGCGTAACTTTCAAAAAAAAAGTCGGACCGAACCGCAATTAGCATCATGCGGAGAGACAGTCCCAAGGAGATTGCATACAAAAAATTATTGAAATTGGTTCATAGTTGTTCGAGTTATGATATGAGGTCGGACGGACGGACGGATGGCTCGACACACGGAGGGAGAAAGCGTGACGGACAGACGCAGTCAATCCAGTATACCCCCCATTTTCTTCGAAAGTGGGGGTATAATTAAAGTAGATCACAATAGATATCTTTATTAACAAAATTGGATATAAAAAATACTGGTACATGTAGTTTGCTCTTTACATGCACCCATATCTGTGTTATTTTGAATAACAATTTCTTTTCTCTAGTAAAAAATAAATAATTCCTTATTTAATATATATAACAGCTCTATGATCAAAGTAGGGCACTGCGAATTGGAACCAATGCAATAATACCACTTGTTTGAACCTGGGAAATATAGTGCCCAAAACCATGGGACAAAGACCAATTCAATAGTATTACTATATCTACTGAAAAATGGGGTAAGAAATTACACAGTCTGATAAATATTCAGACTCCGTCTCATTTCTATTAATTACATCTGATGACACTGGAACTCTAAACTGATTTCAGGGATGAAGGGGGGAAATCCCCATTTTGTGAAAATTTATTAATACTCATGTGTCCAAATAAGGCAATGTTTATAATTGCAATCCACACATAGATCTACATGCGTGCCCATGAAGTCATGTAAACATGCCCCTGCTAACCAATTTTCATGCAATAAAAGCGCATTTCAAGGTTTGCTTCACAATATACAGAATACAAGTTTCACCGTTCAGATGCTATATAATGAACAATGAAATGAAGATATAACGATAAAATATTATTGAGCTGTACTGAGGTCATGTTGCTCCTTATTTAGAATATGCACGCCATTTACTACATTTACTCTACAACTGTAGCAAACTATCCATATTTGACACATAACATAATTCTACTTGTAGGTCGCCCACAGAAGTTGAGTCCTGAGCAGAAGGAGGTTCCCAGAGGGTGAGTTTGGTGATGCTAGCCCACGGTGCAATATAGCATAACTAAATTCACCCTATGGGTTAACAAACTAGTTATTACCTGTAGCAGCTTTGACTAACATCAGCTTGAGCACTTTAGGCTTGGCCAGTAACGAAACAAACTTGGTTATGCTGAACACCTTCTCTGTGTGCTCTGAAGTATTACTTTTGTTCTCCATTCCTACAATTGAGTATCTATCATGAGTTTAATCAATACCTTTAATGAGTTTGTAGGCCAGTAATGACCACAGTTGTACCTCCAGTCAACCACAGTCAAGTGGTATCACTGCGAATGCTAGCGGTTGACATGTGGTATCTGCCGGTAATCTTACCACAATAATAGTTTTTAACTACGACAGCAAAAATGGCAAATTCAATCTAGAAATTTTGAAACATGTCAGGGTCAACCTCATTAAGGAGGGTCGATTAATTAGAGCATAGCTCTATCATTTATTTTCATATATTTTATTTTGAAAATAGTCTTGTTTATTACAACTAGGGGAGTTGCTTTTCACTGGCCATGAAGGTTCAGATATTGTGCTATCCTATTCATGATTGTTTGAAGAAAAATTCCAGACAAAACATAGGGCTATATAAATGCAGGTATATGTCATACATTTAGTATATTACAACCTTTATATATTTAGTATATTACAACCTTTATATACAATATAATATTTCTGTCAGAGGTACCCAGAGGATGAATTTGGTGATATTAGCCCACTGTACAGGATAGCATCAGTAAATTCACCCTCTGGGGACCTCATTCTACAAATGTCAGACACACTAATTCATTGGCCAATTTGACCAGAGACAGCGCGAAACCTGTTTTAACAGTACCTTTTTTATCAACTGATGTGATATTTTTCTTGGTTGTTCCTGGTATTGCCATCATGACACAGACGATGCTAATGACTGATCCGAGGAATGCTACAAATGCAGCTATTTGTTCGCTGAAAAAACACCAAGCAAAATTGGTTGTTAGTGTCAGAATCAGGGTTTCTACATAGCTACCAATGCTCAGCTACTCCGACAAGAACCTAACATTGCATACCTTGATTCGTGCAAGATATTCATATTAAAACATATTAAATGTGATGCCAGATGCTGATGTACGTTTCAAACATTTTGCCACACTCAGATTCTGAAAGTGAGCATATTGTTAATGTCGTCATCTGAGTTTTAAATTATATCTGATGTCCAAGCCTTGAAATAGGGTGTCTGTCATTTGCAGAATGAGGTCCCCAGAGGGTGAATTTAGTGATGCTACCCCGCATAGCGGGCTAGCATCACCAAATTCACCCTCTAGGAACCTCATTCTGCTGAGGTGTAAGCAGAATGAGGTCCCTAGAGGGTGAATTTGGTGATGCTAGCCCGCTATGGGGGTAGCATCACTAAATTCACCCTCTGGGGACGTCATTCTGCAAATGACAGACACACTATTCAAGGCTTGCTGATGTCTGCAGTCCTGGGAAATGTGATAAAATCATAACTGATTGTGCATGACTGTTCATTAAACGATACACGTCTGGAGTGGTACTAGGGATTCATATGCCTAATTTAAATGGTATTCAGGATTTAAGAAAAAGTCTAGCAGTGGTACACAGCTTTAATAGCACCAAATTGTTAAAAGTTTGATTATTTCTCAGCCAAGTGACAATTTTGAAGCAATTCTATCTCATGTGTATTGATATGTTGAAGTTATGGACAAATCTTCAGCAAAATTGTGGAAAGTATCGCATTAGTGTGAAATTATTACTAAGTTTTATGTCCTCAATTTTAATGTAAACATATTTTGTCTCTAAATCATGGACAGGAGTCAGGGATGTGCCACTGTGGTAATCGTATTATGAATTTGTATTTTATTTGTAATGATAACTGTCAGAAATGATCACAAATGCAGGGTTTCTGCTAGGCCGGTGGTGAGTGCCCTAAAAAAAATAAAGGTAACGTAAATCAATATAAAAAGAGTTGTTTATTTGATTTCATATCACAGGTCACCATTGCCACAAACTGCAACAGATCATAGGCTGTCTGTGTTTTACCGTTGACTATTTAAATTTCTGGTATGTACTGTTACCGTATGGGGAGGGGGGGGGGGGGGGGGGGTTACACCTTCATATATTGGACCTGACAGTCATGTGCGATATAGTTCAGTACTCACTTGAAATGTTTCAAAAGCAATATTTACTTAGAACAAGGAACCAAAGAAGATTATTCACTCACTTGTAATGTTTTGTCAGCAGTCCACCAAGAAAGGGACCAACAACCATGCCAACGCCATAAGAAACACCGAGTTTGCCAAGTGCATCAGACCGTTTGTCGATATCACTTACATCTGTGACTATCATCTGACCACCTGAATTCGAAAACAGAAAACAAAATTCAGGGTGAATATAGAAATGATTGATGTCCGTCCGTCCATCCGAAACTGTTGTCTGGATAACTTGAATAATATTTGAAAGAAGTGGCCTTTTATTAGTTTAGTATACTATACACAGCGCTATAATCACAGAAGGGGTGAAGTTTTGTTACATTTTATCACTGACTCATACAGATGACAACAATTTACACAGCTTACATGTACTTGGAATTCTCAATCACATTTGATCAGAACTAATGACTAAGACACTATAATTTGGAAAATATATAATTGTTTTGCATATATGCATATACAAATATTGACTAACCTTGCATTGAGTGCATAAACAGAGAGGGAATTCGTGATACAAATACCAAGAATGTGCTGTCTGCCATCCCTACAATCAGGTACATCAGGCTAGCTGACGAGAAAGCAAGTATCATTGCTGCACGCCCACCAAACAAATCTCCAAATCTCCCAAATAGCGGCCCTCCAGCAAGCTGCACTACAGCGAAAGTTGTCTGGATATATCCATATGTCTTTGGATCCACACCAAGCTTCTTCGTCAAGTACTGTGAATTGAAGAAATGTGTAGAGTTTAAAAGACTAGGGTATTTCGTAGTTGTCTAATCGACAGTCAAAAAATCGAGTCAAACTTGACTAATTGACAACCCCCATTTTCATGGAAAATTTCAATTTTACTATGTGGCCATTGACTACTAACTAAATGAGAAATTTGCCTGATGATATCTTTTGATCTACCTAACATTGTCAACAATGTAGTAAGTTTCTACCTTTAAATAGGTAATCAAATGAAGAAATGTTTAACCCTTTCATGATGGTAGCCGCGCTAGTGCAGAATAAAGGATCCTGTGCCAGTGTATTCTGTTATTTATGTGAGTCTCCGATAGAGAATGCACTGGGTTATAAGGTCATGGTAAATATTGTTAGGCCAATGCATTTTCTTATATATGCGAGGTTCCCTATCAAAGACTCAGATATAAAATGAAAGTGTCAATGACACTGTAGCTCAACTTGGGAAGGAGTTAATTTTTTGCTGATCAATGGATAAAATGATAAAGAAGAAGGAAAGTAAACTAGAGGTCACCCCGAAGATCCGTATGAAGTATGGTGATGATCGGATGAGGGATCTGGTCTGTAGGGTGTGCCAAAGGATTTAGTCATACAAAGAGTAAATTCCAAGATGGCCGCTGGCGGCAATTTTTTCAATGAATTTTGGTCAAAATAGGAGACCCCCATCTGGAGGTCACCCCGAAGATCCATATGAAGTTTGGCTGCCGGTCGCCATGATGTTCATCGAAAATTGTTCAAATTTGATAGCTCCCATCTAGAGGTGATTCTAAACATGCTTGTAAATTTTCAAATTAATTCTCCAATAAATGTGCACTGCGGGGTGTGCCGGTGGATTCAAATTTTAAATCCAAGATGGCTATCCATATTTTTTAATAAATTTCGGTCAAAATAGGAGGTTCCCATCTTAAAATTGTAAGTGTAGCTTCATACCGGGATCATTCTGGACACCTCGACCCTTGAAATTTGGCAGTGCAGTAACGATACAGAGAATAACGATGTTTGCAGAATGATTACGGAACATGAGCGTCAAGTGAGCTTAATTGATCAAAATGTTTTTTAAATCCAAACTAGTAATCAAGTTTGCTTTATTGAGCTATGAAAATCGAATATGAGCCTGTTCAATACTTCAATATCGCTAGTTTTAATGAGCATTATCTCCAACCGGAGACAACTTATTTCAGCCATGTGATCCATCTATCGGGCAGCAGAGTTAAATTTTGAAATAAAACCTGAACGGAGAAGAGGAATGCAATATCATAAAAACATATCAATTGTATCTTCTAAAAGAGCTTAATTTTTTCGTAATTAACTGTTGAAATGAAATTGTTCTAAAATCGGGCGCTTCTTCTGTACTACGGGTTAACTGCAACTTTAATTCCCAAACCATGGTTTAGAACACACTTTGCATGATATTTCAGAATGAAGAGAGTACTAAGCATGAGAATGAAGACATCTCAGGGCCCCGATTCACATTTTTATGTTTACCCATATCATAGTATGGTAAACATAGTGTCGTTGTCCGGATTGACCACTCGTCGTTAGTCCGTCCGTCCGTCTGTCTGTCTGTAGACACTTTACGCATGGTGCGTTAACTGAAATATTTTCTATCTGATCAGAACCAAATTTTGTATATGAATTTCTCAGCACCAAATACAGATCGAGTTCGAATATGGGTTCGATCCGAGCTTTTTTTATGGAGTTATGGTCCTTTTTCGACTTAGAATTCATGCATGCTACCATAACTCAAAAACTTTTTATCTGTTCAGAATCAAATTTGGTATGCAAGTTTCTCGGACCAAAATACAGATCGAGTTCGAATATGGGTTTGATCCGATATTTTTTAATGGAGTTATGGCCCTTTGACATAGAATTTCTGCATATTTTGATAAATCAACCATTTTTCAACTGATAAGAACCAAATTTGGTATGCGAGTTTATCAACTCAAAATACAAATCAAGTTTGAATATGGGTCAGATCCTGTTTTTTATACCAGAATTATGCCCCCTTTTAACTAAGAATTGAACAGATTTGAGATTTGCTTACAATATATAACTGCAGCAGCTTACAACTCTGGTATCAGTAAGAGAGACTAGAGATAATCTCTATTATTGATACCCGGTAATGAAATCTGATATTCACTGCTGCACTTTAATAGCTATATGTTGTTTATTGCATTTCCATAGTGTGTGGACAGTGACTTCTCAGGATTTATCAACTCCAACATAGCTCTCTGGTCTTGCATGGATTTTGGGATTAAAATTAACCCATTCCATAGACACATGATATCTGAGAGGCAGATATTAAATTATATCTTTCACTTTGAGCCAGGTTCAGTAAGGATTTCTAAAAACAAAGGAAATGTCTTATTTTGAAATTCCCTCTATTGCATTTGGTGTGCAGGATAATAATAATGTTGCTTGTATTCTTGAGACTGACTTATTGCGTGGGCTTCTAAATCCATATACATGCATTTATAGACTATTTTGATCAGTTCATTAGTGTGATTAAGATCAGCCCCTTGCTATCTCATTTAATAACTCAAATATTTGTCATTGATTATATCATATTTCAAGTCATAGTTTATGATAACACACCCCTAACCTGTATAGAGAGGGTCATTTGGTTTAATTGCTTTAAAATATTAACAAAATTAACCCACCCATTCCATAGACATACAGTATGCTATCCAATGTAATAAATCTAATATCTTCAATCTCATATCCCACCTCTAGTTATCTCATAATTATGCATTAAAGGTACTCAATCCGATCAGAGGGTCCCCATCTCAACAGATTCCAACAACAACAATCCGATCAGAGGGTCCTATATTACTATTTCTTTGGCTTTGGGGGTAACAAATATTTGATTCGAGTCGAGGAACCCATCAAACAAAGCTCAGAGTTATTAGATATTGATTTTTGAAATTTGTTATTTTCTCGAGATGAGTACTAATAATTGCATTCAACTTCGTAATATGCTCGAGATGTGTACACCAAAACACTATTCAAACAGACAAGGATGGATAACTCTAAAATCAAGTGGTAATAATAACGCAATTTTGACTGTGATCTGGGCCAGAAAGTATTCCCGATAAAGGAAAATAATAGATTTATAAAAACGATATCTAAAAAATCTGAGCTTTGATGGGTGGCTTCCTCGACTCGAATCAAATATTTTTGACCCCCAAAGTCATTGAAATAGTAATTGAGAGGAGTTTTATCAGATTGAGTACCTTTAAAGTATGTTATATCCAATCATTACCAATCATATTTTACTAAATTTCAACTGTTATGTATGGTTCTTCTGCCTGATTATGGACTGAGCTCTATAAGACTATATATCTATTTTCAACTGACTTAATAGGTTGGAATCAAATGCCATATCCATGTTCATATGGAAGGTGCCCAATAAGTCTTAGGCCACTTCCGCTTCTTTTATCAGAATCGATTAATTGCCCAAAAATAATGCTAACCACAGTCCACTATAGTATAAAATTGCCCAAAATCTGTTATTTATCAACATTTTGTACAATGAAATTTTGCTGCTTTGTCATATATCTGACACAAAAAAGCCACTTGATTTTAGAGTTATCCATCTTCATCGACTTTCATATGGCCACTAAATATTCCAGGTGGTTAAAGATAATAGATTTAAAAAATTGATATCTGCTTACTCTGAGCTTTGAGGAACGGGTTCCTCGATTTGAATAAAATATTTTTTAGAAGCCAAATAAATAGTAACTGAGGGGTGCTTAATCAGATCGAGTAGCTTTAATAGTAAGGTGTGAATTGTTGAAAAGGTTGGTGTAAGGATTTTATGAAAATAGCTAATCGTTATCGCCAAGGTATGGGTTAAACATCTGCCGATCGTGATCGGCCTCTCGTTTAATAATCGAATAGAGAATAAAATAAAATTGAAGATGATATGCCACAAGTTGGGCTGAAGGGGACAGTTTGAGGGCCATCTCCCAGGAAAATTTAGATAATTCAATGTAATGAGAGCAAATTTTGTACATGGTGGTGCCTTAGTTTGAGTTCAATGTGAATGTGACAGGAATGCAGAATTGCAATATTCATTGTATTTGCATTGGTTTCAATATTGAAAAAAAATACTGTTAACCAATTGAAACTCTCCGTGTTATGACCATATAATAATATACTCACTGGTAGTGTTCCAATCTGTATAAAGAAGCAAGTTGCATACAGGAATATTACAAAATGAGTGGTAAATACTACTGTGTTCATTGTCTTGCCAAACATGGAGAAATGTGGATGTGAAGAATATTTAGTCGGAGCAACGCAATTATTCTCAGAACTCTCTTCACAGTTTTCAGGCTTTGTTGACTTTGATGGTGATCGATGCATGACTTCGGGAGAGATGGTTACCTGAAAGCATAATGCATATACATGTTCTCAAATACAGAAACCTATATCTTTGAACATTCATACAGGGACAGTGCTTCCCAAAATCCGATGTACATGTATATATAATGGTAAACTGGTTGAAAAAAACATTAACATTTGCTGAGCAGTTCAATTTTAGACTGATAAAACTGGGAGATTTCGTAAATACTGAACCACTGATCAAATATTAACCTGAGCTATAGCTCTGAAGACTATATTGGTAGGGCATGGTACAGTAATGTCCTAAATAATCGACTCCTTAACCACAGCAGAATTATTGGTAACTTTTCAGGATTTAGTCGAAAATATGGCTTGTTGCCATTCATCGGAAAGCTCTCACTGAGAGCTTTCCGATGAATGGCAACATGCCATATTTCCGACTAAATCCTGAAAAATTACCCATAATTCTGATGTGGTTAAGGAGTCGATTACTTAGGGCATTACTGTAACTGCACTGCTGATAAATTACGAAGAAAAGCCTTTATATAAGTGGAATTTTCTATTGTTAATCTTGCACATAAGTTTAAATTATTCTAGCTAGTATAGAGCAATACTAAAATAAATATAATTTAATGTTTTTTTTATCATACACAACTCATA
This sequence comes from Siphonodentalium dalli, assembly GCA_032622095.1. NCBI lineage: Eukaryota > Metazoa > Mollusca > Scaphopoda > Gadilida > Siphonodentaliidae > Siphonodentalium > Siphonodentalium dalli. The sequence continues at coordinate 163,863,077 of CP136069.1, forward strand.
ATAGTTACATGTAACTGTTCTATCTATTATAGTTTCAGCACCAGTTTATTACGAACCAAACTACAACGAAATACATTGTTGGGCATACCACTTTTATCGAAGCTATAACTTTACCAACTTTTTTTCATTAACATACAGCGCAAAGGATACCAAACAATGAAATCATAATTATGACATCATGATGCAGTTTGAGAATGTAATAACATTCTGACAGTGTATGTAATAACATGTTCAGTCTTCTGGGAGTGGGGATATGATTTATATTTTGAAGTGAAGCATTTAAAAAATCAACACAATGTTTATGTACACTCATGTTTGGAAGGTATCATATAAATATAGGTATTAGGTGGAAGTATGAATTAGTGGCATAAATAAAAGAGAATGTTATGAGATGACTCAGGAGATACAAGTTTACTTATCACAAGGTTACAAGTTGACTCATGAATAACTATTTTCAGAGGGCACAAGCTGGTAAGGGTATAAAATTACTCACTCCCCATGTCTAGTGTAAAATGTGTTACTCCACATTACATTAGGCCAAAATAAATTGAATGTGTGTTTCCGGTACATGGCCACCTCAATCTCAAGCGCAGTACCTAAAATCAATTGTCTTGATTTTGACCTTTTTTGTCAATAAACAACATGTTTTTTTTAAAGTTTTGTCAATCTTTCGAATCTTTTTTTCTTCAGTTTGGTCACACAGTTTACTGCACGCTGCTATACTTTTTTCCGATAATGAACTAAAAACTTCACAAGTATATAGAGTTTGATCTTACAATCCGAATGGTTCCACAGGTTAACTACTCATCTGGCATGGATGTGAGATATGAATAATAATTGCACTGAAGCGCAATTGACATCTCTTACAATGAATTGCGCTTCAGCGCAATTGATCGATGAGATGCGCTTCATATCGCAATTGGATTGCGATTCAGAGAAATTGAATTGTGCTTCCGCAATTATTAACAAATGTAAATTTGTCCTCGCATAAACACAAAGCTTCTAATGAATGTGACCATAAGATCTAGACCTCTCGGGCAGAGAACACTCATCGGCCTTCTATAATTTACACAGTCACCGCGACATACCATACATGTGTAGCGGTTGCGTTGTAAATATAGAAGGCCGATGACTTCTCTGATCGAGAGGTCTAGAACTCTTGGTCACGGTCCTTAGACGCTTTGTGTGATCACCAAAGTTAAGCAATGTTGAGCCCGGTTAGTACTTGGATGGGTGACCGCCTGACCGGCTTGGGATTCCGGGTGCTGCCAACTTTCGGTGCGACCCCCGCACTTCTCTCTCTCGTTCTGTTACACTGGGGCCTCGTCCGCTCCTCAGAGTCTGTGTCATGATGCGGCAGCTCTGGGGGAGGACTCGGATGAGATTCGGTGAATCTCAATAAGAACGGGGGAGTAGTGTAGCGGTCGCGTTGTAAATATAGAAGGCCGATGACTTCTCTGATCAAGAGGTCTAATAGATCTCTTGGTCAGGTCATTAGATGCTTTGTGTGTTCACCGAAGTTAAGCAACGTCGAGCCCAGTTAGTACTTGGATGGGTGACGTGCTTGGGATTCCGGGTGCTGCCAAACTCCGGTGCGACTCCCGCACTTCTCTAGATCTCTCTCGTTCTGTTACACATGTACATGTTGAATCTTGAAGAAAATAATTTTCAAAGAAGAATATCACGAAAGTATACTATGGCATAAAACCAAACGACAGAAGAAAAAAAACTGATAAAGTAAAAAATTTCACGTGGACATACATGAATACTTGTACCACAAATCGCCACGTGAACATGTGTAACACGAAAATGGGTAACTAACTTCCTTACTCTGATTTTGGGAACTTTCTGCAATAACGTATGCACTCCCGGTGTTCTCTAGTGGGACACGAATAGTTCCTAATAAAATGTGTCATGGATTACATGTTCAAAGTAGCCGAACATTCATGAGTAATAACTCACGAAATAGTTTCGCTTCACAAACCCGGAAGTAAACCGGAAGTAACATAACTTGTCGCAACAGGTGCCCGACGAATAAAGCGCACGTGCGAGATGCAGGTGCGTCCTTGGAAAGTCTTCAAGCATCTCATTTTGAAAATGCTGTTATCTCAGAGTTTTAGAATCACTTTGTTCGTAGAACTACTTATTTAACGATAAAGTACCAACGGGATTGGTATTTATTTCAGAAGCCACGCCCACTAAATATTATGTCCGGGTTTATCACATGACTGTTTCTACAGGTGATTAAAAAGTAGATTTTTCGCCGGTTTTGACTAGATATGAGGTGATATTTTGAGCTCATTATGGTACGTATTCGATGCCACTGGAAGCAACAATTTTAGTATGTTTTCGCAATGATTTCAATGATTTTTAAAACGAATCAAAGACCCAACTTAACTTCTTAAGTTTTAAGATCTGACAATATATTCTATGCACCATCAAGAATTGGCTGAAATTTTAATTTTGGGATTTCAAACTTACAGTACATTAGTAAATTAGCATTAGCCAATTCATATGGGAGGCCAAATTCACATTTATTAATAATTGTGCTTCAGCGCAATTGAAAATTAATTGCACTGAAATTAATTGCGCTTTTATATATATGGCTAAACCCCCCAGTTAATTAATGAATAAATCCAATAGAAAATTAATTACCCTTCAGCGCAATTCAATTGCGCTTCAGCGCAATTCAATTGCGCTTCAGCGCAATTATTTTCCCATATATGGGAACCCCCAGTTAATTAATGGAATAACCTATCTATTCAGGGATGTACTAGTAAGTTTGTAAAAAAAATTGCGCTTTAGCGCAATTAATATGAATCAAGCTGGATTGTGCTTCAGCGCAATATAATTGCGCTTCAGCGCAATTATTCAATAAATGTGAATTTGGCCTCCCATAAATTCATGTTATAATGAATTTGTTTTTCTCTTTTACTTTTAATAGAAATTACTAGATATGACATGGGTGCAGGAGCAGGTGGCCCCATCCCGCTTTTGGGGATCCCAGGGGGGGCCTCCGCTGGGAAATTTTTTGAAATTAGTACCGGGTATGTACTGAGATTGATGCTAAAGCTACCAAAGAGCCTTCGTCAGCATTCTATAGTAGGGAAAACGAGAGGACAGATGTTTAACCAATCGCTTGGTGATAGTAAATTGCAATGATCGGAATCACAATATAGATATTTGATGTTGAATTAGAGTATGTATTGAACATTATGCACTAAAGTAGTACAGACATATGTACATAATAACACAAATATTTGGAATGTATGGGTCAATAGAGAAGGGTTAATATAATATCTAAATTATAGAGCCTGTCACCACTATTATAGTGTAAGCAGTTCTATTTATATTTTTGCAAATTGCTATGAGAGATATCAAAATAATATAGTTATTTAATATTGGAAAAGGTTAAAAGACATTAAATCTCCTACATGTATCTCTGGCCCTGATTGATCCAATGTAAGTCCAAATATCCAAGGACCTACAGTGGAGCTCCATTGTTCTAGTTAATTAGATTCACCTGGCTAAGGGGTGGTTAACACACACAAGTAGACAAAACAAGTATCCATGCTCTATAGAATTTGTTTATTCAAATATGTCAGAGAAGATAAAATCTGACATAGCATATGGTTGAGTAATTTTCCCAATGGAGAACTCTTTCAATGTGATAGATTTATAAATATTTATTTGCCGAAATATATTGGGGAGCGTAACTACTAGCTCCCCAATATACACATGTTTATATAAACATATTAATAATTATAAATTATTACAAAATCTCAATACATGTACTATTATTTTCAGTTAAAGGTACTCAACCCGATAAAACTCCTCTCAATTAATAATTTCAATGGCTTCGGGGGTCAAAAATATTTGATTCGAGTCGAGGAAGTCACCCATCAAAGCTCAGATTTGTTAGATATCGATTTTAGAAATCTATTATTTTTCATTATCGGGAATTCTTTCTGGCCCAGAAGACAATCAAAAATTCGTTATTATTACCCACTTGATTATAGAGTTATCCATCCTTGTCTGTTTGAATAGAATTTTGGCGTAAAATCTCGAGCAGGTTACCAAATTGACGGCAGTTATTGGTACTCATCTCGAGAACATAAGAATTTTCAAAAATCAATATCTAATAACTCTGAGCTTTGTTTGATGGGTTCCTCGACTCGAATCAAATATTTTTTACCCCCAAAGCCAAAGAAATAGTAATATAGGACCCTCTGATCGGATTGTTGTTGTTGGAATCTGTTGAGATGGGGACCCTCTTTACGGGTTGAGTACCTTTAATTGGTTTACAGTAAATAGTATCAAGATTTCAAAGTATGAGAATAAAATAATGGAAGAGAATTGGAAAAGTATAACATGTACATGTGTGCCATTCAATTTATATTAAATTTTTGGGTAAACAGGCCATAAACAGATAAATAAAGTTATCGATATGTCGAACTGAGTTTCGATCGGTCGGTAGTAAAAGTCAATTCAATATGAAATAAACGCGTCTGCATGTCGACCCATGGTAAAGAAGAGAACAACTCATTGCGTGTTAATTAAATGACAGGCTATTGTGCGGCATGCGTGTTGTGGCGCATGAACGAAGAATGAATTAGGCCATATGAATTATTTATTGGGATACGAAGACATATAGGCGAAAGCATGTTAGACTGCCAAAATCAAGCATAATTACTTTATTTGTAGGACAAATTAACACAATCAAATATTGTAGCTATTACAAGATAGTCCACAGACTATTGATCGAGCGATCCAATGAATAATTAGGAAACAAAATGTTTTTAAAGTGAGGCAAATATAGATGATTAATAGTTACTCCGAGAAAATTTAATCTTTTAATATGTTTTACAAACATAATAAAAGTTACCAATTAACTGTGCTTATTTTTCTCAGAGCTCCACAGAGATACGGTGTAACTTGGAAGTGTGATACCAGCTCTGATTCTTTTTAACAGGTCTGTCACATTTTTAGCTCAACTTTACTTTGTAAAGTTTGAGCTATTGCCATGGCTTGGTATCCGTCGTCCGACTCGTCCGTGCTATTGCCATGGCTTGGTATCCGCGTCGTCCGTGTGTGTGTGTGCATGTGTGATTCATCAACAATTTCCTTTAGCATGGGCTACAGGTCGTACCTTTGGTTGGATCATTATAAAATTTGTCATAGCTGTTGACATTGACATGTAGATGGGAACGAGTCATTTTGGGGTCATTCGGAAAAAAAACATGGCCACCAGTGGCCATCTTGGATTTCAAAAATTCAATCCATTAGCACGGGCTACAGGTCCTACTGTTCGTCTGATCATCATGAAATTTGTCATGGATGTTAATTATATAATTGACATGTAGATGGGAACGAGTAATTTTGGGGTCGATCAGCCATAAAACACAGGCACAGGCTACAGGTCATACCTTTGGTCGGATCATTATGAAATTTGTCATGGGCATTGACATTGACATGTAGATTGGAACGAGTCATTTTGGTGTCATTCGGCCGTAAAACATGGCTGCTGGCAGCCATCTTGGATTTTACTCATTGCATGACTAAATCCTTTGGCACGGGCTACAAGTCGTAGCTTTGATCGGATCATTATGAAATTTGTCATGGGCATTGACATGTAGATGGGAACGAGTCATTTTGGGGTCATTCGGCCATAAAACATGTCCGCTGGCAGCAATCTTGGATTTTACTCTTTGCATGACTAAATCCTTTAGCACACCCTACAGTCCACTTCCCTCAGCTAATCATCACCAAATATCATATTAATCTTGATATTGATCTACAAGATGGAAGCTATCAAATGTTTTTGAATTTCAATCGAAAACATAGCCACCAGCAACCATCTTGGATTTTAGTTTATATTTATCTCTTGTTGATAATCTAGTATTACTTAGAAATTTTGACTTTCCGCATTCCTAATCACTCCATTTACTGTAACACATGAAAGTATTCTCTTTCCAAGTTGTGTTACAGTGTCATTGACACTTTCATTTTATATTAAAGTTAAAAAAAAAAAATTATTCTAAGCAAGGAGTTCAATAAAAAAAAAAAATGTTTTCCGAAAAAGGGCCATAACTCCATTAAAAAAAATTGGATCAAACCAATTTTCGAACTCGATCTGTATTTTGGGGTGAGAAACTCATATTATGTATGATGCTGTCGAAAAATAGATCTTCTGTTTTCTCAGAAAAAAATCAAACAAAACATCTTGTTTTCATGAATTTGATGCTAAAATTTCCTCAAGAGACTCAGACAAACATTTCGTAAAATGCGGTTTAAACAATGCCGGATCATATATGCTGCTTGAACACTTCGACTGATGAACTATTGAACATTTGAGTTGATACACTGCCCCAAATACATACAATGTACATGGTACTGTTACTATGACAGGCAATTAATTAACCGAAGTCCAAACCGTCGGACTATCGTTGAATGGTTCAGACTATCGGGAACTCTCGGATTATAGTACCGGAAAATCAAATCCTGATCATACTATCGAACCCCAGGACTAACACACTCAGCACTGTCCCAAATAATGTAGGCAATTCATTCACCGAATGGTCGAACTATAATGGAATGGTTCCAACCCTCGGACTATAGTCCCCATATCATCAGATTCCAACAACAACAACATTTTTTTAAATGCCGCTTCAGTTATCAGAATCGGTCAACTATATTATAAAATTGCCCAAAACCTGTTATTTATCAACATTTAGTTCAATAAAATTTTGCCAGTTTGTCAAATATCTGACACCCGAAAAGCCACTTGATCTTAGAGTTATTTATCCATCATCTTCAATTTGGTCTGAGACCGTCTTCTCATCGACTTTTTACCAGGCCACTAAAAAGTACCGGTGGTGACAAATAATAGATTTCAAAAATCGAAATCTGATCACTCTGAGCTTTGATGGGTGGGTTCCTCGACTCGAATCAAATATTTTTTACCCCCAAAGCCAAAGAAATAGTAATTTGCGAGCGTTAATTCGGAGTATGCATCTTTAATTATACACAGATTGTATTCCTCTTAACAAATTTTTTAACAGGAATTCAATACTGTCAAGACAGGTCAAAAGGGAAAAAACTTTTTGAAAAGAGGAATACAATTTAGTGATAAGAGAAAATCAATTGTCCATCAAATGTGAAATTTACCTCATATAAAAAACTATTAATAGGCATGCATTTCGTCAGGAAAGAGAAGTTGAAACTGTTTGAGAGTTTCCAAACAAAATCGTACTTTCAGTGTCAGCAAATACAGAACAAACTGATGTAACAGTGATTAAATTTCCATAAATAAAGATAAATCCTAGCTGACAACAGTTTTGAGGAGAAAATATTACCTCAAAGTTGTATGGGCACTTTGGTATAAACTTCCCCATCTACAGTATAAGGCCCGTGGTTTTTTACATGTCCACGGAAGACCACGCGCGATTCTTCCGTGGTTTTTCCGTGTTCAAAATCTGAACTCGCTAAGAACACGGTCTGGTTAAACGTGTTCAATCGTGTTCAGATTTTTAACACGCTCTGATCACGTTTGAACACGCTCTGATCACGTTTGAACACGGAACATCCACGCTATGACCACGGTACGATCAACGGGTGACCACGGCCAAATGATCACGTTTGAACACGGAACATCCACGCTATGACCACGGGTGAACACGGCCATAACACAGGTGACCGCGACATGAACACGGAGGAACATGGCTGAACACGGAAACATCGCTGGCGGCCGGAGCTTGACACGCCGCTGTGGCGGAGCTCGCGGTGTCCGTTACGTAATTAATTATCACCTCCTTAGTTCAAAATATATTCTCGAAATTGCTGCTCAAAGTGGCAAATGAGCAGCACCATTTTATTTAACGGAAATTTCATCGAAATTCAACCCGTCGGTTGTGAAAATTGGCCCAGAAAAAGTAAAGATACCAATCTGCAATATACCGTGATTACTCATAAAAATAACTTATATATGGGAGGCGGAATTGTACCGATACACATGCATTATTTCAAGCAGAGTGCTAACTCAATACTAAATAACTCGAATATTTTGACAGGAACATATGACTATAAATATTTATTGAATTTTATAGATTTACATCGTCCTGATCGAAAATAACTTTATTTGACCTTTGATAAATGTTCAATTTAGTTTCAATTTAGAATGTTTCTGGTATCAATGTCCGTTTAGTTTTAAACAAACCTTGATCACGTTTGAACACGGAACATCCACGCTATGACCACGGGTGACCACGGCCATAATACAGGTGACCGCGACATGAACACGGAGGAACATGGCTGAACACGGAGCCATCGCTGGCGGCCGGAGCTTGGCACGCCGCGGTGGCGGAGCTCGCGGTGTGCGTTACGTAATTAATTATCACCTCCCTAGTCCAAAATATATTCTCGAAATTGCTGCTCAAATTGGCAAATGAGCAGCATCATTTTATTTAACGGAAATTTCATCGAAATTCAACCCGTCGATTGTAAAAATTGGCCCAGAGAAAGTAAAGATACCAATATACCGCGATTACTCATAAAAATAACTTATATATGGGAGTAGGAATGGTACCGATACACGTGTATTATTTCAAAAAGGGTGCTAACTTAATACTAAATAACTCGAATATTTTGACAATAACATATGACTATATATATTTATTGAATCTTATAGATTTACATCTTCCTGTTGTTAGATCGAAAATATCTTGATAAATATCTTGATAAATGTTCAATTTAGTTTCAATTTATAATTTGTCTGGTATCAATGTCCGTTTAGTTTTAAACGAACATTCGAACGTTGTGTCGGATCAGAACCTTTCAACTTATTTTACTCCAATATATTTACACGAATATATGAATATTTAATATGTGTTAAAAGAATAATATATTCTGACCTGATATAATTCGTTACATGGAAACTATTTCGATGGATGGATGGCTTGGTTTTGCTAATTCTTTCATACATGTATAATCGATATCCGTAACCAGCGCAGAGGGCTTCTGCTCAAAATGTCCCTATTTTAAATTTGATTTTACTGCAATATTTTGTTTACATAAATATGTGATAATGTTTTATATATATTAAACGAATATAATATTCAAACTGATAATCGGTCGTTACAAGCATGGCAATTAAGTCCACGGAAACTTATTTATTGTCAGTTTTGTTAACCAACATGATGTGGTGGGGTTAGGGTATTTACTGCTATTGATGACCATAACCTGCGTGTGTGTATATTCGACCTCATGTCAAGTGCCCTCCCATAAGTTTTACGATAATATTTATTTTTATATACTTTATTGAAATTAATTAACGTATGGGTCAATTCAAGTTTCAACTTTTAAAACACAGTGGCCAGTGATTAGTTGGTCAGCTGATTATGAAACACCAGTGTTTTGAAAACGCATTGGCTTCTTCCTAGCATTATGATATAACACCATGCGGACACCATCGAAAACAAAGAGGTCAGCTAAATTAAGTACACTTAGACAAATAGTGTAGATAAGGTTCGTGTTGGGGCTTAGTGTGGTATTGCAAAATTTAGTTTTTTTAATTTAAATTAAAAATTTTGAAAATGATTTTTCACCAATGCAAATGAAATACTCCTTTTAAATTCAATAAAGAAACTAAAATTAAAATTAATTTTTTTGAAAGTTATATATATCAATACAACTATAACGGTAACTAAAACAAGATCAGTAGGAAGACGACCAATCCTGGCCATACTGCCCCTGTACAAAACAAATTCTCCACTTGTTATCACTGTAGTGCAATCGTCCGTATCCCGCGATTAGAAACTGTACTCTGTAACCGATGTCCCATATCCGCAAACTCCGTGTGAAATTGTCTCTCCGATGTGCAATGCATCATGCATGTATGGGCGTAGGACGTGGAGTCTATGTTGTGTACAAATCATGCAATGCATGTAGCCCTGTTCAGTTGTCACTGTAATTATATATTCCGCAGGCACCCGGAAATTAATAACGGACGGACAAAAATGAGACAATGGGCTAATCAAGCCATTGTTTAGAGATTATCAAAAGGGTGCCATTTCCTGCTATGCATTTTAAAAAGCGGCGATGGTTGAAGTCAGTGCTCAAGAAACCGCCGATTTATTTATATGAGATATGGACAATTGAATTAAATTAAATCATTCGATGTCAGATTCGGTCGTACCAAGAAGGGTTCCCCGCCTGTGCATTGGGTATGTGGCATCGAAACCACCCGCGCGTACAATGAAATATATATTTATATTGGAGGAGGAGCTCGTGGTGTGTGCGTTACGTAATTAATTATCACCTCCATAGTCCAAATTATATTCTTGAAATTGCTGCTCAAATTGGCAAATGAGCAGCACCATTTTATTTAACGGAAATTTCATTGAAATTCAACCCGTCGATTGTGAAAATTAAAGACACCACCACACCGCGATTATTCATAAAAATAACTTATATATGGTAGTCGGAATGGTACCGATACACGTGCATTATTTCAAGAAGGGTGCTAACTTAATACTAAATAACTAAAATATTTTGACAGGTACATATGACTACAATCACTATATATATTTATTGAATCTTATAGATTTACATCTTCCTGTTGATAGATCGAAAATATCTTGACGGGACCTTTGATAAATGTTAATTTAGTTTCAATTTAGAATTTGTCTGGTATCAATGTCCGTTTAGTTTTAAACAAACATTCGAACGTTGTGTCGGATCAGAAACTTTCAACTTATTTTACTCCAATATATTTACACGAACTTATGAATATTTAATATGTGTTAAAAGAATAATATATTCTGACCTGATATAATTCGTTACATTTATAATCGATATCCTTAACCAGCGCAGAGGGCTTCAGCTCAAAAGGTCCCTATTTTAAATTTGATTTTACTGCAATATTTTGTTTACAGAAATATGTGATTATGTTTTATATATATTAAACGAATAAAATACTCAAAATGATAATCGGTCGTTAAAAGCATGGCATGGCGAATATTTTGTCAATTTCAAAAGCGTTTCTGTGGATATCCGAGTCCGTTATCAGATCGAAAATATTTACACATGAACTTTGTTTAGTTTACCTGGGTGTTGATGTGGGACATGCGGAATACCAACAAATTATTGTTTATGTTTTACCGGTAGTTCATTGTTTTATTTTTCTCGTTTTATTTACAAGACAGTTTTTGTTTTACTGTACCACACGCAAAATATTATCAGGAAGTTCCTTATAAACACTCGGGTTTTAACTGTCTGTTTCCAATATATCAATCCTCGACGACACGAATATTATCTGTGATGTCAATTCACGAATAATTCCATAATATCAAATGACGGAATTATTTAAGATTGATTATGTGATCGAATTGATGTTATTGTACGCATCAAATGAATCAGACTCATTTTACTTGCAATATTATTGAGACATTATATTCTATGCGAAACACGTACTCCCGCTCGATTTAGGGTAGGTGAGAAGTAGATGTGGGTTATGAGAGACACATTTACACAAGCTGGTCAGTGCGCGCGTAATCGGCGTTTATAAAAGAAAATTACCAGACATTTGTACCTTAACGTAATTTGTTTAATGAATCCGTGTGAAATATATATTACTGAAATATCTCGCCAACATGGGTGCATTGGAACTGTTATGTAGAGTGGGATGTCATAATGACAACAAACTGAATAAAACATTTGATGTTTATTTGAATAACATTTTTTACAGTCATCAACAACAATTAATTTGTTATTACTATGAATATGGATATGCCACGTACAGCTAATGTCACAATTTATCACATAATTAGCCCATAAAACCAGTTTAGTAATTACCGATAAGACACACGTGTAATATCAGTGCGTGTGATGACATCACACCATTCTTTAAATGACGTGCGATCGCTGCAGTTTATTATTGTTGTTTTCGATGAATATTTTGCGTTTATTTGATCATGTGATAAAAGGTATCTCGCACTCGATCTATTTTATACGTAATTTATCAACCTCGTCCACAAAATTTTATTTGAGCCTCGGTAAAAATCGGTTCAAATCGAATTTAGTAAACTTGGTTGATAAATTCCATATAAAATAGAAACTCATCTGAGATGCTCAATATCTAAAATTAATAAAGTAACATGTTTGCGGTTTGTATTTGCCCAATTCTCGGGTCAATTGTTCTGTGTACATGTAACCGTTTACTATTTGATATACATGTATGGAGTCCAAATATTATAATGAGAATATTGAACATTAAATTAAAATTTAAAACTTTAGTTACGTTTTGAACATTAAATTCGAAATTTTAAAGTGATGTGAAACCCTCTGGTAGGCTGATCAAATAGAAATGGAGAATAATCTTGCTGAAAGTAGTTATTTTTACAAATATTATATCCAAATTGACAAAACACACCGTAATTCATATATATTCATTAAATACAGTGACCCCCCGATGGCGAAATCGTTTGTGTTAATTTACCGCCGATAGTTGCCTCCCGAATCGGGAAGTACATTTTTACAATTGAGCGTAGTTCCGACGATGTTTTTTATGATGTGGTACGACGATTTGTTTGAGATTTTTGGCAATGTTAGTAGAATTCTACATTCCCCGAGTTGGCATAGCGCCTGCATACTAACTAAACAATTTCACGCGCCCGAACAAGTGCATTATATGTCTTTAAGTTATGAACTTTTGTAATGTTATATCCAATTTTTCAGCCGTTTGTTAGAACACGATATCGCCGCACAAACTACCGAAACCATTTGCGTACATGTAATATGAACAAACACAAGAAAATAGTAATGCCAACTAAAATAAAATGCGACAACAAAACATGACACGGATATAAAGGCCATAGACACAGATAAACAAATATGCATATATACTTCAATATATGAAATTGTTTTTTATTATAACAGATTTTATCTGACAATTCTTTATTCATTGACGAAATAAATCCGGGCCAAATATACCCTAAAAAAGCCTACCGCAAGTAATCCTGCGGCAACTCTTTGATGTCGCGGAGTATTCACACCTCCCGCTCTGTCCCTGAAAAGAGTAGGTGCCTCTCTGCAATGGGATGCAGACCACGGGGTAAACACTGCTGACCACGCTATTAACACGGATGACCACGGCATGAACACGACTTCAACACGGATGACCACGGAGTACACTCAGAGTGCATAATATGTCTTTAACTTATGAATTTTTGTAATGTTATATCCAATTTTTCTGCCATTTGTTAGAACACGATATCGCCGCACAAACTACCGAAACCATTTGCGTACATGTAATATGAACAAACACAAGAAAATATTAATGCCAACTAAAATAAAATGCGACAACAAAACATGACACGGATACAAAGGCCATAGACACAGATAAACAAATATGCATATATATATATATATATATATATATATATATATATATATATATAATTCAATTTATGAAATTGTTTTTTATTATAAAAGATTTTATCTGACAATTCTTTATTCACTGACGAAGTCAATCCGGGCCAAATATACCCGAAAAAAATCCTACCGCAAGTAATACTGCGGCAACTCTTTGATGTCGCGGATTATTCACACCTCCCGCACTGTCCACTGTCCCTGAAAAGAGTAGGTGCCGCTCTGCATTGGGGTGCAGACCACGCCGTAAACACGGCTGACCACGCTATTAACACGGCATGAACACGACTTCAACACGGATGACTACGGCGTGCACTCAGATGACCACGGCATGTACACGCCGTGTTCAGACCGTTTTTTAACACGCTGGCCATTTTGCCGTAATTGATCACGCTAAGAACACGACATCAACACGGATGACCACGGCGTGAACTCGGGTGACCACGGCATGTACACGCCGTGTTCAAACCGTTTTTGAACACGCTGGCCATTTTTCTGAAGTTGACCACGCTAAGACCACGCGCGATTTTTCCGTGTTTTTTCCGTGTTAAAATGTTGGCCACGCGTGGTTTTGAAAAAACCACGGGCCTTGTACTGTACACCCATTTTTGGCCCCTGTAATTTAATATCCATCACACAAGTTATCATTTAATGTAAAGCAGCAATATTCTAGGATAAATCTGTAAGGTAGAAGGAAATCTTAATAATTTGGAGAGTGAGTCTGGAATAGGTTATTCGTGAGGCACTCGGACCGGCTTCGTTTCTAAATGCAACTCGTCAGCGAGATTCTTTTTGGAAGTGGGATGAACAAACAATTAGTATCCTTTATATAGTGTTGCTATGTAACCAGTAGCCGGTTTTGTAGCCGGTTTCGTAGCCTGTAGCCAGTTTTTTGGCCGGTTTGTAGCTGCATGGTAGCCTGTTTTTGCATCAGTGTTCTTTTGACCAGAAGCGCTAGGTGGCAGTTTCGGAGCCGGTAAACGGTTTGAGCCAGTTTTGTGTCCTTTTGCTATTTTTTTAGCCGGTAATATAGCCAGTTTTTCATAATAAAGAAAAGGTTACTTATTTTTTTTTTAATTTGGTGTGGTAGCCGGTAAATTTGCCGGTTTCTTTTGTATTCTGCTGGTTTTTAGCTTGTTTAGATTAATTTATATTCTGGGATAGTTTACTGTGAATTTTGCCAAGTGCTTTGGATTTAATAAATTTTTAAGACTCACACACTGAACCTCGTATGGGCACCAATGGGGGGGGGTATGGGGCAATAAAAGGTGTAGTTGTATTCATCAGAATAAATCTTGGATGTTCATCAGAAGCCCTAAAATATTTGTGAAATGAACATTCAAATATTGGTGCCATAATTTGGAAATCTATAGAGGGCTGACCCCATTTTGGGTTCAGGGGTTTCTAAAATTGATGGAAACATGTGATTATGGTAACCATTTTTAGCTCAACTTTACTTGTAAAGTTTGAGCTATTGCCATAGCTTGGTATCCATCATCCGTGTGTGCATGGGTGGGTGTGTGTGCGTGGAGACGTCCTTCAACAATTTCCATTAGCATGGGCTACAGGTCGTACCTTTGGTCAGATCATTATGAAATTTGTCATGGATGTTAACAATGGCATGTAGATGGGAACGAGTCATTTTCGGGTCATTCGGTTATAAAACATGGCCACCAGCAG
Source organism: Siphonodentalium dalli (assembly GCA_032622095.1). Classification (NCBI taxonomy): domain Eukaryota; kingdom Metazoa; phylum Mollusca; class Scaphopoda; order Gadilida; family Siphonodentaliidae; genus Siphonodentalium; species Siphonodentalium dalli. The sequence goes on from CP136069.1 coordinate 163,878,182, forward strand.
CCATCTTGGATTTTACTCTTTGCATGACTAAATCCTTTGGCATGGACTACAGGTCATACCTTTGGTCGGATCATTGTGAAATTTGTCATGGGTGTTGACATTGACATGTAAATGGGAACGGGTCATCTTGGGGTCATTCGGCAAAATAAAAAAGCCACTAGTGGCCATCTTGGAATTCAAAATTCAATCCATTAGCGCGGGCTACAGGCCGGAGTGTTTGTCTGATTGTCATGAAATTTGTCGTAGAAGTTAATATTGACATGTAGATGGGAACGAGTCATTTTGGGGTCATTCGGCCATCAAACATGGCCACCGGCAGCCATCTTGGATTTTACTCTTTGTATGACTAAATCCTTTGACACAGGCTACAGGTCGTACCTTTGGTCGGATCATCATGAAATTTGTCATGGATGTTAACATTGACATGTAAATGGGAACGAGTCATTTTGGGGTCATTCGGCAAAAAAACATGGCTGCCAGCAGCTATCTTGGACTTCAAAATTCAATCCATTAGCATGGGCTACAGGCTGTAGTGTTTGCCTGATCATCATGAAATTTGTCAATTATTAGCTCAACTTACTTTGTAAGTTTGAGCTATTGCCATGGGTTGGCGTCCGTTGTCCGTGTGTCCGTCAACAATTTCCTTTGGCGCGGGCTACAGGTCGTACCTTTGGTCTGATCTTTATGAAATTTGTAATGAATGTTGACATTGACATGTAGATGGGAACGAGTCATTTTGAGGTCATTCGGCCAAAAAACATGGCCCCTGGTGGCCATCTTGGATTTCAAAATTAAATCCATTGGCGCGGTCTACAGGTCGTACTGTTCGTCTGATCATCATGAAATTTGTCATGGATGTTAATATTGACATGTAGATGGGAACGACTCATTTTGGGGTCGTTCGGCCAAAATACATGGCCGCCAGCAGCCATCTTGGATTTTTCTCTTTGCATGACTAAATCCTTTGGCGCGGGCTACAGGTCGTAGCTTTGGTCTTTGGATGTTAAGAATGACATGTAGATGGGAACGAGTCCTTTTGGGGTCATTCGGCCAAAATACATGGCCACCAGCAGTCATCTTAGATTTTACTCTTTGCACGACTAAATCCTTTGGCACAGGCTACAGGTCGTACCTTTGGTCAGATCATTATGAGATCTGTCATGAATGTTGACATTGACATGTAGATGGGAACGAGTCATTTTGGGGTCATTCGGCCAAAAAACATGGCCGCTGGCGGACATCTTGGATTTCAAAATTAAATCCATTGGCGCGGCCTACAGGTCGTACTATTCGTCTGATCATCATGAAATTTGTCATGGATGTTAACAATGACATGTAGATGGGAACGAGTCCTTTTGGGGTCATTCGGCCAAAAAACATGGCCACCAGCAGCCATCTTGGATTTTACACTTTGCATGACTAAATCCTTTGGCACAGGCTACAGCTCGTACTTTTGGTCAGATCATTATGAGATTTGCCATGGCTGTTGATATTGACATGTAGATGGGAACGAGTCATTTTGGAGTTGTTTCGCCAAAAAACATGGCCACCAGTGGACATCTTGGATTTCAAAACTCAATCCATTAGCACGGGCGCTACAGATCGTATCTTTTGTTAGATCATCATTAAATTTGTCATGGATGTTAATATTGACATGTAGATGGGAACGAGTCATTTTGGGGTCATTCGGTCAAAAAACATGGCCGCCAGCAGCCATCTTGGATTTTACTCTTTGTTTGACTAAATCCTTTGGCACGGGCTACAGGTCCTACCTTTGGTCGGATCATTGTGAAATTTGTAATGGCTGTTGACATGTAGATGGGATCGAGGCATTTTGGGTTTCCTATTCCTCCATTTACTGTCAACTATTAAATTATTCCCCTACCTAAGTTGAGCTACAGTGTCATTGACACTTTCATGTTAATATTGACATATGTAGATGGGAATAAGTCATTTTGGGGTCATTCGGCCAAAAAACATGGCTGCCAGCAGCCATCTTGGATTTTACTCTTTGCATAGGTGACACTCCACAGTTTCTGCAGGGATTGGTGCAAAATAAGGGGGGCATCAATTCAATGGAAAATAACTGAAATGTTATCCCACAACACATATAATGTATATATACCTGGGTTGAGCACATACTAGACTTAAAGATTTTGGTACATAATTGTCATTTTAATGGGGGTAGCAAGAGTTATGCCCCTTGATTGTGTGCCTGAAAAATGAAATTTTTATGCAAAAATGACCAGAATAAGCGATTTCCAGGCCCGTGGGACACAAAAACCAGAAAATCTATGGTATAGCCGCCTATGTTGTCTGGAAGAACACTGTTTCCTCACAATAATATCAAAAAATTTCAAACTTCTCACCACTGTAAGTTTTTTTTAAATATTTTTCATGCAGATGACAAATTTTAGGTGCTAAAAAGTCACGCTGGTGTCTGGAGCCACTGTTTCGCAGAAATCGCTACTACTTCATACTGGTGGGGTCAAGGTCACCTGAAACAATATTTTTCAAAACTCAAAGACATCCTCTAAAAATCCACAAATTCATAACTAACCTTCTCTCAATAAACATACCACACCCATGGTGACAGAAAACACTGGTACTCTGTTCTAAGAATTTTGGGGTCATTCGGCCATTAAAACATGGCTTAACCAGCAGCTATCTTGGATTTTACTCTTTGCATGACTAAATCCTTTGGCACGGGCTACATTAAGTCGTACCTTTGGTCGGATCATCATAAAATTTGTCATGGCTGTACACATTGACATGTAGATGGGAACAATTTATTTTGGGGTCATTCGGCCATAAAACACATGTCCGCTGGCAGCCATCTTGGATTTTACTGTTTTCATGAATAAATCCTTTGACACACCCTACAGTTCACTTCCCTTATGCGATCATCACGAAACTTCATATTAATCTTGATATTGATCTACTAGATGAAAGCTATCAAATGTTTTTGAATTCCATTCGAAAACATAGCCACCAGCAACCATATTGGAGTTTACTTTATATATATCTCTTCATGTTGATAATATATAGTATTTCTTAGATGACTGTAACACATGAAATTATTGCCTTTCCAAGTTGAGGTACAGTGTCATTGACACTTTCTTTTTCAAAAATGATCAATAATATACGTAATGATGAGTTGTCTAACTTACGATTCATCTGGTTACGGCAGGTACAGGTCATTTGAACCTGTATGGCACTAGTATGGCACTATGATTCTGATCCCTAAAACCAGGGGTGGGGTCAGGGGAGGGTTACATACAGCCCCCCCCCCCCCCCCCCCCCCCCTGTCTGGAAGGGTTAGCCTCCTCGTCGGGGAGATCTGCAATGGTCAGCCGGTAGCTATATAGCCCCCTGTCGGGGGATCATAGCCACTGAATCAGGTAAATCCTGGTGCCAATTAACCCTGCCTAAAACCCCAATTTGGATATCTTCTTTCAAAAATCAGTCACCACTATCAGATTCATTTTTGAAAAGTACCCTGAAAACCAACTTCCATATAAAGTGAACACCAATCCCCAGATGAGTGCAATCCTGAGACTGACTGGGAGGTTTAATAATTGAGTATTCAATAAAAAATATCAAAGATAAACCACGCCTTTTGCCATGTAGCAAATATGTGTAGTCTTGATATGGAATGTTGTGAGACATTTAACCATCATTTTGTTTATAACAATCTTGGCACTATTTGACAGCATTTTTATCTGGCAATTTGAAATATATCAATTTAAGCAATACACAATATATCAAGAAATTTTGTTGAATATTAGCTCAAGTTATCATCCGGATAATAAAATAAATAGTGAATTCCAAGACAAAAATTGGGCATAATTCCATAAAAAAAAATCACACACAGTGTGACCATTTTCAAAATTCACCTGCATCTTCTCAACTGTGAACCACATATCAAATATCATGAATTTCTGTTACATATTGCTCAAGTTATATCCGGATGATGAATAAATTATTAATTAAGTTGCAAAGGGGTTATAACTCCATAAAAAATCACCGGACAGTGACCATTTTCAAATTTGACCTTCATGTTCTCAACTGAACCACATATAACGAATATCATGAAATTTTGTTGAATATTGCTCCGTGCAGTTATCATCTGGATAACCTAAACATTGTGATTTCTAAGTTGAAAAAGGGGCATAACTCTGTAAAACAAATCATTGGACAGTTTCATGTTTCATGTAGAGAGACCAGTCTGACTAATTGCTTCATTATGGTGGGTGTGAGACAATGCATTAATGTATGCCATGTCACACCTTGCATAAATCAGCTCCTTCTCGGGGAACCTGTAACTAATCGTGTGCTCTACATGACCTTTTGTTCTCTCCGAGGACTCACTGACACACATGCACAGCATTATATGGAACAGTCCTACTTCTTACACTTCTTACTGCTCCTTATGCAGTATTTTATTAGAGAAATTTATCGTTTTCTGTCATCAAAACACACTGGCGCTCAGGAATGGTTCTTTAATTATCAAATTGAATAAGGATACTTCTCTTTGGTATGTTTTTAGTGATTGTTTATTCTATTGTGTATATACACTTATTTTTTCAACAATATTTTATATTGAGATTTGTACAGGGACCACCCTAGAGGGCGACTTGGCAGACATACTTCTCTCTCATGTACCAGTATATACATATGTCCCAACTGAATAATTAAAGTATATTTCCTGGCATAAAGTCATTAAGATAATCATTTTGGCTACCCAGTTAAAGCATAAAAAATGACTACAATCTCCATCTCACACCCGTATATTGTATATAGTGTATATATGTTTTCTCATGTACCATGTATTATAATGGCTGAGAATAAAGCATTACTTACTTGCTTAAAAAGACATACTGGTAGATTCAGATTGAGGTTCCCAAATGGTGAATATTGTGATGTACACTCATTGGGAACCTCAATTATGCAATGTGTCGTCTGCCAATTTGGGGATATAGAGAAACTAAACTAAAAAAGAAATATAATCTATGTGAAGAAGTTTCTATAGAAATTTGATAATAAAGAAACTTTCCAGAGAAGATGAGGCTTAAGCAGAATGAGGTCCCCAGAGGGTGAATTTAGTGATGCTAGCCTGCTATGTGGGTTAGCATCACTAAATTCACCCTCTGGGGACCTCATTCTTTTCAAATGACAGACACACTAAACTCAGGCTTGGAAGTGACTTCTCCCAATTTAAAACCTCTAGGCTGGTCCATGAGAGAGATGATGTTGGGGTGTAAATTAATTGAACTTCAGCTCGGGTTAGCCAAACACCACATGAATGACAACTTTAGAAGAAATAATGGTACTTTTTCTTAACAGCATCAGTTTGCCCTTCCAACATCATATCAATTCAAATTAGCAGGACCACTTAACCAGGGGTTATACTAAGTGAAGGACTATGTCAACATGTGATGGCACCTCTAAAAATTACAGAAAGAAGTGTAAACATCACCCATCATACACAATGCCCCTACCTTCTCATATGCAATGAGGTTAACTATCTTTTGACATCGGTGTTGACTTTCCATAACCTGCATAATCTGCTGCCACGTATATATGTTACTGTGCCTACTATGTATAATGTAACTGTGCCATTGGGCTTGTGTGACCTGAATGGTTTGAGTGGACAATAGAAATACTATCTACTTTCTTGAGGACCAACTTGCCAGATTATTTGCCAAATGAAAATAAATTTTGTCCTCTGTGAATTGTTCTTGAATTTGACTAATTTGGCAAGTAGAGGTGTGAACCCTGCTTGCATGGATGGTAATTACCATGACTTTGTTTCTGTTTTCTCAGGATGTTAAATACACAGAGAATTGAAGAACTCAAGAAAAACCTGGAAATATATCACATCTGAGTGCATTCTGGTGAAGACAACACTTACTACAGAACTGCTGTGATGGTAATGTATTGCATTGTAATTCAGACAAAGACTCAAAAAGTCAATTATGCTCCTACAATATTTTTATTGGAAATCCTATAACCATTTCGTGACCATAAACAGACATGTTGTTTCGGGGCTGTAACAGGTGAGGATACCCAAATAATTTGTTTGTCGACTGGTGTCGTACTATGTTTTGTTTCCCCCACATTTGGTTTATATGGTGGCAGAACATGTGCACTCTCTGGTGAGTCATCTTTTTAAATTAGATTTCACCAGATGCTGCATGGACAGTACCAGTTCTGATTAAAATCATACTCAGATGCTTCGGGTACGGAGTCTGAGGAAATTGGGTAGGGGTTCCATTACTACAAGCAGGAATAACATAATTACCAGCCAATCGCAATATCATCAGTAAAGCAATGTAACCAATCAGGCGATAGTCATATGGAATACCCAAGACTAGAGGAATTCCTTCAGCCAGCGCGATTCCAGTAAACCCCGCACATTACTGGCTAACATGTCCAATAGAATTGAATATTATCAAGAATTTCAGCATTTTGAGTACTGAGCATTCTGTGGTAGATTTCACTTTTGGGTTTCGCTTAATAGGGGTTGAAATAGAATAAGAAGCCATGTTTTTCTTTTGCGAAAAGTATATTTTGTCGATCTAAGCTTTTAAAGAAAAATGTGGGTGATGTCGTCATACTGCAGGTGTTGTCTGTGGAAGTTATTTATAGCAACAGAAATGAGACAAATAGCGGGTTTCATCAGACTCAGTACATGAAGCGTTAGAACTGCGTGGACACAGTATTTAAGTTAAAAAATAAAAGTCAGTGGCATCATCATATTCGGCCGAGCCTGTTGAGTCAACACCGTGTTTGATATACACATATCTATTTGTGCCAATATTATCTGAGTCCACTCAGTATGCACATAGCTACATACTGTATTACCCTATGAATATGGATACTTTAATCATCTTAGGCCAAGTGGAAAAAAAACTATGTTGGGTTTTAATTAACTAATTTCATCTATGTTCAGGAAAAATTCACAGAAATGTTTACATGCACACTATCTCTTTGATTACTGAATGGATTTTCCCATTATTTTCTACAGTGTACACTGGAATGATCCATTCTATAGATGTGTTTAGATAAATAGCTATCTACATGTATATAAAAAGCCAAGTGTTTGTGTGTGTGTCTGTCTGTAATTTTGTCACGATTTTGGCACGTTTAAAAATATATGACCCTCATGGCCGATTGCGCACAAATATCCGGATGCAGGTCTTGGAATATGACATACAAAATTGCTGGCCAATCGGATAAAGAGGGCCTGAGAAATAACACGCTTTCTAAGGGTAATAAAAGCGATATTTAACCTGTAATAATAGCACGGTGTACTACAATAAATTTAGAGATATGGCGCTTGGATCGGGTGGACACAATTAACTGCCCATTTTTTTCTCCACAATATGACCTCAGAAGTGACTGGTTTTACAATCATTCGCTTTCTGCACTATTTGGTAAGAACATACAGTAATGAATTAACACACAAAAGCATCACAGTAGACAATTTTGTGAATTATGTGGCTAAAAACTTTATGTTTCTGCAGTACCTCCATAGATAGTTAACCCTTTGAGTGCCAGGGGCCGATCTCATTGGCCCTAAACCTACAAAATAAGTCTGTTAAAGAATATAAGAATAAATTATTAAAATTGTAAAAAAAAAAAAATGAAAAAAAAAAAAAAAGCCAATGCATTCTCTTATATATGCGAGGCGACCTATGGTCGACTCGCATATATAAGAGAATTCATTGGCACAGGGTATATGGGTTGATACAAAAATCGACCTGGCACTCAAAGGGTTAAGTGTCTACTAGACACATAATTTCCTTTGAAACAATAGTGCTCAGATCTCAATGTAATTTGGTATGGATGTTCACTAATATGAGGACATTCAATAGAGGGTTCAATCGTTTTGTTCAGATATTCCATTCTAGAGTTGTTTATCTGGAAATGTCGGCTTTTTGGTCCGTCTGATGTCTGTTCAGGCCATAACTTTAACAGTTATGCTCAGATCTCAATGAAATTTGGTATGTTTATTCACCCCTATGAGGACATTCAATGGCGGGTTCAGTCATTATACCCCCCGCAACGAAGTTTGGGGGGGTATACTGGAGTCAGCTTGTCCGTCGTCCGTCCGTCCGTCGTCCATCGTCCGTCCGTGGACACAAATTTCTCAGTCGTTTTTTGATCAATTTCCGTGAAACTTGGCACAGACATCAACTACCTTGGGAACCTGTGCACCTGCGATTATGACGTCTGTCGGACATTTTTTTGTGGAGTTATCCCCCCTTTTTCGACTTAGAAAATTTTCGCAACATGTATACTTTTGTCTGAGCTTTTATTCCTACGTTTTTCGGTCAATTTTTTTAAAACGTGGCACAGATATTTAGTACCATGGGAACTTGTGCACCTGCGATTATGACGTCTGTCCGACATTTTTTGGTGGAGTTATCCCCCTTTTTCAACTTAGAAACTTTTTTGCAACATGCATAATTTTGTCCGAGCTTTTATTCCTACATTTTTCGGTCAATGTTTTTTAATCTTGGCACTGATATTTAGTACCATGGGAACCTGTGCACCTGCGATTATGACGTCTGTCCGACATGTTTTGTGTGGAGTTATTCCCCTTTTTCGACTTAGAAATCTTTTCGCAACATACATAATTTTGTCCAAGCTTTTATTCCTACATTTTTTGGTCAATAGGTTTAAGATTAGGGTTATGGTTGTACACCTGCAATGGGAACTGTTATTTTATTATTTTAACTAAATGTTTACTGACATGTGAAACATCTTAGTATTTAAAAAACAGGGGGGTATCCGTAGTCCATTGGGACAGTCACACCTCTAGTTTTGTTTAGGTTTTTCGTTCTATAGTTATTCATCTTTGTTAATATGAAAATGCTGATTTTTGGGTCCATCTGTCTGAGTACATGTATATCAGTCATAGGTTATAGGTGTGCCCACACTAGGTGGTATGCCACAATGGGGTATGTACCAGAAGACAGTCCATATCTTGTTGCTAGCAGTATTATTTAAAAATGAGCATCCCATGTGGTTAACATTAGAGTTTAATATATGCCCGGGAATTAAAAAAAGGGGAACCGGGAATGAAACGTTTCCCTTCAGAACCGGGAACCGGGAACGTTCCTGGGAAATGAATGGATTGTATGGACAAGTTGTACAACACAGGTTATGCGCAATTTGGCTAGTTTTGGTGACAGGGATCATAATAATGATAACTTAGATTAACAAATGGGTATTCCAAAGTGTTAAATTTTACCTTCTTGGGCCACATATTAAATGGTATACAACATAACATTACACAAGTTGGAAAACATAAAACCATCGTTTCGACTTCCCAAACTTCAAACGAATTGTTTCCAACATTGTGAACTTCTCATGGCATCTTGTAACTTGTCTTTGTACGTTAACTTTAGAGAATACAAAATAAACAGTCTATATATGGTTCGATGAAATATGTGTGTTAATTTCCAATACTTTTTAGTGTCCTGAGTCGGATGTTACGTCTTGAAAAGTGTACATTCGGAGCAACACAAAATCACCCAGTGACTTGTCAGTCCAGTAGCCATTGTGCTGTACATTATGCTTATGTATTATGCTCGAAATGTATTAGTATATAGAAATGACAGCAGGGTATAGTGATCACGCCTTTACTGCGTGCCTAAAAATGTACATGGAAACTGTTCGATACTTCCTACGATTTAACATGAAATTTCGGTGCTGCATCATAATTCCTTCAGATGTGACTTTATTGACAATACCCATACTAGATGCTAATATTCAGTGGACAAGTAACTAGACAAATCAAAAAAATTTAACATTTCAAAGAAATAAACACTGAAATTAAAACCAACACAGGTTTGTGTCACCGCGGTTGAATATATCAATCCCACGTGCAATCAAAAACACTGAATCAAAAATGCTGAATCAACGACGCGATTTTATCACTCGATGAACATCAGTTTTGAGTGACATGTGACTCTTTCAACTTAACGTGTCTTTTCAATAACTGTTCTACGCATGTTACAGAATTTATCTTCAAACTTTCCGGTTATAACTCATAACCTTAATTGAAACAAAAGTTATTTCGTAAATAAATTTGAGTCAGAAGAGAAGAGTCAACAGCAGCTTCTGTCACTATAAAATTATTTTTCCCCATGAACTGTGACTGAAAATGTTGCTAGTTTTTAGAAATTACTAGATATTTCATTGAAAATCTATATTTTAACCCTTTCTTTTCTAATTGGTTTCTCCCATTCAGTTATAAAGGTGTGCATTGGAATGGTCTATTATTCTTTTGGAGGAGTGTTCAGGATAAATTAGCAGATGACAGTCAGACAAAAAGATAATACAAGTGCTGAAGGATTCATATTCATTGGTGGGAAATGTTCAGATAATAAGTTCAACAATGGTTGTTTGTTGAATTTATTATCTGAACATTTCCAGAGGGAACTACACTAATGCCCTAAATAATCGACTCCTTAACCACAGCAGAATTATGGGTAACTTTTCAGGATTTAGTCAGAAATATGGCTTGTTGCCATTCATTGGAAAGCTCTCAGTGAGAGCAGCATTATGGGTAACTTTTCAGTATTTAGTCGGAAATATGGCTTGTTGCCATTCATTGGAAAGCTCTCAGTGAGAGCTTTCTGATGAATGGCAACAAGCCATATTTCCGACTAAATCCTGAAAACTTACCCATAATTCTGCTGTGGTTAAGGAGTCGATTATTTAGGGCATTGCTGTACTTGTCATTGGGTATTTAGCATAGAAAGGGTTAAAACACTTATTAAAATAGGTGTGACACCAGTTGTGTGTGTGTGTTTTTCTTTATGGTTGGGGGGGGGGGGGGGGGGGGGGGGCATGGAATAATAATGCATACAAGCCTTCAAAATGTTAAGCTATCAAAGAGTACCAGATCACTCACAAAATAGTGTTAGAATGCGATGGCTGTGAATTTCACTAAGAGAATGAGGTCAATTTTATGTGTAGTCACGTAGGTGTGAATCCTCTAAAATATGCAGGAATATTACCTTCCCGAAGTGGCTCTTTGGTCAGGACAACCACATACAAAAGTTATAATTATGTCAATTTGTGTATACATCTTTTTGGCTTCAAGCTGCTCTTAAGTTAGCCCAGGTACTCAAAAAGAGTTGATAATATACTGCTGAAGTTGAACTATGAATGCCATATAGGTGTAAATAGTTCACATAATTAAAACTCCCTTGCTTGGCCTGATGTTGGGTACATAGTGCAATGCTTTCTCATTTTTAGTATAGTACGGATATAAACATAGATACTTATTGGGTCTAAACTTTGGAGTTCATGAGTACTGTTTTGTTGGATAATTTTGTGTTGAATTTTGGAGTTCATGAGCTGTCGTTGAATAATTTTGTGCGAGTGGTGCACCGTTCAGATATGCCTCACTATAGAGATAATTTTCGGATTCATGTTCAGGTAGCTTGTGTATTACTGTATTGTCTATAAATGCGAGCAAGCTCAGTTTTAAAGTTTGAAAGGGTCAAAAGTTTTCAGATGCTCAAGTCTGAAAATAGTGTGTCTGTCATTTGCAAAATGAGGTCTCCAGAGGGTGAATTTTGTGATACTAGCCCGCTGTACAGGATAGCATCACTAAACTCACCCTCTGGGGACCTCATTCTGAAAATGACAGACACATTATTTGAAGACTTGCCAGAAATTTTTATATAGATTCCATGGAATTAAATAATAGATATGAATCGAAGACACCTATGTACGGAAAATTATCAATTAATATAAATTTTATTTAGAATTTCTTATGATATTCATGGGACAGTTTTAGGGGCTATTTTTAGAACAGGGATCCATGCAAAAACATTCAGACCATTACCAAGAAGGAGAACTCTATCTTGTTAGCAGCCTTAATCACAGAAAATTGTAGATCAGCTAAGAGATTTACAATGAATTACGATAGAAATAAACCATTTTAATATGCCTTTATCTCATATATATTTTGAAGACCTCTGTCTGTATGTATGTTTGTTTGTTTGTTTGTCTGTCTGTCTGTCATTAATACAAATCTACGATTCTCGACCGATCGGGACGAAACTTGGTACGTGTGTGTAGTTTGACCAGGCGGTGAACGTTGTCGTATTGGCGAGCCCGTGCGGCGCCCGCTTCGCGCATGCGCAGACGAGATCTCGGCAACGGGTGGAGCTATCGACTTGAAATTTGGTATGTGAATGTGTCTTGCCCCGGATACGAATTTTATCGGGTCGCCGAGCCCGTGCGACGCCAGCTTCGCGCATGCGCAGACCAGATCTCGGAAACGGGTGGAGCTATCGACTTGAAATTTGGTATGTGAATGTATCTTGCCCCGGATACGAATTTTATCGGGTCGCCGAGCCCGTGCGACGCCAGCTTCGCGCATGCGCAGACGAGATCTCGGAAACGGGTGGAGCTATCGACTTGAAATTTGGTTTTTGTCCAGATCTCGGAAACGGGTGAAGCTATCGATTTGAAATTTGGTTTTTGAATAGCCCGGACAACGTCGGGCTCATCGGCTAGTCTCATATATATTTTGAAGACCTCTGTTTGTCTGTCTGTCTGTCTGTCATTAATACAAATCTACGATTCTCGACCGATCGTGACGAAACTTGGTACGTGTGTGTAGTTTGACCAGGCGGTCGTCGTTGTCGTATTGGCGAGCCCGTGCGGCGCCCGCTTCGCGCATGCGCAGACGAGATCTCGGAAACGGGTCGAGCTATCGACTTGAAATTTGGTATGTGAATGTATCTTGCCCCGGATACGAATTTTATTGGGTCGCCGAGCCCGTGCGACGCCAGCTTCGCGCATGCGCATACGAGATCTCGGAAACGGGTGGAGCTATCGACTTGAAATTTGGTATGTGAATGTATTTTGCCCCGGATACGAATTTTATCGGGTCGCCGAGCCCGTGCGACACCAGCTTCGCGCATGCACAGACCAGATCTCGGAAACGGGTGGAGCTATCGACTTTGAAAATTGGTTTTTGAATAGCCCGGACTTGAAATTTAGTATGTGAATGTATGTTGCCCCGGATACGAATTTTATCGGGTCGCCGAGCCCGTGCGACGCCAGCTTCGCGCATGCGCAGACGAGATCTCGGAAACGGGTGGAGCTATCGACTTGAAATATGCTATGTGAATGTATCTTGCCCCGGATACAAATTTTATCGGGTCGCCGAGCCCGTGCGACGCCAGCTTCGCGCATGCGAAGACCAGATCTCGGAAACGGGTGGAGCTATCGACTTGAAATTTGGTTTTTGAATAGCCCGGACAACGTCGGGCTCATCGGCTAGTAGACATATAATATACCCCATCGTCAGTTTTATATAGCTATTTGTAGTCTTGAAATCGGGATTTATAAAAATGTTATTGTTGTAATTGTGACCCTGAAAAGATAGAACAGCTTTAAAAGGTTACGCAGATTAATATGCCTAAAGCTGCTTTCACAGACCTGCAGCTGTATGCAGCTATTAGGTTAGGTGCAATGATACAAACCGTACATATATCACTGTCACTTTAACAGGGTTGTGGCTGATGCATCCAATTTTAAACAGATTTGAAATCTGTTGCGTTTAACTGCCTCAAACGCGCGTTTAACTGCGTCAAACGCGCGTTTAACTGCGTCAAACGCATGGCGGAAGGTCCAATCAGCATCACAACTACATGAAGATGGCTGGGCGAAGTGGAAGAAATTAGACAAGTTTGATCCAGAGACCTTTTATAAATTCTGCTTACCACAATGAAAGCCTGAAAATAACAGCTATTATGTCACAAGCTAGTCAGCACAGTAGCAATAGCTGAGTGCAAAGTTTATGTAGGATGCAGTCAATGGTGTAGGAAGATCCATATTCTCGCTTGGAGATAGATCGAATCCAACAGTTACCTGACTATCTTCTAGCCAGTGTTCTATTGTATGAAACTCCTTTTGGTGATTATATGTGTTATATCTATGTGTTATATACGTAGCCACATGCGTTAACCCTTTACCCAACAAACCGGCCAAAACCGGCCAAATAAAGCTTCAACAGCCTAAAATATAATCGGTCTGTCTCAATAAAACCATACAAATATGGGTATCATTGGAACCGGCTCCTTGACCACATTGTGATAGTTACAGTTATACCCTGTGCCAATGCATTCTCTTATATATGCGAGTCGACCATAGGTCGCCTCGCATATATAAGAGAATGCATTGGCCTAAAAAAAATCTTTTTTTACCATTTTTTCTTACATTCTTTAACAATTTTATAATTTTTAATGTGTTAAGCCAATGCATTCTCTTATATATGCGAGGCGACCTATGGTCGACTCGCATATATAAGAGAATGCATTGGCACAGGGCCGTTCTGTTGGCTAAAGGGTTAATGCAATGTTGGCCGCAGTCTGGGAGAATTCTTTTAATATAGAAAGGCAGGGACCAGCCAAGAGGTTTCAAATGGGGAGAAGTCACTTCTGCTTGTTTGGTTATTAGGAAGAAGTGGAATGTAAACAGGGAGAAGTAATAATGGCTGAAGTTCAGTTTACACCCCAACATCTCCCTTATATGATACAATAAGTATCATGCAACATAGGAGCCCAATTATAAAACCATTATAGTGATTAAAATTTGCAAATATACTTTAACCCTTTACCCAACAGAACGGCTCTGTGCCAATGCATTCTCTTATATATGCGAGTCGACCAAAGGTCGCCTCGCATATATTAGAGAATGCATTGGCTTAACACATATTAAAAAGGATAAAATTGTCAAATAATGTAGAAAAATATTATAAAAAATGTAGGCCAATGCATTCTCTTATATATGCGAGGCGACCTATGGTCGACTCGCATATATAAGAGAATGCATTGGCACAGGGCATAACTGTAACTATCACAATGTGGTCAAGGAGCCGTTTCCAATGATATCCATATTTGTATGGTGTTATTGAGACAGACCGAAGATATTTTAGGCTGTTGAAGCTTTATTTGGGCGTTTTTGGCCGTTTTGTTGGGTAAAGGGTTAAATATGCTGTTGGGACATGGGCATACTGCTATATGAGAGAGAAGTCACTTCTACCTGGGATAAATGTAGGGAGAGGTGGCACATTTTAGGGAGAAGATGTCTCCCAATTCTCCTTCCAGGCTGGTCCCTGTAGACAGGGTTAAGGGAAATTATGAACGCTACACAGCATTTTCTGCACACATATTTACACTATTTCGTGAGAAGTATACTAACACACCTTGTGCATTAACCCTTTCATGATGGGAGCTGCGCTGGTGCAGCATTAAATATCCTGTGCCAGTGCATTCTCTTATATATGGAGTCTCCCATAGGGAGTGTTGCATATATAAGATAATGCACTGGCACAGGATATTTATTATTAGGCCAATGCATTCTCTTATATATGCAAGGTGCCCTATGGGTGACTCGCATATATAAGAGAATATATTGGCACAGGGTTTTCGCAAAATTTCAGGAAGCTCCAGTCATGGAAAGGTTAAAAATTAAAATGTTTTTATTTACAGGCTACTTCAGGTGGAGAGAAGAGGGAACATTTGTATAAAATCTTAGTCATTGGAGAGCTCGGAACTGGCAAGACCAGCATCATCAAACGATATGTTCATCAGTTTTTCTCACAGCACTACAGAGCGACAGTATCCTTTTTATATTGCTAGTTATCTATTACAGAGAGAAAATGGATCATTTCTAGTAAATTTAGAAGAATTCCTCATAATATGGATCTTAATTTTCTTAAGTTATTATTTTGAAAATTGTTCAAACAAACCCTAAAACATTGTTAAATTTTATAACACTGGATAGACAATTGTTTGCTTCAAACTATTAAGGAGGTTGAGTGACAAATAGAGGATCTCTATGCAATTTATTAGCTGAGTGCACTAAATTCGATTCAAGTCGAGCTTTAGAGAGACTTGAATCAAATTTAGTTGACAAGGTTATAAATTTGGACACGTCGAGAATCATATATTTTTCAGGTGAAATATATAGAGGATATCCACACTTTTTCAGTGGATATGGGTTATATCTCATGAGTGATGACAAAACATTTAATTTCCACGAGTGGCTTTAGCCACGAGTGGAAATTCAAATGTTTTGTCATCACGAATGAGATTTAATCCATATCCACTGAAAAAGTGTGGATATTCTGTTTATTATATACTTTAGTTACTTGCCTATGGCCCCCAATGAATGTCAATACATCAGAATTTTCAAGCTGACACATTACGCCCAAAAAAATAGTCCCATATTTAAAACACTCAAAAAGTATAAATTTTGTATTTATTATATACTTTCGTTACTTGTCGATGGCCCCCAATGAATGTCAGTACATGATGTGTGCAGGAAATCATTCACTATAAAGTATAACCTGACTACACACATAAGGATCCATACGGCGCAATAATACCAGTGAGATATCGATAGTGGGATATCATTTATATCTCACTGCTAAAACCTTATAATTCATGGGCAAGTATATAATAAACTGTTCTATTATATTTTCATCAACTTTTTACGTCAAAATATAAAACGTATCTCCACTCCCAGAAGAGCGGACGGGTTATTCCAGACTCAAGATGTTATCCTACTCTCAGTACTGCGTCATGACATCATATTTTCGGTATCCTTGCGTGTTAATTTAACCCTTTACCCAACAAAACGGCCAAAACCGGCCAAATAAAGCTTCAACAGCCTAAAATATATTCGGTCTGTCTCAATAGAACCATACAAATATGGATATCATTGGAACCGGCTCCTTGACCACATTGTGATAGTTACAGTTATGCCCTGTGCCAATGCATTCTCTTATATATGCGAGTCGACCATAGGTCGCCTCGCATATATAAGAGAATGCATTGGCCTAAAAACAATTTTATAATTTTTAATGTGTTAAGCCAATGCATTCTCTTATATATGCGAGGCGACCTATGGTCGACTCGCATATATAAGAGAATGCATTGGCACAGGGCCCTTCTGTTGGGTAAAGGGTTAATAGAAATGGCAGTTGATGTTGTAGCTTTAAGAATGTGTTAGGTCTAACATTGTGTTTCAGTGTGGTCTGTGTCTTGCCACACTGGTATAGAAAATATTATAAACACAATAGTTAACTCTTCTGAGTAGTGTACAGTTTTTCTCTCGTGAGATGCGAGGATTATTTTCACTCAGTGAGCACCTCATAAAAATAGTCCTCTGCATCTCACTCGAGGAGAAACCCATACACTACTCACAGCAGTTAAATATTGTCTATACGGTATAATTCGCGCAAGTTGTTATTTGTTAGTGATCAGAAAAATTTCAATGATTTATATTGCTAAGGGCCTTGGGGCCCTTTAAATTACCTCAATGTTTCCTTCACTAAACCAAACAGATTGGTGTAGATTTTGCACTCAAAGTATTAAATTGGGATTCTGATACTATAGTTAGGTTACAACTATGGGATATAGCAGGTAGGTATATACTAACCAAGTTATCCATTTCATGATGGGAGATGCGCTGGTGCAGCATTAAATATCCTGTGCCAGTGCATTCTCTTATATAAATGCGAGTCTCCCATAGGTAGCCTCGCATATATATTAGAATGCATTGGCTTACAAGGTCCCTAAGCTCCCTACGGGAGGCTTGCATATGTAACAAAATGCATTGACCAGGGTTTTCACAAAATTTCTGGTAGCTTCAGTCATGGAAGGGTTAATTCTGCTTATCAGTTTTACAATACCAATATAATAAAGTTCTGGCATTGTCACATCGATATCACTGCCTTACGCTCTTACGTCACTACGCACGCTGATAATACACATGTGTCTTATTAAAAAAATATGAGGCCAGTTTTAGGGGCTAATTATGTGATAAACGCATATTTTACTGCTTCTCATATTCTCATGATAGAAACTGTTGGTGACAGTTGGCACTCACAAATCCTGTAAGATTTACATCGTCTTTCGATGTGAAGAAAATGACTTGACCTTCCTTTCCAGGCCAGGAGCGATTTGGCAACATGACACGAGTATATTATAAAGAAGCTGTTGGTGCTATGGTCGTATTTGACGTCACAAGAACATCTACACTCGAGGCTGTCACGAAATGGAAGAATGATTTGGACAGTAAAGTGCAGCTTGCAGATGGAACAATTGTACCATGTGTTCTGCTAGCAAACAAAGTAAGTACAGTAATGCTCTAAATAATCGGCTCCTTAACCACAGCTGAGAGCTTTCCGATGAATGGCAACAAGCCATATTTCCTACTAAATCCTGAAAAATTACCCATAATTCTGCTGTGGTTAAGGAGTCGATTAATTAGAGCATAACTGTAGCAGTCAATGACAATTTTGGTAACACTGAAAGTTCCAACAACAATTTATTCGGTGCACTCAATATACATAGCATTCAGTGGTATACATGACTCACGTTAATCTCATGATTCGACAATGAGACTACAAAGTGTTAACGAAGATGTATCAGCTTCTTATTTTTCTGCATGTCTCCTCATCTGGTATATATATCTCATCATACAAATAAAATGGTGCCCTCTTCCAATTTAGGAGAGGAGAAATTGATACCAGATTAATTATGTCAATTTACCCAAACTTCTGTTAACTGGAATTGTTCAAGTGGATTTGGACTAATAATCATTTTAGTTGATTAGTATGTCTTCAGGAATATCCGTGCATGCAAGGTGTTAACATATCTTATGTGCTAAGATCCACTATATAAGTTATTGTGGTGGATTGATGGTAACAGGGTGTGACATTTATGGTTTGGCGTTTATGTTCAACTGAGTCATTCCACGACTTGGTTGAACATAGGCTACAATTCATCAATGTCACACCATGTTACCGTCAATCAACCGCAATATAGTATATGTTCTGCCGACATTCCTGATCATTTATAGCAATTTGACATTTATTCCGAAAGAATGATCAGTCCAAAATGTCGAAATCTCTTATCGGTTTCTTCATAGTTTTTTTGTTCAGCGTAAATGACAAGCCTTGAAATAGTGTGTCTGTCATTTTCAGAATCAGGTCCCCAGAGGGTGAATTTAGTGACACTATCCTGCTAGCTATGTGGGATAGCATCACCAAATTCACCCTCTGGGAACCTCATTCTGCTTAAGCCTCATCTGCTATGGGAGATCTAGGAAACTACTTTTCTGCCCAGAATGAAGTAGCCATTGGAAGCAGTGAATATGCTATTTATATGAGAGTGATATTTTCCTTTCTCCAGTGTGATCAAGCCAAGGAGGGTATAGTCAACAACACTCATCAGATGGACGAATTTTGCAAAGAAAAGGGTTTCATTGGCTGGTTTGAAACATCAGCAAAAGAGAACATTAATATAGATGAAGCTGCTAGATTCTTAGTTACAAAGGTCAGTATGTAGCATATATTATAACCTTTGTTTAATGGTGCCCACATCAGTATTCAGCATATAGTATTACCTTTGTTTAATGGTGCCCACATCAGTTTAATGGTGCCCACATCAGTTTAATGGTGTCCACATCAGTTTAATGGTGTCCACATCAGTTTAATGGTGCCCACATCAGTTTAATGGTGCCCACATCAGTTTAATGGTGCCCACATCAGTTTAATGGTGCCCACATCAGTTTAATGGTGTCCACATCAGTTTAATGGTGCCCACATCAGTTTAATGGTGCCCACATCAGTTTAATGGTGCCCACATCAGTTTAATGGTGTCCACATCAGTTTAATGGTGCCCACATCAGTTTAATGGTGCCCACATCTGTTTAATGGTGCCCATATCAGTTGTGAGCAATGTGGGAATGCCACAAATCCTTGAAATAGTGTGTCTGTCATTTGCAAAAATAGGTCCTCAGAGGGTGAATTTTAGTGACGCTATCCCGCACAGCGGGCTGGCATCACTAAATTCACCCTCTGGGGACCTCATTCGGCTTAGGTCTCATCTTCTGGGAATTAATTATAGTTTCAAAATGAAAATTTGATTATCAAATTGTAGTTTTATGAGTAACAAAGACTTATTCAAACCAGATACCATTAGGATTCCAATCCAGCGTGTCCCTTTAATCGCAATATATATATATAGAAGCATTTTTTCATTATGCGCATGCGCAACGAAACTTCTAGATTCTAACTCTCGTGGAACGGGATTCCACGAGACATACCATCTTCAATTGGCGTCAAAACGTCAAACGATGGTGAAAACACCGAGTTATATTAAGTTCATAACAAAGTATAACAATCGGCGGGGAGGAAAGGTGGGCTGGTATCTGGTTTGAATAAGTCTTTGTTACTCATAAAACTACAATTTGATAATCAAATTTTCATTTTTTATTTCGTAACGACTTATTCAAACCAGATACCATTAGGATTCTACCAGATTTCGTAGCAATAAACACTCTACTTATCTGGAGGTGGGCTTAATCAAACATGCATCAAATACACTCACTATTAGTGATTTTCCCACTAATAGCACCAGTGACTACCACTGATTCTTGATGTATGTTCACTATAATTCCCATAGAGACCCTTACGCACGTATAATATGAAGAACGCATCTACAATATCTCTTAGGATAACCATTTGTGTTAACCCGCCGAAAGAGAGTACATGATGTATTAAACGTTAATATTGGTTAGGAGACAAAACACCAAACGTCTCCTAACAATGCAAGGTACATATATCAGAATGATACCTTACATAAGAATATATAAACCGATAGACTAGACATGGATTAGACATGTACCGGTAGGTGTACACAGTTTACATGTATATAACTATACGCAAGATATAAACAGGTACCGGTATCGGTATATGATCAGCTGTAACATTGCGCAGTCAACATGCAGATGAATGTGACCAAAATCATCAAATAAAATCATCCGAAAGTCAATACTGGTAAGCCTGGAAGGACCCAGTGAATTTCGTGTGGCTATAATTAAACTGGACAAGTAGAATCACTTGACAAGCAACGAGAACCTGTTGAAGAGTATGACCTAAATAAGGTACACGAGATGGAGAATATCATTTTATCACAGATACCGGATGGTGTGGTTAGTCTCTTCAAAATAGAGCTGGAGACTTACAACAAACCATATGTAAAAAGGCTGTACTAGGGACAGCCCTGAAAAGTTGTAACTGAACATGATTAAAAACTGATGCCAACTTAGCGTGATCGAGACAAATGACACTTAGTTGCCTCCCGACAAGAACGAACAGGTCGACGTTGAGCAAGATGTGTTCAGAATATAGACTTCGGAATAAAGAACGGTTCAGTTCAGTGAAATTATGTTGATGAAGTTGATACCTCGATTCAGGATTGCCCTGAAGTTTGCCTGTAAATCACGGTAGCGGCGAAACGAGGCGATGACTATGAAGCCACAAGTTTTCTATGGCAATAAGGTCAATGATGCAGCCCCCAACGGCACAACTGACGTTGATATGGGTAATTTAATTTCGTAAACGATAAATAACAGCTATGCTGCAGGTAACAATGATTGTAGGAGGACGCCTACAGAAACCCCATTTTAACAAGTGGATTAAGACTGTGTGTACCGGGAGACCTCCAGTATATGTTACATGTATGTCACTCAAATTAAGGCAAAACTCGATGACGTCATGAACCAAGAACTCACAAATGTGAGTATTTCAAACCTGCCAAAACTGAGATGAGGTAGGGAATCAGAACAGCCTACCACGACGCTCCAAAGTTAAGTCCTGGATCAATATGTTGATAAATACACCAAAAACGATTGAATTGTGTAGCTGCAGGTGTAATTTCTGTGAGAGCCATGTTACCATGATCAGGTTGTGATATGCATTTGAAAGAATTTATTTGAAAGTTGTTGGCTGAGATGGTCGCAACACCCAGTTCTGATTCTGAGATAAGAGACCTGGTAAAATTCAGTACTGAGATGATAGGTCGGTGTAATCATAAGTTGAAAAAGTTGGGTATGTCAATACTGACGATGTCAACTGGAGCAAGCACTATTATTGTGCAATTTGTCCATGGAATATAAGTGAGGACCTGTGGTCTCAACTGTATTGGTGAATATGTATATGCCATCAGATTGACCTATCGATAGATTGAGGATAACAACCACTCAAGTTTGAGGTTGTGATTTCCACGAACAATTATGTGCTCATTTCTCGTTCATCAATTATAGGCAGAACGATCCCGGGAATCTTTCAAATTTGAAAGACTACCTGATCGAATTCCCATCAGTGGGACGATAATGATATCAGATGAGTAAAGTAATCTTCTACCTGGTAGTGAAGACGTTCCCTGCTACATGAGCTGATGTTAGAAGACAGTTGTGTCTTAATTTCAGATCCTAAAGTTGTATGGTATAGGCAGATGACACAACCATACACATTCTGTCCCACGCGGCTGGTGGATATTCTGGGTGACTGACGGACTGCTAGGTGCCTAGTGAAGTAGAACGAACTTGTGTCACTTGACAAATAAAACGTTGAGATAATAAAAGCAGGAACCTGCAGTCATTTCTAGACAGTGATATGTTGACATTCTTCACTGGTCACCAGTGGTTTTGACTAATTTGTTGACCCATATAACAACCCCATCGCCAAGTCCGAGATGGAGTGGTTAGTGATAAGATTCTTGTTACCGGGACCAAAAGAGCGGTACCCGATAAATGTGAAAATTATTAAATGTAAAGTCGGAGAGAGGCCTAGACAAAAATTGTGACATGCAGGCCATAAAACCCAGAAGGTTTACGTAAATCAAATATACTTCCGAAAGTGAAACAATTGCTTTCACGAAAATCAAACTAAGATTCAAGATTCTGGTTCTCACCAGAATTCGAGCCCCGATCTGATACAGAGGGATGATTGTGGTAAGGAGATAATATTGGAGAAGATGTAACTGAATCGGTCGCATTCGGAAACATAATTGTGATACAACATCAGTGTCAAGAGATAACCCCGAGAAAGCGAATGTATTCCCAGATTGTAACCCTCTGTTGAAACATTCAGTGTGTTCGTTCTTTCCTGGAACCAATATATATAAGCTACAGGTTGTTCTGGGTTATTACGGTATCGGAAGAATCAGGTCATCCGGAGTCAGAAATTATTTCCCAATAGGTACACATGAACAAGTGACTTATCGGAAATATGATACTGATGCGTTCGAGTAATTAGTGAATGATAAATTTAGGCAGATCCAATTTTCCAGAAAGGCTGCCAGGCTGATACCGAGAGATCGAAAGAGTTAATGCGACCGAGACTATGTGGCAAATACTCAGGAACTCGGGTCTACCCCAAAATAACGTACTAGAAATTGCCACGAACAGGTTCGAAATCGGAAACTGATATACCGGTACATGGACATGTATGGACGGTGTGTTTTGAACATACCGGTACGTGAAAAAAAAGGTAACACTGTAATTAAAGTGTTAGGACAAGTAAAGCAAATTATCGATACCGGATTTCAACACCTCTGATCAGGTGTCCAGTTCGAAATGGTGAACAGTGAACTATATATTTATGGTTCATTATACTAGACGTACAACGTATTTGTCCAGTTTGTTTGACTGAGAACCGCGGATGGTAAAACCCAGTTGAGACGTAACTGGTTCTATTTTGAATTTTCCGTGCCATCAATTGTCGATGTTCATTCGAGTTGGTCGGGTTCAAGAAATTGAGGAAGTCCCAATCAGTAACCCCAGGTCAGAGTGTTCAGTACCTGAGTTAACCTTTTCCTATCCGCGTGTTGATAAGAAATGAATCTAGACGTGTATTGAAATATTACTGGTGCCTAGAATACGATTATGATGTTACAAAGTACGGTAACCTTCATAAAAATTCTCCCAGATATTGGAAAGTTAGAAGCATTGACGTTTAACGACGTCATCAAGTTCAGTGTCTGACAGAGCTCGGCATATTGACACACCTTGTGTCAGAGAGCCCCAGCCGTATTTGACATACTAAATGACCTTGACCTGATGACCACAGTCATCCTCTGGTGATCTCGAGAAGTCATACATTCCAAAAGTTAACTACGTACCTGTTGTTGGTAGAAGTGATCAGTATCTCTTCATATGGGTTCTGTTGGATGTCGAAAGTCATCGGCTCAACCGAACAATATCTATAAAGTGATAGAAGTACCCCATTCTCTTCAAACGATTGAGAGTAGGCACTGTCCGAAATTCTTCTGTGTCATGACCCATGCGCGGGAAATTAAATGCAACAGAATTGTCATTGTACGAAGTCACAGAAATAGTAGTTTTGTCAGGTCTACATGAATGCCTCAAATCTTTGTATGCACGTAATGATTGGAAATAAGTTCGTGCTGTCCTGTATCATGACAGATTGGTACATCTGGACAATATGTCAGTGTCTGCATTATCCTCCGACAGTTGCACCATACAACTAGCGAATCAGCTGTCGATAAATATGGTGATGATTTATACACTGGGACTTGCAAAAATGCAAAGGAAATTGTATTAGAGACAGAAATTACAGAATCGTCATTTCATCAGACATCATTCTGCTTAGAGTCGTACTCATATACCGGGTCTTCCCCGATTGAGTCAGGACTCGTGTTCATTTCATCTCCAAGGTGAGATTTCATGTTTCAATCGGAAGATTGCTGTGACAATTAACTGTCGTGAAACGGTCGTTAATTCTTTTAAAAACACGTTTCAACTTCAAGTTTCATCTCTGATTTTGAAGCCGGAAGTGAAGGGAGAATTTCATCGGTCAAATCTGAAGTTTGCTGTGACAACGAACTGTCGCGAACGTTTGTTCATTATTGTCACGTTTCAAGCAGTTCGGATTTAGTTCCATTCCTTAATAGTGTGTTAAAAACACTAATTCCGTTTCAAAATAACAGAGCAAGTCAAATTGTGATGTTTAATGGCGGACGCCGAAATTGAAGATGGTATGTCTCGTGGAATCCCGTTCCACGAGAGTTAGAATCTAGAAGTTTCGTTGCGCATGTGCATAACGAAACAAGAGCTATGCTGGGCGTGCAATATACGCCCTCTCTTGGGTCGGCGGAAACTGGTAAAAAAAAAGGGGCATAACTCTGGTAAAAATTGGCGGACGGAACTCAAATTTGAACTTGACCTGTGTTTTGGTGGGAGAAAGTAATATACCAAATTATCATTGAATCCGATAAGCTCTAGTAAAGTTATCATCCGGACAACAAATTTCAGGGATTTTCTAAGTCAAATTACGTCAAATAAGGGGCATAACTCTGGTGAAAATGGGCGAACAGAACCCAAATTCGAACTTGAGCTGTCTTTTCTCCTAATAAACCAACATACCAAATTTGATTGAAATCGGTTCACTCTAACTAAAGTTATCATCCGGACAACAAATTTCAGGGATTTTCTAAGTCAAATTACGTCAAAAAAGGGGCCATAACTCTCGCAAAAATTATCGGATTAAAACGAAATTCGGACTTGAGCTGTATTTTGATATATGTAATCCACAAAACAACGGGTTTTGCGTATAAACATTCCAAAATCGAGTTATCATCCGGAAACCAAAAAACATAAGAAAAACTGAATTTTCTGAGTCGAAAAAGGGGCATAACTCTGCCAAAAATGGTCGGACAGAACCCAAGTTCGAACTTGACCTGTGTTTTGGTGGGAGAAAGTAATGTACCAAATTTGGATTCATTCCGTTAAACTATACTAAAGTTATCATCCGGACAACAAATTTCAAGGATTTTCTAAGTAAAAAAACATTAAATAAGGGGCATAACTCCGGTGAAAATTGGCGGGCGGAACCCAAATTCGAACTTGAACTTACTTTTCGGCTAATAAACCCACATACCAAATTTTACTAATTTTGGTTCACTCTAACTAAAGTTATCATCCGGACAACAGGTTAACTTGATACTATGTACATGTATGTGACATGGGGTGACAAGTTGATAATATCATGGTCACATAGATTCAAGTGGAATGCTCTGGGTGTTTTTTCCATCATGACTGACAATATATATTCCAGGCATTCTTTTGGAATGTCTGATCAGTATGGACCTTTCAAGTTTGGGAAAGATTATGGATTTAGTCCTCTTGGGCTTAACCCTTTACCCAACAGAAGGGCCCTGTGCCAATGCATTCTCTTATATATGCGAGTCGACCATAGGTCGCCTCGCATATATAAGAGAATGCATTGGCTTAACACATTAAAAATTATAAAATTGTTAAAGAATGTAAGAACTTTTTTTTTTAGGCCAATGCATTCTCTTATATATGCGAGGTGACCTATGGTCGACTCGCATATATAAGAGAATGCATTGGCACAGGGCATAACTGTAACCATCACAATGTGGTCAAGGAGCCGGTTCCATTGATATCCATATTTGTATGGTTCTATTGAGACATACCAAAGATATTTTAGGCTGTTGAAGCTTTATTTGGCCGGTTTGTTGGGTAAAGGGTTAATCCATGGGAATATATGATATGAAGAACTCTGTTGGGGGGAGGGGAATAAGATTTTTGTTTCGTTTTAGGTGCCTTTATGTTGGTATGTGGATACTTTGATGTCATTGATGCATATCTAATATATATTATTAGCTCAATTTGACCTTGGGTTGGCATCCATCATCCGTGTATGCGTCATCAACATGTTCCTTCAACAGAGGCCAGATCTCTCATTAAAGGGACACGCTGGATTGGAATCCTAATGGTATCTGGTTTGAATAAGTCCCATTGTTTCCTGTTCACACCAAGTGTAGTCAGTGTTTTGGTGCTGAAAATGTGATGTGTATCTTCGCAATATGGTTTCCGAAGCGCTCTCTTGATACTATATACGCTCTCTTGATACTATGTACATGTATGTGACATGGGGTGACAAGTTGATAATATCATGGTCACATAGATTCAAGTGGAATGCTCTGGGTGTTTTTTCCATCATGACTGACAATATATATTCCAGGCATTCTTTTGGAATGTCTGATCAGTATGGACCTTTCAAGTTTGGGAAAGATTATGGATTTAGTCCTCTTGGGCTTAACCCTTTACCCAACAGAAGGGCCCTGTGCCAATGCATTCTCTTATATATGCGAGTCGACCATAGGTCGCCTCGCATATATAAGAGAATGCATTGGCTTAACACATTAAAAATTATAAAATTGTTAAAGAATGTAAGAACTTTTTTTTTTAGGCCAATGCATTCTCTTATATATGCGAGGCGACCTATGGTCGACTCGCATATATAAGAGAATGCATTGGCACAGGGCATAACTGTAACCATCACAATGTGGTCAAGGAGCCGGTTCCATTGATATCCATATTTGTATGGTTCTATTGAGACATACCGAAGATATTTTAGGCTGTTGAAGCTTTATTTGGCCGGTTTGTTGGGTAAAGGGTTAATCCATGGGAATATATGATATGAAGAACTCTGTTGGGGGGAGGGGAATAAGATTTTTGTTTCGTTTTAGGTGCCTTTATGTTGGTATGTGGATACTTTGATGTCATTGATGCATATCTAATATATATTATTAGCTCAATTTGACCTTGGGTTGGCATCCATCATCCGTGTATGCGTCATCAACATGTTCCTTCAACAGAGGCCAGATCTCTCATTTGATCATCACCAAACTTCATATGGATCTTTGGGGGGGGGGGGGGGGGGAACCTCTAGAACATGGTAGCCATAAAATGGTTCTGGAATTCAATAAAAAAAACATGGCCACCAGCAGCCATCTTGGATTTCACATTTAAATTCATTGGTATATCCTGCAGCCCAAATTTATTGGAGAATTGATTTTTTAAAATACGGGCATGTTTAGTATCACCTCTAGATGAGACCTATTAAATTTTAATGATTTAATGAAAAACATAGCCGTGGCAACCATCTTGTATTTTACTCTTTGCGTGACTAAATCCATCGACACCCTATAGGCCACTTCCCTCATCCGATTATCACCAAACTTCACATGGATGTTCAAGCTGACCACTAGATGGAATCCATAGAATTTTTCAGAATTTCATTATAAAACATGACCACCAGAGGTCATCTTATTTTGAGTTACAAATGAGCGATGCCCATTTACAATCTCTACCAGAGCGCACCAGTCATACTTCCTTTCTGACTCTGTCACCGGCTGGGTACTCGTGTACCGTTTCTATATTTAGCGCGGGGTTTTACAAACAAAATGGCGAAAACCAAACGCCCCAAAGTCAAATTTCCTATGTGCTTTGAGAACAATTCCCGCACTAAAAACATAATGACAGATTGGAGGATCAGGGCGGTAGTTTTGTTGACGATTTTCGCAAGCAACTCCTCAAAATTGGAGCAAATTAGAACCCTTGTGTCTGACTTGCCATGCATTGTGTTGGGATATTGTTTAGGCTTTTGTTTTGATAAAATAATCGGAGAACCAAATCACACCGTTTCAAAATATAGTTCTTTGGTTCTGGTGGGACTTTCCAAACTTACTAGTAAGGTACGAAAATTCTAAAATTTTGTTCGATATTTTTCTTACCCGAGTCACCAAGGGCGGTAAACCCTGCATGGAGTTTGGCCCATTTATGGCCTCATATATTACAAATTATGTGAAATATTTTACTAAACATTTATTACATTGCAGATTTTACAAAATGATGAGGCTATGAAAATGGAGCATGAACAAGATCCAAATAAAATTATTGTAGACGGCAAAACTCAGGACAGAGAGAAGTCAAAGAAGAACTGCTGTTAACAGACTGCCAAATTAGTTCATGTTCTTCATGAAGTGTTCGTTCAGTATTGGTGCAGGGAGTCAGTTAACCCTTCCATGACTGGAGCTTCCAGAAATTTTGCGAAAAGCCTGTGCCAATGCATTCTATTATATATGAGAATGTCCCATAGGGAGCCTCACATATATAAGAGAATACATTGGCCTGACAATATTTGTCTTTAACCTGTAAGACAGTGCATTCTCTTATGTATGTGAGGCTCATATATAAGAAAATACGTTATACTGTAATGTCCTAAATAAACGACCCCTAAACCATAGCAGAATTATTGGAAATTTTTCAGGATTTTGTTGGAAATATGGCTTGTTGTCATTCATCGGAAAGCTCTCACTGAGAGCTTTCCAATGAATGGCAACAAGCCATATTTCCGACTAAATCCTGAAAAATTTCCCCATAATTCTGCTGTGATTAAAGGGTCATATACTCTGGGCGTTACTGTATACCTTAACCTGTAAGAGGGTGCATTCTCTTATATATGTGAGATTCCCTACGGGAGACTTGCATATATATATGAGAATGCACTGGCCCAGGAATTATAATGCTGTGCCAGCGCAACTCCTGTCATGAAAGGGTTAAGAACTGAAGATACTCAATTTTGGGAGCTGATTTACACTGACTCAAGTACATGTGGCTGAACCTATCTATTGTGATCCATGAAGTAGTGACTTGTAAGTGCCACCATGGTTTGAAATAACTAGTTAGTTATAAGGCATTAACCCTTTCTATACTGAATGGATTCTTCCATTACATTATAAAAGCATACTTTGGAATGGTCCGTTATTCTTCAGGAGGGATGTTCAGGAAATATCAGTTGACCACAGACAGACGAACGGATGATACTAGTACAGACGGGAGTTCTAGTCATTGGTTGATAATAAGTTCAACAGACGGCCTATGGCTGATTGTTGAACTTATTGTCTGAAAATTTCTAAGGGAACATACTCGTCATTGAATAATTAGTAAAGAAAGGACATGGCATTAATTTTAAATCAGCAAATGAGGAAGCTTCTATTATCAATTTATTGTTTATACAATAATGCCCTAAATAATCGATTCCTTAACCACAGCAGAATTATGGGTAACTTTTCAGGATTTAGTCGGAAATATGGCTTGGCTTGTTGCCATTCATCGGAAAGCTCTCAGTGAGAGCTTTCTGATGAATGGCAACAAGCCATATTTTCGACTAAATCCTGAAAAATTACCCATAATGCTGCTGTGGTTAAGGAGTCGATTATTTAGGGCATTTCTGTAGTTACAAATCTTTGGTCTAATTGTGTTTGTCATAATACTAAAATATCACTGGATGATAAAACTGTGATGCTTGGGCAAGAAAGCCTCTACCTAAAATGGTATTAGAACATATCACAATTAATGATAAATATGAATGATTTTATGAAGCCATGACATCATATATAACATTCATACTAAATGCTGGAATTCTGCGCACATATATGGTACCACTTTTCCGTTAAACTTCTTAGAGTGGGTAGCTAGAGCACGCTGCGCAATGAGCAAGTTCATATTCAATGGTTTTCACAAACTTAAGAGCATCCCACAGAGTCATCACGAACAAGGTATATGTCAAAATCATGTGAGTCATATGTGACCCGCCATATCAAATCCAGTCGTAAGTCGGGATTTTTTTTACCCTGTGCCAATGCATTCTCTTATATATGCGAGTCGACCATAGGTCGACTCGCATATATAAGAGAATGCATTGGCCTAACAATTTTTTACAATTTTAATAATTTGTTCTTGTATTCTTTAACAATTTTATAATTTCACCCATACAGAGCCCCAGACAAACATGAGCAGACGACACTCTTCTATATGCTTCTATATATGTGTGGGGCTCCCTGCAGGGTAATGGATGTTTTTTATTTTATGTCCTAAAAATTGTAAGAAACATTTATTTAAAAAAAATGATAAAAAATTGTTAGGACAATGCATTCTCTTATATATGCGAGGCGACCTATGGTCGACTCGCATATATAAGAGAATGCATTGGCACAGGGTAAAAAAAATCCTGACTTACGACTGGAATTGATATGGCGGGTCACATATATCAATAATTTATATAAATATCAAACATCATAAATATCTGACTGTATCAAATAATGCATATATCACAGTTTAACCCTTTACCCAACAGAACGGCCCTGTGCCAATGCATTCTCTTATATATGCGAGTCGACCATAGGTCGCCTCACATATATAAGAGAATGCATTGGCTTAACACATTAAAAATTATAAAATTGTTAAAGAATGTAAGAAAAAGTGTTAAAAAAAGATTTTTTTTAGGCCAATGCATTCTCTTATATATGCGAGGCGACCTATGGTCGACTCGCATATATAAGAGAATGCATTGGCACAGGGCATAACTGAACTATCACAATGTGGTCAAGGAGCCGGTTCCAATGATATCCATATTTGTATGGTTCTATTGAGACAGACCGAAGATATTTTAGGCTGTTGAATCTTTATTTGGCCGGTTTTGGCCGGTTTGTTGGGTAAAGGTTTAAGCCAACCAATTCTCATAATTACATATTTATTTATTACTGATATTGACTGATGAGTATAATCCTCACAAGTGGTATAGTGAAGGAATTTATAGAATTTGTCAACCAGTTGAAATCAAATAATGTGTGCTTAAAGATATATTACGTACTTGTTCAGGTGCGTGAAACTGATAAGTTAGTGTTCAGGCGCTATGCCAACTGAGGACTTTAGCATTCTACCAACATCGCTGAAAATCTCAAGCAAATCGACCACACCACTCCATCGAAAACATCGCCTGAACTACGCTCAATTGTAAATATTTACGACTCGATTTGGTAGTCTCTGCATTTAATTAATACATAAGAATGACAGTGTGTTGTCAATTTGGATATAATATTAGTAAAAAATAACTACTTTGAGCAAGATTATTCTCCAAAGCTATTTGATCACCCTACCGGAGTGTTTCACATCACTTTATTATACAAAATAATGTGGCCCTTGTTTTCATCAATTCTTACTTATGATAAAATACTTCTTCCTTTGATTTTTCAATTTGTTTTAATTACTTCCCTTTGAATGAAGATAGAACTATTTGGTGCATTGGTAGCGTACATAGACAAATTATTATTCTTTCATTGTGGGCTTCATACTCTGCTATTCATGTTTGTAATTGCTACAGTATTGCCCTAATTAATCGACTCCTTAACCACAGCAGAATTATGGGTATTTTTTCAGGATTTAGTCGGAAATATGGCTTGTTGCCATTCATCAGAAAGCTCTGTGAGAGCTTCCGATGAATGGCAACAAGCCATATTTCCGGCTAAATCCGGAAAAATTACCCATAATTCTGCTGTGGTTAAGGAGTCGTTTATTTAGGGCATTACTGTATATTTTGTTCTTGAAAAAACTATCTCTGAAACACTAGGACATTGAGTCTTCCACTACCTTCATATAATAGAAAGTTCTATGTATTTCCTGTTCATTTATAATGGGCTTCCATCGCACCAATTACAACAACATGCTTTTGAGGACATCCAATTTGGCTCAGTTAGTGACAAATAGATATTTAAACAGGATTTCCACTGAGGTTGGAGGAATTGAACCCCTATAGCTTCGGCTAATTCTGAAGAAATACAGTAAATAAGTATTAATTAATTCATTGAGAATACCACAAATAACTGTGTTTTTATTTTTGACAGACTAAATGGTTTACATGATAAGTTCATATCGGGATAGCATCATAGCAACATGCCTTAATGACAATGCAATTGCGACTTAACCAGTCAGAATCAAACATGTGGCATTTAGCGATGTACATTTTGATACCTTTCAGAATAAGGCAATAACAATAGATGTGTGTCTCCTTGAAAAGTATTATATTCCATACAATTGTCAACATCGGCAATTCAAAAAATAATATATTGTCTTTTTTATTCACTGTTGGTTTTATTTAGAGGAAGATAAACAGGTAATATATGCATTAATCTTTGTACCTGGTAGGTGAATGTGTCAGATGGGAAATACTGGCCGGGTAAAAGGACCCAACATGGGACCCACTGCCTCTGTGGAAATCCTGATTCATAATAATTTTGAAGTATTTTATACTGTATTTTACTTCTTTTTTTCCAACTTAGAACCGATTTTAAATAATGTTCCTGGTGGTATTGAAACTCATTTTGACCAGATCTACCCCTACAGGGTTGGAATTTCTTTTTTGTGAAAGCGACATACAGTAATGCCCTAAATAATCGACTCCTTAACCACATCAGAATTATGGGTAATTTTTCAGGATTTAGGCGGAAATATGGCTTGATGCCATTCATCGGAAAGCTCTCACTGAGAACTTGCTGATGAATGGCAACAAGCCATATTTGTG
The DNA here is from genome assembly GCA_032622095.1 of Siphonodentalium dalli. Lineage (NCBI taxonomy): Eukaryota > Metazoa > Mollusca > Scaphopoda > Gadilida > Siphonodentaliidae > Siphonodentalium > Siphonodentalium dalli. Next base: position 163,911,273 of record CP136069.1, read on the forward strand.
ACTAGGTCCTGAAAAATTACCCATAATTCTGCTGTGGTTAAGCAGTCGATTATATAGGACATTACTGTATATTTCTCTATGGATACTCGTTTTTAACTATTATTTACTACATGTATATCTCAATTCATTGGAATCGAATAAGAAGTGTCAAGGGTTCTATTTTAATATAATATGTTACTGTTGTAAACGGCGAATCAGATGGAACTTTTTACTGCATCGTCAATCATTTATAAAGAGGTGCTGGTTATGATTGTTAGTATGTGCATTACCATAGTGCTTTGTAAAAGTTTTCATGTTATTTATTTACGGCGAAATATACGAAGCCTGTGTATTGCATGCATGTGCAACCAGGGGATATACACAAGTAAAACTCATTCCTTCTTTAAGTTCTTTTGCAACAAGACATTGTCGATGTATCGTCATGTCATGTGTTTGGGCGATCAATCGTCCATATCAGTTCATAACACCATTATCGTCTTTTTGGCCTACATGCCATGACCGTGAGATTAGAATGCAGGGTCGTTTTCATTGACTGTATTTAAGGTCTTTGTAACTATACCAGAAATCAAAATGGCAAAAGCGAAAAATAATGTGCAATATCAAACTGAAAAGAACATCTATTTTCGCCATTGACAAATTTTCAAATAAATGTGATCCAACAGCAACATTGATATAAACCGTTAATCACAATGCCAATGTAACACTCAAGGTTAGCAAATGATGATGCTATCATTAACAATCACACCATATAGCAGACAATATACAGTAATGCCCTAAATAATCGACTCCTTAACCACAGCAGAATTATGGGTAATTTTTCAGAATTTAGTCGGAAATATGGCTTGTTGTACATGCAATACATCACGTGTGCATTGGATACACTCATGACTATAATATATAAGCTTCGCGCATTTCGCCGCATGTCTCATAGCTTTCTCTTGTAAATGTATTACTAATCGAACAATGTGATGAAGTATGAAACTTTGAAAGGTAATTCACAATACTGTGTTGCCTAAAATTGTGATTAATATTTAAGCACACTTAATTTTATTAAAATATTCACCTGATCTAGATTTGATTTTCTCAAGATTATTTATATTCACAAGATAATGTTCAATTCAAGCCTGCAAATAGTGTGTCTGTCATTTGCAGAATGATCGAGTTCCCCAGAGGGTGAATTTAGTGATGCTATCCTGCACAGCTGGCTAGCATCACCACATTCACCCTGTGGGGACCTCATTCTGCTTACCGGTAGGCCTCATCTTCTGAGAAGTATCTATAGTCTCAATTTAACCATTGTTTTAAGATACTTTATCCCTTTTGTTCAGTTTCTATATCCCCTAATTTGCAGAAGATAAAATGCATAATCGAGGTGACTATCCTGCACAGCTGGCTAGCATCATCACATTCACACTCTGGGGCCCTTATTCTACTTAGGCCTCATCTTCTGGGAAGTATATATCACAGTGGGTAATCATGTGGTTTCGATGTTGGTGAGTACCACGCATTCAAAATGGCAGAGGTGTGAATGCAGACGCACAAAACATATATATGAGGAACTGACACAAATCATAGCATTTTGACTGATACGAACATATGCTAGTTTATTTTTAACCCTTTACCCAACAAACCGGCCAAAACCGGCCAAATAAAGCTTCAACAGCCTAAAATATCTTCGGTCTGTCTCAATAGAACCATACAAATATGGATATCATTGGAACCGGCTCCTTGACCACATTGTGATAGTTACAGTTATGCCCTGTGCCAATGCATTCTCTTATATATGCGAGGCGACCTATTTACCCAACAAACCGGCCAAAACCGGCCAAATAAAGCTTCAACAGCCTAAAATATCTTTGGTCTGTCTCAATAGAACCATACAAATATGGATATCATTGGAACCGGCTCCTTGACCACATTGTGATAGTTACAGTTATGCCCTGTGCCAATGCATTCTCTTATATATGCGAGTCGACCATAGGTCGCCTCGCATATATAAGAGAATGCATTGGCCTAAAAAAAATCTTTTTTTAACACTTTTTACCATTTTTTCTTACATTCTTTAACAATTTTATAATTTTTAATGTGTTAAGCCAATGCATTCTCTTATATATGCGAGGCGACCTATGGTCGACTCGCATATATAAGAGAATGCATTGGCACAGGGCTGTTCTGTTGGGTAAAGGGTTAAACAAGTTGATTGATACCTTATTTGTTCAGTAATACTTAGTGGTTTTCTATAACATTCTGACCAAAGTTGCCTTTCGGAGGTTCGTACAATACTCCAGTCATACATCTTGGAGAATCCTTCGCCTGACAAATTCGGTCAGAATGTTAGAGCAAACAACTGTGAGTTTGGACACAAATGAGGTATCAGCTTGTTTGAAAAATAGTATAGCATATGCTCATAGCTGCCAAAATACTATGAAATATATCATTATCATAGTTTATTACCTTTTACTTCGTTGCTGGTCATGTTCCTGATCTCCTCGGCCATTTTGAATGTGTGATTCCCCACTATATAGTCACAAATTAGCTGTGCAGATAGCATCACTAAATTAACCCTCTGGGGACCTCATTCTGCAAATGTCAGACACACTAAATTCAGGCTTAATCTCATGTAAGTTTGAGATCTCTCTACACTGCCAGTGGAACAAGCTAGGATAAACATGTTATTATGCATTTCATGAAGGGAGCTGCGCTGGTGCAGTATTAAATATACTGTGCCAGTGCATTCTCTTATATATGCGAGTAACCCATAGGGAGCCTCGCATATATAAGAGAATGCACTGGCTTACAAGGTCAAGGTAAATATTGTTTGGCCAATGTATTCTCTTATATTTGAGCGGCTCCCTATGGGAGACTCGCATATATAAGAGAATGCACTGGCTTACAAGGTCAAGGTAAATATTGTTTGGCCAATGTATTCTCTTATATTTGAGCGGCTCCCTATGGGAGACTCGCATATATAAGAGAATGCACTGGCTTACAAGGTCAAGGTAAATATTGTTTGGCCAATGTATTCTCTTATATTTGAGCGGCTCCCTATGGGTTACTCGCATATATAAGAGAATGCACTGGCTTACAAGGTCAAGGTAAATATTGTTTGGCCAATGTATTCTCTTATATTTGAGCGGCTCCCTATGGGTTACTCGCATATATAAGAGAATGCACTGGCTTACAAGGTCAAGGTAAATATTGTTTGGCCAATGTATTCTCTTATATTTGAGCGGCTCCCTATGGGAGACTCGCATATATAAGAAGAGAAAAAAATTTCAGGATGCTCCGTCATGGAAGGGATATAACATTGACTAATACATTGGTCAATGTTAAAGGTACTCAATCCGATTAAACACCCCTAAACTACTATTTCTTTGGCTTCGGGGGTAAAAAATATTTGATTTGAGTTGAGGAACCTACCCATCAAAGCTCAGAGTGATCAGATATCAATTTTTGAACTCTGTTATTTCAATTGTTTGTGGCCCAGAAACACGCCGTCAAAAGGATGTTCTTGTTCAAAACTGCGGTTGAAGATGGATAACTCTAAAAACAAGTGGATACTCAATTGATAATACGGCCATATTTAGTTGAACAAAATGTTGATAAATAACACGTTTTGGGAAATTTGATACCCTAGTTGACAGTGGTTAGCATTATTTTGTTGCAATTAATTGATACTGATAACTAAAGCGTATTTTGAAGAAATATTGTTGTTGTTGTATCTTGATGATATGGGGACCCTCTGATCGGATAGAGTACCTTTAACCTGGTGATACATAATAGGAAATTCATTTGTTGCACAGAAGAAGACCTCTGGCTGAAAGCTATGCACCATGCATACATGCAATAAGTGTTATTCCCATTATTTTATTCATTCTTTTAGTTCAGATCTTCTTGGATAGAAATAGTGAAGGCATGCCCCTGTTCACCCCGTTCCACTGGCACCAACACTTTTTATTTTGTATCAAAATCTTTGATCTCTTATGTGAAATTTGAGTTTTGCTATCATGCACACAATTTTTTCACATTCATGCCAAAATAAAATAGATGCTAGGTTTTTATCGCCATACGCCCGATTTTAAATGGACACTCTTTATTTTACTTGAATATTCAGGGCCTGGAAGCTATGTCGCAGTTTGTATGAAAATGCCAGCAAGATGTCTCACATCAGTATTCAACATTTTCTTCACCTGTAAAATAACTCAACCGAAAAAGATTGCGAATGAGTTATGCATTTTTTGCTAGCTTATTTTGAATCCAGTCCCCATATGAATAAATTATGACTGTTGAGAAAATATAAGTGTTCAAGTGACTTCTGTTACAATTTTTCAAAGTTGTGAAATTTGATCGACAAACTTTCCTTAACCCTTTCATGATGGGAGTTGTGCTGGTGCAGCATTTATGATTCTGTGCCAGTGCACTCTCTAATACATGCGAGTCTCCAATAGGGAGCCTTGCATATATGAGAGAATGCACTGGCTTACAATGTCAAGGTAAATATTGGTAGACCAATGTATTCTCTTATATATGGAAGGCTTCCTGTGGGAGACTCGTATATACAAAAGAATTCATTGGCACAGGGTTTTCGCAAAATCTCAGGAAGCTCCAGTCATGCAAGTAAAATGTTATTTTTTTTACAGAGTTTTTGGCAGACCAAGTGATTTTAAAACTGTTTTGGTAATTATAGATAAAGTTGAAGTTGATCATTCCAGGTTTATATTTTTCATATGTCACTGATGAATGTCTGTTCAGATGTGCTAAAATACTCATTCGTTATATCTATATTCTTATAAGGTTTCATATTTATACAGTGCACAAGTATGTAAGTTTTTATTACGATGATTCTGTTATATTTAATAAAACAATTATTTAGCATCAAAGTGACTACAAATATTTCATTTATTTATCAACCCATTTGACCCCAGGAGTTATAAAAGTATACATTGCTACAGTCTATTATTGTCCCCTGAAAAATTTATATTTGGGGGACTATTGTAATCAGCCCCGTCCGTCCGTCCGGAGTTATAACTCCAGAAATGATCATCCGATTTGATTGAAACTTGGTATATAGGTGTCTCAACCAAGAACACAGGTGCTCTGCAATTCTGGGTATGATCCGACGTTCTTTTATGGAGTTATTTCCCTTTTTTTTCAAACTTTTCCGGATGATATCTTAAGTTTGGATCCTTTAACCCTTTACCCGACAGAATGGCCCTGTGCCAATGCATTCTCTTATATATGCTAGTCGACCATAGGTCGCCTCGCATATATAAGAGAATGCATTGGCTTAACACATTAAAAATTATAAAATTGTTAAAGAATGTAAGAAAAAATGGTAAAAAGTGTTAAAAAAGATTTTTTTTAGGCCAATGCATTCTCTTATATATGCGAGGCGACCTATGGTCGACTCGCATATATAAGAGAATGCATTGGCACAGGGCATAACTGTAACTATCACAATGTGGTCAAAGAGCCGGTTCCAATGATACCCATATTTGTATGGTTCTATTGAGACAGACCGAAGATATTTTAGGCTGTTGAAGCTTTATTTGGCCGGTTTGTTGTGTAAAGGGTTAATTGCAAATACCGTTTTCATGTGGATCAGTCATATCAAGATACAGGTTGAGTTTGACTTAGAAAATTCAATTTTACTTCTTTTTAGCTCAACTTTACTTTGTAAAGTTTGAGCTATTGCCATGGCTTTGTCGTCCGTGTGTGCGTGTGTGATGTGTCAACAATTTCCTTTAGCACGGGCTACAGGTCGTACCTTTGGTTGGATCATTATGAAATTTGTCATAGCTGTTGACATTGACATGCGTCATCAACATGTTCCTTCAACAGAGGCCAGATCTCTCATTTGATCATCACCAAACTTCATATGGATCTTTGGGGGGGGAACCTCTAGAAGATGGTAGCCATAAAATGGTTCTGGAATTCAATAAAAAAAACATGGCCGCCAGTGGCCATCTTGGATTTCAATATTCAATCCATTAGCACGGGCTACAGGTCGTACTGTTTGTCTGATCAACATGAAATTTGTCATGGATATTAATATTGACATGTAGATGGGAATGAGTAATTTTGGGGTCGTTCGGCCAAAAAACATGGCCGCCAGCAGCCATTTTGGATTTTACTCTTTGTATGACTAAATCCTTTAGCACGGGCTACAGGTCGTACCTTTAATCTGATCATCATGAAATTTGTCATGGCTGTTGTAATTGGAATTTAGATGGGAACAAGTCATTTTGGGGTAATTCGGACAAAAAACATGGCTGCCAGTGGCCATCTTGGATTTCAAAATTCAATCCTTTGACACGGGCTACAGGTCGTACCTTTGGTCGGATCATCATAAAATTTGTCATGGATGTTAACAATGACATGTAGATGGGAACGAGTCATTTTGGGGTCATTCGGCCGAAAAACATGGCCGCCAGCAGCCATCTTGGATTTTACTCTTTGTATGACTAAATCCTTTAGCACAGGCTACAGGTCATTCCTTTAGTCTCATCATCATGAAATATGTCATGGCTGTTGAAATTGGAATGTAGATGGGAACGAGTCATTTTGGGGTCATTCGGACAAAAAACATGGCTGCCAGCGGCCATCTTGGATTTCAAAATTCAATCCATTAGCACGGGCTACAGGTCGTACCTTTGGTCAGATCATCATGAAATTTGTCAAGGATGTTAACATTGACATGTAGATGGGAACGAGTCATTTTGGGGTCATTCGGCCAAAAAACATGGCCGCCTGCAGCCATCTTTGATTTTACCCTTTGCATGACTAAATCCTTTGGCACGGGCTACAGGTCATACCTTTGGTCGGATCACCATAAAATTTGTCATGGATGTTAACAATGACATGTAGATGGGAACGAGTCATTTTGGGGTCATTTGGCCAAAAAACATGGCCGCCAGCAGCCATCTTGGATTTTACTCTTTGTATGACTAAATCCTTTAGCACGGACTACAGGTCGTAGCTTTATTCTGATCATCATGAAATTTGTCATGGCTGTTTAAATTGGAATGTAGATGGGAACAAGTCATTTTGGGGTCATTCGGACAAAAAAAATATGGCTGCCAGCGGCCATCTTGGATTTCAAAATTCAATCCATTAGCACGGGCTACAGGTCGTACTGTTCGTCTGATCGTCATGAAATTTGTCATGGGTGTTAATATTGACAATGTAGATGGGAACGAGTAATTTTGGGGTCGTTCGGCCAAAAAATATGGCCGCTGGCAGCCATCTTGGATTTTACTCTTTGCATGACTAAATCCTTTCACACGGGCTACAAGTGGTACCTTTGGTCAGATCATCATGAAATTTGTCATGATGTTAAATATGACATTTAGACGGGAAAGAGTCATTTTCAGGTCATTCGGCCAAAAAACATGGCCGCCAGCAGCCATCTTGGATTTTACTCTTTGCATGACTAAATCTTTGGCATGGGCTACAGGTCGCACCTTTTGTCAGATCATTGTGAATTTGTCATGGATGCTGACATTGACATGTAGATGAGAACGAGTCATTTTTAGGTTATTCGGCCAAAATCATGGCCGCCAGCAGCCATCTTGGATTTTACTCTTTGCATGACTAAATCCTTTGACACACCCTACAGTCCACTTCCCTCATCTGATCATCTCCAGACTTCATATTAATCTTGATATTGATCTTACTAGATGGAAGCTATCAAATGTTTTTGAATTTTATTGGAAAACATAGCCACCAGTAACCATCTTGGATTTTACCTTTTTATAGATATATATATATATCTTCATGTTGATAATCTAGTATTACTTAGACATTTCAACTTTCCGCATACCTAATTGCTCCACATTAATTTATTCCCTTATATGGGTCACTGTTAATCACTCCCAAAAAAATTGCCATGGTGTTGAGTGCTTTGCTTATCGCACACGTGCCGTATACAAACAATTGCTCTGAATTTCATAATTTGGTAACTTTTACTTCTAAATTATTGGAAAACATAGCCACCAGTAACCATCTTGGATTTTACCTTTTTATAGATATATATATATATCTTCATGTTGATAATCTAGTATTACTTAGACATTTCAACTTTCCGCATACCTAATTGCTCCACATTAATTTATTCCCTTATATGGGTCACTGTTAATCACTCCCAAAAAAATTGCCATGGTGTTGAGTGCTTTGCTTATCGCACACGTGCCGTATACAAACAATTGCTCTGAATTTCATAATTTGGTAACTTTTACTTCTAAATTAAACCTACAACCAAGGCCATCCATGCCTTAAGTGAACAAATCTTCTGTTTGAAGATAAATTCTATATTACATTGTTACAAGAGTTATAGTATATTTGTATTCAAACTATTTGGCAATGACCATCCTGAATTCCACTATTAGAGTGGTATATGCCCATTACCGTTTTGTTAATTTGATAAAAGAGGGATAATCCAAAATCATATTTCACACAAATATTATTCAAAATCAGTGTCGCACTAATTCGGTATCACACATATATTTTGTCCAGGAGAATGATTAATCATGATGGCACACGAGAACCAACTCAATTTGCATGCAATTAGTTGAAATGTTGTTATGAAGGAGCGATTGAGTCATCATGTTATTGTTATTTAGATAGACATATATTAGTAATATTATAATATTATTGAATAACAAAGCTGGCGCAAAAGATTGCACAATGATTTTTGTCGGAAGACTGTTCATTCGCGGCGATATTGTTAAGAGTGACATTTGGCTGTGCACTGGTATGCACCGTCTTCAATTCCCGACGCAAATAAAGGAAATATGAATATGTTATAGTCATATACAACTATAATAGTGGAATTCAGGATGTGCCTGACCTGATGACTTTATAACTTAGTCAAAACTACTTTTCGTAGTACAATAACACCTCTCCAAACTGGACTCTCTATAAACCACATCCCTCTCCACACTGATTCTGAACTGTCCCATCTCGAATTTACTGCGTTCTCATTAAAATTTACCTTTGTTATCCAAATCTCTTCCGAACACATGATTTTGAGTCTGCAAGTGCCTGAACACGTGTATTTTGACCTCCGGAAACAGAACGTTCTGGCCTAATAATCAATAGTCTTTTGTTCAGATAATGCTTTTAGCCCAACAATAATAAGAGGTGCCTGATTAGATATCGCTGTTTGTTTCACACCAAGAAGGCAACAGCAATTTATTAGCCTGGTTTACGAAACCCTCCAACTTTTTCCTCAATATTGTAAAGAAATACCTCCATTTATTTTTATAAAAAACGGTCGTATTATGTAAATGGGTTGTCCGTCCGTCCGCTGTTGGTTTCCAGATGATAACTTTAGATTGAATCGAGTGAACTGAAACAAATTGGTATGTTAGTTTACCACACCAAAATACAGATCAAGTTCGAATATGGGTTTCATCTGCATGATTTTGACTGAGTTATGTCAACTTTTTCGACTTAAGATTTTACCTGATTTGCCGTTTCCGGATGATAACTTTAGATTGAATCAAGTGAACTGAACCAAATTTGGTATATTAGTTTACCACCCCAAAATACAGATCAAGTTCGAATATGGGTTTTGTCTGCATGATTTTGACTGAATTAAACCTTGCCCCACTCGACTCCAGAAACGGGCGTATTATGCCATGCCCCAACGGCGTGCTCGTTACAATTTGAGTAGGGGGTGAAGGAGAATATCACTCGATCTTTTCGACCATCCCAGGCGCTTCTCGCCCATCCACTATCCTCTCATAATTTGAGTAAAACTTATCATATTCAAAATTCTTGTGAAATTCATGGACAATTCTGCTAGTTGTCAATTGTTGTGGTGGTGATGCATAATTTTATTTTTACCCCCCCCCCCCCCCCCCCCCCCCCCTTCCTTACAGCTCCTGCATCTACTTTTTTTCAACCCAAATGTTTGTAAACCGGGCTATATTATTGTTGCAGTCTCAGTGAACAATTTACAATTAACAGTTAGATTACATCATTTCCAGTTTGTTTTTACATCAGAACTTTAGTAAACCTTAGGGGCACAGAGTTTTCACAAGCACTGTCAACATAAACACTTGGTCTCATTGTACATCCCTAGTGGTAACATTGTCACCAAAACTTTTTCAACGATTGAACAATGAATCAAAAGGAAATTTAAGTTTATATATCTACAATACATTCACCATTGAAAAGCTGTCAAAAAAGAGCTTAGTAAAAAAACATGGAATTGGCAAATAATTGTTGCCAAGGAACCTCAATTTCATCCCAAATTAAAACTGCAACAATATCATCATAAAGTCAGTCTTTACATATTAACCGTTTCATGACTGGAGCTTCCTGAATTATTGCAAAAACCCTGTGCCAATGCATTCTATTATATATGCGAGTCAAACTTGGTTGACTCGTATATATAAGAGAATGCATTGGCCTAACAAATTATATATATATTTTTTTATAATTGTTAAAAAATTCTGAAAAATTGTAAAAGAATGTAAGAAATAATGATAAAAAAATTATAAAAATTGTTAAAGAATGTAAGAAAAAATGATAAAAGTTGATAAAGAATGTAAGAAAAAATGATAAAATTGTTAAAAGTATGTAAAAAATTTTTATAAAAATTATAAAATATATATATGAAAAAATGATAAAAAAATTGATTGAATTTAAGAAAAAATTTATTCAGATATACCTGACCTGACCAATCAAGTGATGCCCTGGTGTTTATTCAGATATACCTGACCTGACCAATCAAGTGATGCCCTGGTGTTTATTCAGATATACCTGACCTGACCAATCAAGTGATGCCCTGGTGTTTCACAGTATTTCCCAAATTGAAGAAGAAGAATTGCATATCTAAAACTGTTTAATTTTCAATAATATATCAATAAATATAAATAAAAAATTAACAATATACTTAATTCAATACGTGATGTAAATTGCACTTAACAACTCTGCTAAATGTAAATTGTATGGCATGTGAAATTTACAAACATTGGTCATCATTGTCAATAAATGGAAAAGATTAGAACTTTTTTATAACTTGTTTGGAGAAAACAAAATTGAGTTTTGCAGTTTTTTATTTGCGCCAGTCATTAAGAAAAGTTCCACCATTCATGGAGTAAAAATAAAAAAAATATAAATGCAACACAAACGTGTGAGCCCAACGCTGCATTGTACCTTTTCTCCCAGCCTCCCAACAATGCTATTGGGCTAACTTTTAATTTTGACTTTCCACTGGAGTTCTGAAAGCAAGGTGCATGCAATCAAAATGCAGTTGAATGTAGGAGAAAGTGGTGATGACTTCATGCTGAAATGAATTGCCAAAAGTCCAGTTCCATTCGTCCCCTTACAGCTAAACAATGAGTACAAAACTCAAATATATATACACAAAAATTGCTATTAGAATACAGATATTTAAATAAATGAAAATATGATTGTTGTAGGAGTACATTTTGTATACTTCGGTATATGAATATATTTTATCTCATGGAAGAAGATGTGATAAAGATTGACATAATTTCCAGGAAATGATGATTTTGGACAAGCGGCAAAAAATAACATAATCACAGTTCGCATGTTTTATTTTCTTAGCAAAATTCAGTAAAATATGTTATAAACGAGAGGCCGATCACGATCGGCAGATGTTAACCCATCCCTTGGCGATAGTAAATTACTCTGATCGGAATTATAAATGAGAGTTTTGATGTTGAATTATAGAGTATACTGTTAGGTACTATTATAGACAATGCACATAACACAAATTACTGGAATTTATGTGTCACTCACATTTATATAAGAGAATGCACTTGAACAGGATCTGTAATGCTGAACCACCACAGCCTTGGGTTAAATGTGAAAAGGTGACCTGGACATGCAATACTTGATCAAGAGATTCCAATATAATGATAATGTATCAAATTCTACCCACAACAGCAATCAAGATAAACACCTCACTGCTGACCGATTAATATCTGTTATACAGCAGAGCTGTCAATAAATCACAGACTTATGTTAAATAGGGCAAGGAATTCTAACTAAATTTAATTTTTAAGAGTGAATATTTTTTTTGTTGAAAAAGAGCCATAAATCAGTTAAAAATTGTCTGATCAAACACATATTCGAACTCGATCTGTCTTTTGTGCTGAGAAATTCATATACAAAAATTTGGTTCTGATCATATAAAAAATGTTTGAGTTATCGCACCATGCGTAAAGTGTCTACAGACAAACAGATGGATGGACTAATGACAGTTGGTCAATCCGGATGTTGACACTTCCATACTATGATATGGGTAAACATAAAAATTAGTCTTTTGTGGGTATTAAAGTATCAATTTTCCCATCTCCACCAGCATGGGCATGCATTTGATTTTTTTGTCTGTGAAACACTGGACAAACATGACAAAATATGTGATAAAACACAATTTATTCCCATCTTTCCTGGCATAGAGACCTTCTCAGAAACCCACAGTAAGAGTGCAAATTAATTAGATAGAGCTACAGCCTGTTAGCCAGTGTCCTGTCCCTCAAAAACATATATCTGGTTACACCTCACACTAATGTCTAAAAATAACTCTAATTATCAATAACTCAGATTTACTGTTTGTCTCCACAGAGCTAAAGTGATACTGCTGGTAATCAATTAGTTGTTGACTGCTATGGTTATCTGTTCAATTCTTAGTTGAAAAAGGGCCATAACTCTGGTATAAAATGTTGGATCTAACCCATATTCAATCTCGATTTGTATTTTGAGTTGAGAAACTCGCATACCAAATTTGGTTCTTATCAGCTGAAAAATGGTTGATTTATCAAAATATGCAGAAATTCTAAGTCAAAGGGCCATAACTCCATTAAAAAATATCGGATCAAACCCATATTCGAACTCGATCTGTATTTTGGGCCGAGAAACTTGCATACCAAATTTGGTTCTGATCAGATAAAAATTTTGAAGTTATCGAAGCATGTGTGAATTCTAAGTAAAAAAGGGCCATAACTCTGTAACAAAAAACTCGGATCAAACCCATAATTGAACTCGATCTGTATTTTGGTCTGAGAAACTCATACAAAATTTGGTTCCAATCAGATATAAAATATTTGAGTTATCGCACCATGCGTAAAGTGTCCACGGACAGACAGACATACAGACAGACGGACGGACGGACGCACGACGAGTGGTCAATCCGGACGTCGACATTATGTTTACCATACTATAGTATGGGTAAACATAAAAAGGTCTTAATATCAACTTTCATTTGATTTAATCTTCAGGTTTCCAGACCAACTTTTACAAAAACCCATTTTGGTTTTTATTCAAATTCTAGTGTATAAAATGAGACTGTAGCCGAGAGGTAGCGTACTGGTCTCTCGTGCTGCGGACCAGGGATCGCAACCTGTTCAGGGTATTCTGACAAAAATCAGAACTTGGTCAGATACCAAATTTGTCAGGCTGAAAAGTTTCATTCCAGATCACTGAATAAAGATCCGAATGCAAAATGCCAACTTCCCCCCATTACAACATTTGCCCAGGTATGTTGTCGTGGGCAGTACGCTGTCCGATCGGGCATGGAAATTAATGGCTGACCTGTGCACACGCCTCGGTGTGTGCACATTAAAGAATGCTACTGGAGTCACCACAAGGTTATAAAGTTACTCGGCCAGGGTAGCACCTGGGCCAGCGTGTCAATAACCGATAGGTTCCTGCACTGCTATATCTACAGATACAGATAAGAGACATTTGGAATAAGAAGTGCCACCATAAAGTCACTATCTTATTGGATATTGAATTTTATCACATATTTAGCCAACAAACCCGGCCTCATATATTTTAGTAAGACAAACATGTATTATTGGCATGCGCAGTGACATAAGAGCTTAGCACAGTCATATCAATGTCAATGCCGGAACTTTTTCAGTTATGTTAATTAGAATATAATTAAGATATTCAAATTGTGTTGGGTTATTTAGTGTTGACTGTGAGATAAACATGGGCGATAAGGATGGTTGAACAATTTTTTCAACACATTTAAAATTTGAACTATATTTTTTATTGAAGGCATCTTTACTTCCCCTTTGATTGTGATAAGGTAATTAATATTATTTTTGTTTAACCCCAGCCATTTCAAGATCCTTTTTCCTTGCTGAAATGTGATTATGTGATAGAATGGATCTCAAATTCGTCGCAATTCTGTATGAAATTGTTAACTGAGTGCAATAAATTTGGTTCTAGCCTCGCTAAGGCTTGGCTCGAATCAACTTTAATACACTCGATTAATAAATTTTGTTGGATATAGAATTTTTTATTTGATTTATTTCATACAGTTTCTGTGATATAGAGGGACAGCAATTAATATTTTGTTAATTATTCAGTAACAAAATGACATTCTCCGGTGTTTATAATTGGAAATACGTCACAGTTGGTTCTTATTCTTTCGGTGGGACTAAGTGACGAGTGATGTTAGATTACTTTAGATTTTGTATGTTGTCGTAACAGGAGGTCTGGAACCCTGGATACATTAAGTATTGGAAGACTGATCAGCGCCCACATATTGGTGGCAAATTTGGTGCAAAGTGGAACCAAAATGGTGTTCAATCGAACAACCACTGCACATTTAACCCTTCCATGACTGGAGCTTCCTGCAACTTTGCAAAAACCCTGTGCCAATGCCAATGCATTCTCTTATAAACAAAGAAAATACATTGGCCTAAAATATTTACCTTGACTTTGTAAGCAAGTGCATTCTCTTATATATATATATATGTGAGGCTCCCTATGCGAGACTCTCATATATAAGAGAATGCACTGGCACATGATCTTTAATGCTGCACCAGCGCTGCTCCCGTCATGAAAGGGTTAATATCACTCAGTACTCATGTGATAAATTCTACACCCTCATAATATGATTGTGTGTCAGGACTATACAGGAAGATTTTTCACCAATGAACTATTTCGCTCTAAGCTGCAGTCTGGTTTCCCCCACATCATGAATAATAATTAGTTTGCTTGACCTCATAAAGTTAGGGCGTCATCAAAGTAACGAATATTAAACTGAGGAAAATGACAGATTTACATTTAATCCTGACATCATACCACCATATATTTTAACCCATTTAATCATGACAGCATACCACCGATGGTCCACCGTATATTAACCCATCTAATTCTGACAGCATACCAACATATATTATAACCCATTTAATCATGACAGCATGCCACCATATATTAACACATCTAATCCTGACAGCATACCAACATATATTTTAACCCATTTAATCATGACAGCATGCCACCGTATATTAACCCATCTAATCCAGACGGCATACCAATGTATATTTTAACCCATTTAATCATGACAGCATGCCACCGTATATTAACCCATTTAATCATGACAGCATGCCACCATATATTAACCCATTTAATCATGACAGCATGAAACCGTATATTAACCCAATTAGTCATGACAGCATGCCACCGTATATTAACTCATTTAATACTGACAGCATGCCACCGTATATTAACCCATTTAATCATGCCACCATATATTAACCCATTTAATCATGACAGCATGCCACCGTATATTAACCCATTTAATCATGCCACCATATATTAACCCATTTAATCCTGACAGCATACCACCGTATATTAACCCATTTAATCATGACAACATACCACCATATATTAACCCATTTAATCCTGACAGCATACCACCGTATATTAACCCATTTAATCATGCCACCATATATTAACCCATTTAATCATGACAGCATGCCACCGTATATTAACCCATTTAATCATGACAACATACCACCATATATTAACCCATTTAATCCTGACAGCATACCACCGTATATTTTAACCCATTTAATCATGACAGCATACCACCATATATTATTAAGCCATATATTCCTGAATGCATTCTCACATTCACTTCTAAAAGTATACCTTACAATGATCTATTCTTCATTTGCTGGTGTTTAACCCTTTCCATACTGATTAAATAATAATATATAATAAAGTACTCAATCCTTGATTAATTATACCAATTTATAATCCATAAAAGAACTGTCTGGGTGGAACTGCTTATATTATTTAAAGGGGTACTGTACACAAAATCCAGCCATTTATGGGACCATCTCCTTTTACACTCAACATAATAATGCAACAAATTAATGAATTTGAGCCACGGATTAGTGCTAAATACACTCTATGTATGATGTAAACAACATGGTAATTATAATTAAAATGAATGTATGACTCCAGCTATTTATTCATTTTGATTATAATTACAATGTTATTTGCATCGTTCATAAAGGACATGAGTGTATTTTGCACTAATCCATGGCTCAAATTCATTCATGTATTGCATCTATTCTGTTGAGTATAAAAGGAGATGGTCCCATATATGGCTGGATTTAGTGTACAGTACCCTTATACTAAATGAACATTGACGAGTAATTCCCTTAGGAAATGTTCAGATAATAAGGTTAAATCTGTCTGTCGTCTGCTTTTATTACCTGAACACCTCATTACTAAATTGGAGAATCCATGTAGTATAGAAAAGGTTAACCGAAAATTATCACACTTACTGATGAGTAGTTACTTAATTACCATTTATTCATTTACAGTACGGATCTTCAACTATTAACAAGTTGAACAAACAGCTAGAATATCCTTGTGAATGAATCCTAATCTTAGTGTTTTTATGCCTTTAACTGTCTATTTGATCTGAAAATCCCTACAAATGAATAGTGGACAGAACCATTGTATACTTTTATAAATGAATGGGAGAATCCATTCAGTAATCAAAGTGTTAATTCATTTTCATTGATTTTCATCGCTCTATTTTCAACTTTTTTCATAACTTAGATATGATATTCTGTCCTTTGAGGAATGGCCCGATGTATTTATGGTATGTTTTTATAACTTCGATATGATATCCTCTCCTTTGAGGAATGGCCTGATGTATTTGTGGTATGATCTGTGAACCTGTAAAATAAATATAGTGGAATAGAATTCTCCATATATAATTGTTATCAAACAATCTATTCAGTATCATTAGTCCTAGAATATTTTGTTCCTATCCATCCATTAACCCTTTTGTGACTGGAGCTTCCTGAAATTTTGTGAAAACCCTGTGCCAATGCATTTTCTTATATATGTGGGTCTACCATAGTGAGCCTCGCATATATAATAGAATACATTGGCCAAACAATATTTACCTTGACCTTGTAAGCCAGTATTCTCTTATATTTGCAAGGCTCCTTATGGGAGACTCGCATATATAAGAGAATGCGCCCATCATGAAAGGATTAAAATAGTAGGAATGTGACACTCAATTTCAGGACAGAATAAAAGGTTGCCGACCATGTGTCCCCCGAAAAGGTGGCTTGTTTGTAAGAATAGCTTTTTTATAAATGTCAAAATTCAGCGGACTGTCACCAAATTCAAACTTGGCCTCAGTCTTCTTAAATTTGAACCACGTACCAAATATCAAGAGATTCAGTTGATTTAAAAAACAATCAGATAACCATAACTCCGACAAAAATAAGCAGCCCAAATCCAAATTCAAACTTAAAAAACAATCAGATAACCATAACTCCGGCAAAAATAAACAGACCAAATCCAAATTCAAACTTAAAAAACAATCAGATAACAAAAACTAACATTATTATCCGGAAACCAAAATAATTGGCAAATTCTAAGTCGACAAGGACCATAACTCTGGCAAAAATGAGCGGACCGAACCCATATTCGAACTTGACCTGTATATGGAGATGATATCCTCACATACCAAATTTGGTTCAGATCCGATCACTCAAACTAAAAGTTACCATCCGTAAATCTCAAAACGACAAAATTATTTAGTCGAAAAGGGTCCATAACTCCAGCAAAACTGGGCGGACTGAACCAATATTCCAACTTGACCTGTATTTTGAGCTCATAAACTCACATACCAAATTTTGTTTCGATCCGATAACCCAAAATAAAGTTATCATCCCGCAATTTTCCGAACAGTTGGGTACTTTCCGATGCACAGATAGATTCTAAGTCGAAAAGGGCTATAACTCTGGCAAATTGGGTGGACCCAACCCGTATTTAAAACGGACCAGTGTTTTGAGCTGATAAACTCACCTACCAAATTTGGTTTCGATCCGATAGCCCAAAATAGAGTTCTCATCCGGAAACTTTCCAAACAGATGGACGCACGGACATATTATAAGTCGAAAAGGGGCCATAAATCTGGAAAAATTGACGGACCAAACACATATTCGAACTTGATCTGTGTTTTCAGCAGATAACCTCACATACCAAATTTGGTTTCGATTCCGATAGCCCAAAATAAAGTTCTCATCTGAAAATTTTCCGAACGGCTATTTTAATAGTCCACCAAATTAACAATAATACCGTTCTGAAGGAGCCTAGTGTGAGATTTGAAGTACATGTATATAACTACCCTACTGATTTTGAACCCCAAAAAAATTGCATAAAAAGGTCACTTATCAGCATCAAATTGAGTGTTCTATTTGCATGCAATATCATGCATATTTTAAATAACATACAAGAATTATTTGGCTATATTTTTACTGAATTAGGCTTGCACGCCTTAATTCAAAGAAATAAACAGGAACCACAACAAAAGTTTGGTAGATTAGAATTCGAAAAACATTTTTTAGCAAAATATTAAGAAATATGATTGATTATCTTCATTATAGATTATGTTTTGAAAGTCACTCTTTTCAATTTACAAATATATTATGTAAAGGTCCAAAAGAGTCATGTCCATTTAAACCCAAACAACGGAAACTAAATTAAATTTGCTTGTCAACACACACTATCTACAGCTATGAGTAGCATGACCAAGTCCCTCAGTAGTCATCCTTCTAATAGTAGCCAGGATCAGACACACTTACGTGCAACTTATAATGTGCATTGTCATTGCCAACGACAGTCACCTAAGTCACGTGACCATGACACATACACGGTCAAGCCGTTCAGAAGTTTTGTATCAATCGTCTAATTTTATGAAATGTGTAGCGAAGAGGAATAATTCAATCTTTTCAACACTATGCAGGCAGAAATTACCAATAAAACAACAGAGTTGTCTCGCTTTATCTATATCCGACTATTATCTACAAGTTTCACTATAGACGTTTTCCTACCAAGTGTATCTCCATGGCAATACCATAGTTACACAAGTTCCAAGTTACATGTACGTGTGGCTGATCCTGTACAAGCCTTGAAATAGTGTGTCTGTCATTTGCAGAATGAGGTCCCCAGAGGGTGAATTTAGTGATGCAACCCTGCATAGCGGGCTAGCATCACCAAATTCACCCTCTGGGAACCTCATTCTGCTGAGGTGTTAGCAGAATGAGGTCCCCAGAGGGTGACTTT
This sequence comes from Siphonodentalium dalli, assembly GCA_032622095.1. Lineage (NCBI taxonomy): Eukaryota > Metazoa > Mollusca > Scaphopoda > Gadilida > Siphonodentaliidae > Siphonodentalium > Siphonodentalium dalli. The sequence goes on from CP136069.1 coordinate 163,930,650, forward strand.
GGTGATGCTAGCCCGCTATGCGGGGTAGCATTACTAAATTCACCCTCTGGGGACCTCATTCTGCAAATGACAGACACTATTTCAAGGCTTGATCCTGTACTATTACATCAATCAGATGATCTCATGAAAACTAGTCACACTATAGCAGTGTTGAAACGATTAGGTAATTTCCTAGTTGATTAGTCAGCAGTACAGATGTAGTCCACTAGTCAGCAACCATAGATAGGCAAGCCTTGAAATAGGGTGTCTGTCATTTGCAGAATGAGGTCCCCAGAGGGTGAATTTAGTGATGCTACCCCACATAGCGGGCTAGCATCACCAAATTCACCCTCTGGTGACCTCATTCTGCTTACACTGATGTTCCCAGAGGGTGAATTTGGTGATGCTAGCCCGCTATGCGGGGTAGCATAACTAAATTCACCCTCTGAGGACCTCATTCTGCAAATGACAGACACCCTATTTCAAGGCTTGCGTTCAACAGCAAATTTTACAACAGTGGCCATAATTTTTTTTTGCTAATTAGTCGATGTGTAATATTGTAATCAATTTTACCCAATATTTGTGTCCATGTCGATTAATTGTATCAACACTTTACTATAGCAAAGCTGCCAAGTCCCATGAAACAATTACATTTGAAACTTACCGGAGTCTTGTTTAGTGCTGAATCTTTGGCATACTGATACATGGCCTCGTAAACATTCCCATCATATCGGCCAAGTGCGCTGTCGAGTACCTCATCTGGAATATCAAATGCGTCCACCGCAGCAACGGCATCAGGACGTATCACAGCCAAGGAATCTAGATACTTATTTTCAAGCATCTCAACCTGAGAAGCATTTAGGAAGCCATCCTGAAAGGTCAAGGTTCATTAACTCAATCAATGTTACAGGTTTGGACTGAAAAACTTCTAACTTTGACCGTTTAGCACAACAGAGTATAGTGTTCCATAATGTGTGGCGGAAGATCATGGTCAATAATATAGCGGTTAACAAATTACTTGCTCTAACAATATTATCTCAGCCATTTGTACAAGCCAACCAATGAACCGGCTGCAACCATTGCAGGTGCTGCCCTAGTTTGATCAGAACATGTTCTGATACTCATCAGTATGACAAGCTGACTGGTACACGTTTAACGCATGAGTGGTGCAAAGCTGATAGCCGAAATCACAGTACGAGCGACCTTGCTCAAGGGTCACAACTTGGCATGGGATTTGAAACAGCGAACAATCCAACAATTGCACGTCACTCAAAGCAGCCGAGCCACTGCTGTGTGACGACTGACAATAGACCAGCGAAGAGCTGCGAACTCGCATCACTGTGTTTATAGCAAATACAAGTCTGACACGGTAACCACTGGACCACGGAGCTCACAGTAGATTTACTATAACCTATAAACTCCACACAACACTGGGTGTTCATTGTTACACATAAGTAGCGACTTCATTTAATACTGACTATAGTATGGCACGTCCTGTTTTTCACTGACGGCTACATGCAGGCCTGCAGATTTCAAAATAATGCATAACCTATTTTTCGTTTGTCTGGTTTGTGCTCAGGTAATCCGTAGGTTATACCAGAAGGGTTACATTTGCTATTATCAATACAACTGGTACAATTAACTACTAATGGGTGACCCACAGTGTTCGCGCTGTTGGTAGCCAAATTAGCCAATGGCTAATCTTTTTCGAATTTGGCTAATAAAAATTTCATTTGGCTAAAATTTTGGCTAAACTTTTGTTGACCCCCAAATGGAGACTGGAAGCATGAATTTTTGGCAAGTGGGTTTTCAATTCTGTGATGTGAACGATCTAGTCCGAAAACATCATATACGTAAGTGGGAATATATCGCCGATTGTACAAAGGGAAAACCGATCGCGGACAGTACAAAGGGAAACCCGTCACTCTGCACGAAACAGCAAAAGGTCATATCATTATTTTACATTTAATCCGCTAATCCCCCATTGTCTGTCTGGTCACTCACGGGGATCCTGCACAATGCATGTTTATGATGACATTGTATTTATGACGGTCAAGGTTTATGAGCACCAAGTGTAAGACAATAGCTTAATCAGCCAAATGTGAATCACGACAGATATTTTGTGGCTATTTGTCGCCAATACCGATACATTCAAAATAATATGCATGCTATTATGACAGATTGTAATTTGATAATGGCCTAACAATATTAAGTTATTAGTTTCCAGATGTCACTTAGATATTTTCGCAAGGATAATTAATATTTAATGATTTAAAAAAAGATATTGATATAAAACAACAAAATAATGTCATTAAGAAGGACAATCCCGAATTGCCCCCCCCCCCCCCCCCCCACTCTTTCACATAAAGATTAATAATTTTTAATAAATGATATATATAATAATATTTCTAGTTCATCACAATTAGTTAAATTATTGTGTATTTACATGTGCCTCTTAGATTTGACGATTTAGTCATTAATTGTGAACCGACCAGAAAACGATGATTTAATTTGGCCATAGTTTTTTTTTAATTTGGCCAAAATAAATTTGGCTAAAGTTGTTTTCATTTGGCTAATAAAATTGTCATTTGGCTAAACTTTTGGCTAAAGTTTTTTTCGGTCCAGCGCGAACACTGGTGACCCATTGAACTAATGATAATCAATGTCTCATTTTGGGACTTGATTGAGCAATAATTAAGGTGAGAATTGGTGATCGGGAGACCTACATGTATACAGAAAACTTTGGTGCAACCTAGTTTCCATTTGCAGCATTTTCATCTGAAAACTAGTAACTCTCTTAAGAAGTTTCTTACAAGCATTTGAAATATTGGTTTTGAACAATGAATTTTTTTTTTCTTTCGTATCTGGAGCATGTTTTGAAGATTTTGAGAAAAAAATTAAATAAATAGCCTCCCTCCCTCATCTCAAATTGAGATCTAATTGCCTGAGAACATATTTATTTTATTTTAATAACCTTATTCTTCTTTGTCAATAGATATACAAAATAAAACAAAAGCTCATAGTTCAGATTTATAAGTGGACAGACAGAACTTCAACATTTTCAGATAAACAAAGGATAACTCTAGAAGGAAGAACTTGAATAAAATGTAAATAGACCTTCAATTGAAACTGCTCCTGAAAACCTCCATATTACTTTTCATCCATGCCTGACTTATAAGTAACTAACGGCCGATCACGATCAGCAGATGTTTAACCCATCCCTTGGTAATAGTAAATTACTATGACCGGAATCATAAATTATGTACTACAATAGACAAATGTACATGATAACACAAATTATTGGAATATATGGGTCACATAGGGAGACTCGCATATATAAGAGAATTCATTGGCACAGGATCTGTAATGCTGCACCAGCCCAGCCTTGGATTATATGTGAAAAGGTGACCCAGACATGGAATACTTGGGTTAATAGAGTCCTATTAAATTTTACAAAAATGATAATGTATCGAATTCTACCAAAAACACATCCATCAAGATAAACCACCTCACTGCTGACCCATTAATATCAATTATATAGCAGAGCTGTCAACTAATCACTGGTTTTGTTTATGCTGAACTGTGGAATCTCTATTAAACCTATACAATGTATAATGAACTCAGACCATCTGTAGAGTGATATACTCAGCTGTGCAATGCAGCAAAGATTTTGTAGTCTACTGTTAATAGCATGTCATGTGTATTATTGAAACATTTAAAAACATTAAGATACCATAGCTTTCATTATCTGCACAAGAGACATCAGAGACATCAGAAAATGATATAGCCATATTAATAGCTAAGTAGTCCAAAGGCATGGGATGCAATTTGAATTGGATTTAATATCACTCCAAACAAATTTACCGGTACATAACACAAGATTTTGGACCGATTTAAACCAAATATGGCGTGGCGACTCGGGTACCCTACAAAGTTAGTTTTTTTAATTTTGTTATTAAACTTTAAAAAAAAATATTTTAATTTAGCAAGAAATTCAATCTAAATTAAATAAAAAAATGTTTTTAATTTTTTTATTATTTTTTTATTGTTGAATTGAGTAAGGAATTCAATCTAATATTTTTTAAAGAGTGAATCGATAAATGTCTGGATGGTCGAAAACCTAAACAGACTAAGGGCGGAGCCAATCCAACATATCCCCCAGTTTATATTTGCTGGTGCTATAAAACATACCTTCATAAAATCACCTAGGTTTTCCAGTATACCATTTATGCAGTATAAGTGACATAACCTTGTTATTACTCTCATGACAGCAGGATCCTCATCTTGCCAACTTTGCAGATTTTTTGCATATGTCTTTACAACAAATGCATGACAATGTGCCTGAAACGATGAATCAGCATATATTAATGCTTTCTTTACTAAATACTCCATTGACGAGTAGTTCCCTTAGAAAATATTCAGATAATAAATTAAAATGGACATTTCCATCTAATATATAGGACTCCTTCTGCCTTTGTATTATCTGCTGTCAGCTTATTTTCCCTGAAAACCCCTCCTGATGATGAATAACATGCCGTTCCAATGGAGAATCAAAATCCAGTATAGAGAGGGTTGAATATGTATACAGAGTTGAATTAAATATTCCTAATTGGAATGAGAAGTAATAATAATAGATTTATTCTCTGATCCAATTAATAACATGAATGGATATTGAGAAAACGAAGTTATAAGCAAAAGATGGACAGAATAACGAAAAGCATTTTATGTACAAAATATACAGTGCTACCTGGAAGAAACAATTTGTTTGATATAGAATCTTTCTTCATTTATTCATATGATTTTGATATCTAGACAGCAATAATTATTGGGTTAATTTTTCAATGATAATGATATTTTGGTAGCATATGGTCTTCAGATCTTCAGTTCAATGTCCAAATGAGGGACAGAGTTGTCAATAAATGGTGGCAAGAGAGACAGTGAGGCTAGTTATTGGTGTGTGACGTAATTAAATGTTAGCAGAAAATATGAACTGGATTTTAATCTGCAATTTTTAACAAAAGACAATTCTCTTAGGTACAAGTTTTCTATCTGATCATTCGCCAATCATGAAGTAATGTACATGAGCTGAATTTTGAACTGACAACCGGTAGTATAGGTCGATAAAAATGAGACTTTGTGTGATTTGAATGAGACTGCTATGCATCCCGCCATGCATTTGATCTTTGTCTTCTCTTTTGTTTACATAACACAGCATATGATCTTGACAATAACATGCTACTTACGCGATATTTATGATTGGTATAAGAACATAATCTGTCTATATTTTAATATTCTCTGTTTATGGCAGTTTTAATTAATGTGACTAATTTAACAGCAATACCCACCGGGAACGCCATCCGTATCTTTAAGGTCCTTCCACACGGAGTTTGTTGAGCGATTTGTCAAATTAGAACACACATGAGGCAATGAATGCTGGCAGACGGCATGCGACGCAATCACAAAATTTGCAGAAAACGCTGCTGCAGAATTACTTGCTGTCCTAATCTGGCGATGCGGAACCACACACATCATGCATACCGCATGATTCAGAAGTGGTTATTTGCTAATCCTGATGTTTACAATGACAGTAAAGAACGAGGACATTGGAAGCACAAATTTTCGGTCTAAGTCAGTTTTGGACTGTGATTGGGCATTGCTGCACCACATAGTCATCTTTTATTAACCCTTTACCCAACAGAAGGGCCCTGTGCCAATGCATTATGGTCGACTCGTATATATAAGAGAATGCATTGGCTTAACACATTAAAAATTATAAAATTGTTAAAGAATGTAAGAAAAAATGGTAAAAAGTGTTAAAAAAAGATTTTTTTTAGGCCAATGCATTCTCTTATATATGCGAGGCGACCTATGGTCGACTCGCATATATAAGAGAATGCATTGGCACAGGGCATAACTGTAACTATCACAATGTGGTCAAGGAGCCGGTTCCAATGATATCCATATTTGTATGGTTCTATTGAGACAGACCAAAGATATTTTAGGCTGTTGAAGCTTTATTTGGCTGGTTTTGGCCGGTTTGTTGGGTAAAGGGTTAAATACACGACTAACAAAAACCCCTGTGTTCAACGGAAAACTGTGATTAACTGCAGTAGATGCCCTAAACACTGAAAATGCTAAAGTTGCTTTTGCTGCGCAATATGCACACCATGCCACACGATCTTCATGGAAAATGCCATATTGAAGGGCCTTTATAATCTACGAACTAGTCAATGAAAATAGATGACTGGGCCGAAAGTTCTGCTTCATTGATCATTGTTACTTTATTAAGGATTTGTTGACTAATTGTAATAATAATTTACCATTGCAGCTTTAACTAACTCTATTGAACACATATTCCATGCAACATGTGGTGCTTTCCCTTGATTTGACAGAATCTTCAACTTCTTAGCAACTGATTTGATTAACCTGAAATCAGAAATGAAGATATGATTGGATATGATGTTACACTCATAAAAAGTATTATTTGAGTCTCAGACACTGCCACATTGAAATATATGGCCCGCATTGGATGTTTTATTTCGATTTATGATATTATAACCCAAATTATTATTTATTTTTTTTTTTATTATTTTGATGTGATTTTATTATGATCACATGTTATGATGGAAAGGTGTCAATTTATAGACAACAATAACAATTGTGAATAGTCAGGGGCATTAGAACATTATAGGTGGTCCCTATGTCATATACTAGTAGCACAATGTAATTTTTTATATCAGATAAAAATGTCTGAGACTCAAATAATGTGTTAGTTTTTTTGGCCTAACCATATAATCATTGAGATACAAACCTATATGGCTACCAACAATGAGTAGATATGAAGATAGTTATTATTAAAGGCTAACTGCCACTCACTATAACTGACTCTTGAAGATGGAGTTTCTATTTCTGAGAAATACTTTCAACATCTTGACAATGTTATTAGAAACCATTTTTGATGACTCGTTTGTATTCAGTATCCCTTCTGTTGTAATACTCATCTATGAAAACATGATTTCAATCTTGAATGGGGATGTCCATTTGATGAAATGAGACATGCGCAGACAAGACTGAGTTTAGTGTGTCTGTCATTTGCAGAATGAGGTCCCCAGAGGGTGAATTTAGTGACGCTATCCTACACAGTGGCTAGCATCACCAAATTCACCTCACCCTCTTGGGACCTCATTCTGCATGGCCTCACCTGCTATGGGAGACAAAGACTGAGATTGAATTTCCAAAATGGTGAATGTTGTTATGTACACCCATTGGGAACCTCAATTATGCAATGTCTCTTCTGCCAATTTGGGAATATTGAAAAACTAAACTAAATAGAAATAGAATCTATGTTTGTGAAGAAGTTTGTATAGAAATTTGATAATAAAGAAACTTTCCAGAGAAGATGAGGCCTAAGCAGAATGAGGTCCCCAGAGGGTGAATGTTGTGATGCTAGCCCGCTAGGCAAGATAGCATCACTAAATTAATGCTCTGGGGACCTCAGTCTGCAAAGGACAGGCACCTTATTCTCAGGCCTGAATGGAATATGATTGAAACAAACAGAATATCTTTAAATTGGGCACGAAATATTCTTTTAATTTGCTAGGTCTTGCAGTTTGCATGTACCTGATTGATTAATTTTGTTGGTTTCAAAGATTTAAGCTAGAGTAAATAATTGGTTCATGCCATTTTAGTGAACAAACAATGTCAGGTGAATAACTTCTAATTATGAAGAAATAATCTGAATCATGCAAGAACTTCAGATTCTACACGTCAGAGCAATGCCAAAGTGAATTCACAAAGAGGCTGTGGGTGACAAGCTGATGATTCTCAAGATGCCACAGCCAATTATGTGATTCAGCTGGTTCAAGCATTTCGTAAATGATCTGGAAAATTAATCCTTTCATGACGGGAACTGTGCTGGTGCAGCATTAAAGACCCTGTGTCATTGCATTCTCTTATATAAGTGAGTCTCCCATAGGGAGCCTCACATATATAAGAGAATGCACTGACTTACCTTCTGGCTTACAACGTCAATGTAAATATTGTTAGGCCAATGCGTCCTCTTATATATGCGAGGCTCCCTATGGGGGACTCACATATATTAGAGAATGCATTGGCACAGGGTTTTCGCAAAATATGAGGAAGCTCCAGTCGATGGTTAAGATATCTCTCACCTTGCTGCTCTGTGTTCATATGTTTCAACAAACGCATCAAGCTGGAGGTCAGCAGATAATTTGGAATGTCCACCAAAATCATAACTTAGGTAGGATACAAATCCATGTAGGTCTTTATTCTGCTCAACACTAGAAACACATTTCACTAGATATCTGAAATTATTTGATTAGTAGTGAGTAAACATTTTCATTGGTATATTCTTGATCATATATGATTTCACCAACAATCAAATCTGGATCAAATAAAAGTTAGATAAAATAAGATAAAATTCATTTGAAAGTCAAAGGTAATAACATTATACAAACCCAAGCTATGTAGAGCTTTTGACCAACTGTAAAATAACACATATATAAATTAAACACGTACACAAATCATATCAATTTTATACAAGTTAAAATAATTTATCCAAGTTAAAATACCCAACTGTAGCAGTTAAATTTTTCATTTATCGAGTAATAAAATTACTATTTAATTTAAAAACACCAGCAAAAAACATCAGTACATGTACATTTGTCAGTTGCCACTTCCAGTAAAAAAAGAGAAAAGGAAAAAAGAAACTGCTTAAATTGCATGTTTCTGAGGTTTTGGAATGCTTTCAACGGTTAGCCAAAAATGATTTTCTGCTGTATTAATAATATAAATAAAAGGCCGTCCGGCCAGTGTCCCCCCGAAAAAGTGTCTTCATTGGGGGCATCAGCTTTTCTGAAAAAATTAACAAGGACCCTAAATCCGAAGCAACCAGACAAAAATGGGTGGATTGCACCCATATTCGAACCTGATCTATATTTCGAGCTGATAAACTCATATACCAAATTTGATTCAGATATCACACAAACTAAAGTTATCATCCGGAAACCAGAAGTTGACAGGATTCTAAGTTATAAAAGGGCCATAACTCTCACAAAAATGGGCAGAGCAAACCCATATTCGAACCTGACCTGTATTTTGGGCTGATAAACTATCATACTAAATTTGATTCAGATATGATCACACAAACTAAAATTATCATCCGGAAACCAGAAATTGACAGGATTCTAAGTCGAAAAAGGGCCATAACTCTCGTAAAACTGGGTGGAGCAAACCCATATTCGAACTTCACCTGTATATAGGGCTGATAAACTCACATACCAAATTTGGTTCAGATATGATCACACAAACTGAAGTTATCATCCAGAAACCAGAAAATTACAAGATTCTAAGTAAAAAAAGGGCCATAACTCTCGCAAAAATGGGCGGAGCAAACCCATATTCGAACTTGACCTGTATCTTGGTCTGATAAACTCACCTATGAAATTTGCTTTTGATCTAATAACTGAAACTAAAGTTATCATCCGGAAACCATTTCCGGATGCACGGACAGACGCACGGACGGACAGCAGCTATTTTAATAGTCCCCAGAATATTTTTTTTCGGGAGACAATAAAATGTTAAAGAGCTGTTGATATGTTTTCACCAACAGGATCTTTCATCAGTGAGGAGTTATTAGCTGGGTGGGTGCATGATGCATCATTTGACAACTGTTATGATTGAACATTGGCTTTTCCAGATGGTCAAAAAAATTGGTGTAAGCAGAATGAGGTTCCCAGAGAGTGAATTTGGTGATGATAGCCCTGTGGGATAGTGTCACTAAATTCACCCTCTGGGGACCTCATTCTGCAAATGACAGACACACTATTTACAGACTTGGTCATCACAATGAGAAATGATTGTGGATTTGTTCCCAGTCAAGGTCAGCCCTTATATATTACCAATTAAATAGCTGCAAGTGAGTTCAAGTCTGATTTATTCATAAGAGATGGAAATAGCATAAAAAGTCCAGACTAATCAAAATTATGAAAATCAATAATTTTCTTATAACTGTGTGATATCTTGCATTATTAATTAGATATGACATTTTTGTTCAGAACAGCCTTTATCAAACTATGTGAATAAAGCTTCAATTTGCCCTTAAACCAAGCAATATCAGTTTACAACATCACCAATCCAAGTAATATCATTTTACAACATCACAAATCTGAGTAATATTGTTTTACAACATGCCGTAAATCTACTTTACTGCTAAATAATATGTGGATATCAATTTATGTGATGACACTCATTTGAAAGAATTGTCAATTACTAAGAGGAGATCTAATTAATAAATAGGATATTTCTTAGTTGGTTTGATATTAGGCCTGATATCAGCTCTCAGTAACCTCGTATCAGCCTAATATCAAATCAACCAAGTAATATCCTCTAATTACCACAGACCAATATACAGTAATGTCCTAAATAATTGACTCCTTAACCACAGCAGTATTATGGGTAACTTTTCAGAATTTAGTCGGAAATAAGGCTTGTTGCCATTCATCGGAAAACTCTGACTGAGACCTTTCCGATGAATGGCAACAAGCCATATTTCTGACTAAATCCTGAAAAGTTATTTAGGGCATTACTGTACCTCATACCATAGTTTGAATAACGATAACCTGAAGAGAACTTACCTTGCAGCCTGTAAAGCCATGACAGTGTTTTCACCCTCATATGTACATGCTGGAGAAATATCTGTGTATATTTTCGGAAAGCCACTCGCTCTTGAGTAACCATGGCCACCACATGCCATTCGGCAGTCTTCTATGTATTTTGTGCCAACCCATGAAACAAAAGCTTTCATACCAGCTGATAAACAATGAAGCTGCAAACGTAAATATAAAGTCAGGTTTAGAAAATACACAGAACCGCCAAGCCTGAATTGAATGTCTGACATTTGCAGAATGAGGTCCCCAGAGGGTGAATTTAGTTACGCTATCCCACACCAATTCCCCCTCTGGGAAATTCATTCTGCTTAGGCCTGAACTGCTATGGGAGACCTAGGATCAGATTGAAGTTCCCCAGTGGATGTTCATAATATTCACCCATTAGTCACCTCGATTATGCATTTTATCTTGCAAATTAGTGGATATAGAAACTGTTCAAACAGAAGTGAAAAAGTAACTAAAATCAATGTTAATTTGAAACTATAGATACTTCCCAGAAGATGAGGCCTAAGCAGAATGAGGTCCCCAGAGGGTGACTTTAGTGATGCTAGCCCACTGTGTGGGGTAGCATCACTAAATTCACCCTCTGGGGACCTCATTCTACAAATGACAGACACAATAAATTCAGTCTTGTGTCAAGAGTGATATCTGTTTTTCAAATAATTTGCAAGTTACTCACCTCAGGTACCTCATCGAGATTTCCTTCCTGGATTTCCTGACTAATTCGGAAGAAGTTTTCCAACATTTCCCTGGCAGCGAACGTGAATGCATAAGCTGTTGCAACTACAGGAAACAGTTTCTGTTGCTGCGTCTGGTAGTCTAAGATCTGTGCTTCAGGTCCTCTGAAAGAAGAGATAAAGAGCTTTTCAATAAAATAGTTAATTTAGCTGATGCTCCATTTAAGGAGCCTTGATTTTAATTAACTCCGGCTTGGGGACTATTCCTTCACTCGGACCACAATTTTGGTAAAGTCAAATAATAGGCCCAAATTCTCAAATGTCAATTCTGCAGATTGAATCTATCCGGGAAATTACGTTCCACTTTCTGTGAAATTACATTTAACTTTCTGTGAAATTACCTTGTACTTTCTGCGAAATTATCTTGCACTTTCCATGAAATTACATTGCACTTTCCGTAAAATTACATTCCACGAAATTACGTTCCACTTTCCGTGAAATTACATTGCACTTTCTGTGAAATTACGTTCCACTTTGCCAGTTATCTTTTGAGTAAAATCTCATAATTCCTGTATGACTCAAATTATTTCTTGATTAGAAATAGTACCTCCCTTGAAAGAGTACCTCCAGGGTCCGCGCTGGACCGAAATTTATTTTTGCCAAATAATTTGCCGAATGAAAATATTTTTTGCCAAATTATTTTAGCAATTACCAATTGCTATCCCCGATATTATCATTTGCTGCAACCTTAAGTCTTATGTTTCGACATTCGCGGTTTGAACGACTTTTTATATCGATATAAAAGAAGTTAGTTAATAATTAATTATGCTCGCTTCTCTTTTGTGGTGTATCATATAACAATAAGCCAATCACCGAACAATACAATGATAGAAAGGTTTCTCCATCAGAAGGGCACATCACAGGAGGATTAGTATTCCCTCCAACCATGAGTACTAATGCTATGAGATTAACTGATCTTAATAGAGGTGTTAACTTTCCCTAAACCTTATAAAACACCACTAATATAATTATGTGGTAAGAGTTTCCTGAAACTAATAGCATTGACTGACCAATATATTTTTCAAATTGAGGAATTAAAAAGTGACTTGCCAAAACTTTTGCCAAATGAAAATATTTTTTGCCAAATGTGAATTATTTTTGCCATTGGCAAATTTGGCAAGTGGCAGCGCGAACCCTGAGTACCTCCCTTGAATTAGTAACTCCCTTGAATAGTACCTCCCATAACAATATTTGAACAGCTGAATCATATCTACTATATTGAACGCTTCTTCTTTCATCGTCATTATTTTACATATATTGAAACATTGAATTCACTCCACCATTTGATTGTGAACTGAGTGATTTATACAGTAATGCTCTAATTAATCGACTTCTTAACCACAGCAGAATTATGGCTTGTTGCCATTCATCGGAAAGCTCTCGGTGAGAGCTTTCCGATGAATGGCAACACGCCATATTTCCGACTAAATCCTGAAAAGTTACCCATAATTTTGCTGTGGTTAAGAAGTCGATTAATTAGAGCATTACTGTAGGTGATGACACAGCCAACTAAGCGAATGTATCTGTGATGCTGGAGAATTCTGCGAATCCCATCTGCAATCTTTTATTGGGCTCCATGAGATATAATTCAGAGTTCGGAGTTTGGGATGATACTCAGGAAGATTTGAAAGGGTTGTCAGCCCTCTCCTACAACCTACTTCAGTTATGCTGCAATGAGCGTATGTAAAGTTTGTGATTTGTGAGTAGATTTCTGTCAGCCTATACACAGTAGGTGTAGGTGCCTACTGTGTATGGGGTGCCTGCAACCAAAACAAGAAGCAAAGCCCCCCACCCCATTCCTAACCTGGACTGTCGATGATGACTTACCTTGTTTTCTTTTGTGAGTTATGTGTATGTATCATTATGAATATCATTTTGAGTCATGAAATATTGTAATCTAATGGCATGATTGGGGCTTGTATGGACTCCTGTTGCCTTAGTCTGTCGCATTCCGGGCTTATACAATGGGCACAACTCTAGGAAGAGGGCCAATGCCATCCAGTTGACTTAACCCTTTACCCAACAGAAGGGCCCTGTTCAAAGGCATTCTATTATATATGCGAGTCGACCATAGGTCGCCTCGCATATATAAGAGAATGCATTGGCTTAACACATTAAAAATTATAAAATTGTTAAAGAATGTAAGAAAAAATGGTAAAAAGTGTTAAAAAAAGATATTTTTTAGGCCAATGCATTCTCTTATATATGCGAGGCGACCTATGGTCGACTCGCATATATAAGAGAATGCATTGGCACAGGGCATAACTGTAACTATCACAATGTGGTCAAGGAGCCGGTTCCAATGATATCCATATTTGTATGGTTCTATTGAGACAGACCGAAGATATTTTAGGCTGTTGAAGATTTATTTGGCCGGTTTTGGCCGTTTTGTTTGGTAAAGGGTTAAGGTCAGTCGGGGCTCCGCAATGCTTGATGGTGCAATACCCACCTTTCACTCCTGTGTTGACCTGGTTGTGTATTTAATTTTATGAGTTTTAATTTGGCAGATCATCACAATTTGCATGGATCTCACATGCTTTTAACCCTTTCTATACTAAATCAGGACTGAAAATATGGTGCCGAACTTTTGCAGAATGAGGTCCCCAGAGGATGAATTTAGCACAGTGGGCTAGAATCACCAAATTGATCCTCTGGGAAGTCCAGTGGGGACCTCATGCTGCATGGCCTCATCTGCTATGGGAGACCTAGACACAGATTTAAGTTCCCAGATGCAAGCCTTGAAATAGGGTGTCTGTCATTTGCAGAATGAGGTCCCCAGAGGGTGAATTTAGTGATGCTACCCCACATAGCGGGCTAGCATCACCAAATTCACCCTCTGGGGACCTCATTCTGCTTACACCTCATCAGAATGAGGTTCCCAGAGGGTGAATTTGGTGATGCTAGCCCGCATAGCGGGGTAGCATCACTAAACTCACCCTCTGGGGACCTCACTCTGCAAATGACAGACACCCTATTTCAAGGCTTGCCCAGATGGCACCTCAAATATGCATTGTGAGGTCCCCAGAGAATCAATTTAGCACAGTTGGCTGGCATCACCAAATTAATCCTATGGGGACCTCATGCTGCATGGCCTCATCTGCTATGGGAGACCAAGACACAGATTTAAGTCCCCAGATGGCACCTCAAATATGCATTGTGTCATCTGCCAATTTGGTGTTATAGAGAAACTGAACTAAAAAAATAGACTAAAATACTTGTTAATTTTATAATAAAGATACGTTCCAGAGAAGATGAGGTCTAAGCAGAATGTGGTCCCCAGATTGTGAATTTATTGATGCTAGCCTGCTGTGCGGGGTAGCTTCATTAAATTCACCCTCTGGGGACCTCAGTCTGCTTAGGCCTCATCTTCTGAGAATTATCTATAGTCTCAAATTAACATTATTTTTAGTTACTTTTTCCCTTCTGTGAAGTTTCTATATCCCCCAATTTGCAGAAGATAAATGGATAATCAAGGTGACTAATGGGTGAACATTGCCAACTTCTACTGGGGAAATTTAATCTTATCTTAGGTCTACCATAGCAGTTGATACCTACGTAGAATGAGGTTCCCTGAGAGTGAATTTGGTGATGAAATCCCACCATGTGGGATAGCGTCACTAAATTCACCCTCTGGGGACCTCATTCTGCAAATGACAGACACACTATTTGCAGGATTGAACCAGTGATAGTAAATGGAGTTATTTATTTATACTCATATCGCTGACTAACCCAGGTGTGGTTTCTGTCTGCCGTCGTACTGCTGAATATCTTACTGCTATTGTCGACACCTCCTGGACAGCGCGGGCGACCATCATAGTAATATGTGATCTAATCATCACCATGGCCCCATACAACAGCTTAGTGTGCACAGGCTTGAAATATGTCCCATCCTCAAGCACCTTCAATGAAAGTATCAATGGCACTGTAGCTCAACTTGGAAAAGGGGGGGGGGGGTAATTTCACATTTAATGTCAATATTTACAGTCAATGGAGCAATTAAGAATGTGAAAAGTTGAAATGTTTAACCCTTTGAGTGCCAGGGGCCGATCTCATCGGCCCTAAACCTACAAAATAAGTCTGTTAAAGAATATAAGAATAAATTATTAAAATTGTAAAAAAAAATTGTAAAAAAAATAAAACAAAATAAAACAAAATTGTTAGGCCAATGCATTCTCTTATATATGCGAGGCGACCTATGGTCGACTCGCATATATAAGACAATGCATTGGCACAGGGTATATGGGTTGATACAAAAATCGGACCTGGCACTCAAAGGGCTAAGTAATACTAAATTTGGGATTTGCTGGCAATTTTGATACTAAATTTATTGAAATATCTGCATTGAGGAAGCTTATTCACTGTGAGCCATAGCATATTATTATTATTATTATTTACATTTAAGAAACGCATTCTACATAATGTTCCAATGCGCTTTACAAGTAAATACAATAAAAACACATAAAATTATAAAAATACAAACAATAGGCCTACTACTATTAAATACAATTTGGTAAAGATGTAACGAAAATTACTGTAAAATTAAAGCTAAAGAAAAGTGAAATTTCAGTAAAAAATTAAAAGTTTGATTTATAAAAAAAAATTAAGATAAAAGAATAAATTATAACTTTAACAACGGTGTGTATTGAAATAACAACTGCAATAAGATTTCCAAAAATAACGATCTATAAATTGAAACATTTTTTTAAAAGATTGGTTTTCAGTTTTTTCTTAAATTCGGAGGTTGTTTTTGAACGTCTAATCTTTAACGGTAGTCCATTCCAAATCTGGATAGATGTCTCTTGGAAGCATTTTTCACCATAACGTCCGTCTGGTTTTCTGATGTTGGTTAGGTCTAGACCACACGCACTTGAACGGGTAACTCTGTCACACGATTTCAGGATAAACATGTCTGTTATGTATGACGGTACTTGTTTTCTGAGGGATTTAAAAACGATCACAGCACATTTAAACTGCATCCTGAATTCAAACGTCATTATGTGATTATGAATTAGAACTCGTGTTATGTGGTCAAACTTCGAAACGTTCCCAATAAGCCGAGCACAGTTATTCAATAACAGGTTGATTCTTTTAATGTTCCCTTTTGTCAAATTTGTAAGAAGTGAGTTGAGACTGTCCACGCGCGCTACCACTAAGGTGAGAACAGCATGCTTTATCGCCTTCGGGCTCAAATGACATTTAACTCTCCTTAGGCACCTTAGGTGAAAATAACACGACTTCAACAAATTGTTAACTGTCACAGTCATCGACATAGTATTATCAAAATTGGAGCCCAGGTTTCGAATTTCCGAACTTGAGTCAATTATAGAGTCAGCAAGCTGAAATTGAAATTTGGCGTCTGCTTGTCCATTTACAGTCTCTGACAACACTTTTAACGAATATCGAGATCCTATCACAAGAAATTCTGACTTATGCATAATTGTGGAGTTTGCCGCATATGAAACACAGATCCCGTGACCAATTCATCAGTATTTTCACGTGGAATGACATGTAAGGATTTTTACATATAATGGTAACTTTGTTAATTGTAAGTGATTAGGTAACTGACCAAGCAGAGTTCACTCGTTTGGGACATGATTCTTTTGAGAAAACATTACTCACAGACGAGATTGTTTGCAGAAATGCTTACTTTTATATAATTTTATAGCAATTTATGTGTTTATTCAATGTTGGGTCAGACCATTTGCCATGGCAGAATTCTCCGTGTGACAACTCATACTATATGGGTGATCATCCATAGTCTATAAATCTTCTAGAAATTTTGGTTAGATACTGTACCACCAAATTGGGACTGGTTGCCATAGCAACCTATTTTCGGAAATATATGGGGGCTGTAATTTTGCTATATGACAATATGTTTGCGACATTTTGAATCAAATATAAATGAATTCCAAAGATAAATGATCCAGGAATATTTTGCCAACATCTGGAACTAGCTTTGCTCGAAAATCACCCAACACCGACAGAGGGCGCCATTCAAAATGGCCACCAAAGCCCCGTTTTCTAACGTTAAAATGCTTACTTTTATATCATTTTATAGCAATGTGTGCATTAATCTAATGCTGAGTCAGACAATTTGCAAACAGAATTCTCCACGTGACAACTCATAATATATATATGGGTGATCATCCGTAGTCTATAAATCTTCCAAAAATTTTGGGTAGATACCACCAAATTGCGACCGGTTGACATGGCAACCGATTTTCAGAAAATTATGCATTTGGGGGCTGTAATTTCGCTATGTGAGATGTCTGCATGCGACATTTTGAATCAAATGTAATTAATTTCCAAAGAAATAGGATCCAGGAATATATTTAAATTGCCCGGCTTCTTGTTCCTTCCGCTGAAGGGGTCAAGATTCACCTGCCATGGTGATTGCCAAACCGAAAACTTGTCTACTCGTCTATGGCTTAGGCTACGGGGCGCCGCCATTTTGGAACAATGACATCACATCGGCCTATATTTAATACATGTTACTATGTGCAAAACATTTAAGTATAAAAGAATCATTCGCTGATAACAAGTGCATGAAGTGGGAAACGGATATATCCATTTCCCGTCCTGTAGATAATGCTTTGGGAAACGGATATATCCGTTTCCCGTCCTAAATGAGTTAAATATATTCAACTAGATATCCACCACCCGCCCCCACAATGAATTTGGGTTAGAATTAGGGCAGCTATATATGTTTCAAAAAGGGCAATAACTCTAAGATAAGTCTGGAAAGTTTCATCCACAGGAATATGGATACCCAGACAGCTATCCCGACAGTTGATTCAAGTCTGAATTTAGTGTGTCTGACATTTGCAGAATGAGGTCGCCAGAGGGTGAATAAAGTGATGCTATCATGCATAGTGGGCTAGCATCACCAAATTCACCCTCTGAGGACCTCATTCTGCTTAGGCCTCAAGTAAGTTCCCAGCTGAAGTTCCCCAGTTGAAGTTGGTGATGTTCACTCATTAGTCACCTCGGTTATGCAATTTATCTTCTGCAAATTAGGGGATATAGAAACTTTCAAGAAGGGAAAAAAGTTACAAAAAACAATGTTAATTTGAAGCTATTGACATTTCCTAGAAGATGAGGCCTTAGCATAATGAGGTCAATGTCGTGCGGGATAGCGTAACTAAATTCACCCTCAGGGGACCTCATTCTAATAACGACAGACACACTAAACTCAGGCTTATGTCTATTGATGGCTGCATGATTGATGATTTGAATGAAAGGCACAATTTGAGTGTTCAAAGTTATGTTCTCATAAAAGTTGTGCTATGGGGGTCAGTTTTAGTTTTCCATGTCTCTCAAAGTTTGTCGTTTTACAATATTTTTGTCAAAATTTTCTTCAATAAATGTGTCTGGAGAACCTTTTCTCGGAAGCAAAATGAATTGCAATACGACCCTGCCTAACTATGCTTAAAAGCCATGTTCTGATTGGCCAGTGGTCCGAGTTACCATGGCTATCTCGTTCCAGTTTTGTGGTACAATTCTACTTTTTCCAATTGTACCACGAAAAAAATCGGTTTATTGAGATCGCCGCACGCGACTTTTCCCGTCTTTTCTAACTCCGCGCAAACGGGGCATCAACGGAGTACACCCGCACCTGTAACCCTTTGAATTTTGCTACATCTTGACAATCTTGCGAATTTTCTAGCGATTTGTCGCTTGAAACCAGTTTGGTTGCCAATGAATATGGTCCAAATGATGTTATGGTATATTAATATATGTTACGACCAAAGAAAGTTACTTAATAAGTATATTAAATGACAAAATAAAGCCATGGGGCCGGGCTGTGCATTCGTCGATTCGAATCTCGATCATATTCCGTTATTCGATATTTCGGAATCAAGTTGAAAATGAAAGCGTTTGTTCACCAGTACAGAAGGGGGATACGATTAGTTTAGTAAACTAGATAATTTAGATCGCTTTGTGTAAGGAAAATGGTCCATAGTCGATGATCATATTCATGTTGTCCCAACAACGTTCAACACAGAAATGACTGCAATCGTATTTCCTGTACAATTTAAATGAAACGGCACGGGCGCCGCTGAAAACACATCGTTTTTTAGCCAATCACAACGATTATTTTCTAGAAGAGGTGCCTCGAAAAGTCAACGGGGGAATTTCATAACAAGACAAGATTACCGGAGTACTCCATGCAAAGAAATTGAGTACGCCCAATACGAAATACCCCACGAAATGTTTTCTCATCTGAGACCGAAAAAGCGCAGTATTTCGTTGACTATTCAGTCGAATTGTGACCATAAACTTTCAGTCGTATTACAAAAGAAATAAATACACGGTGTATCGGTGTGTATGGTCAAGTTGTACCACAAAAAAACTGATTGTAGGACTCCGCTACGCGTCGTCCTACAATCAGTTTTTTGTGGTACAACTTGACCATACACACCTCTACGCCGTGTATTTATTTCTTAATTGTAGAGATGCAGTCATAAGAGAAATACCCTCAATTTTCATGGACACAAGTTTTTCTAAATTTTGCTGTTATTCCCTGACGACCAAACTAATTAATGTCAGCCTGTTTTCTAAGAGTGCAAACTCTGTATCACTATGGTTACCTTTGAGTATCTCATCAACATGTTATCCCGTGGAATGCGGACATTGGTCAATCTCAGGTAGCCATTATCGTTCATTTCGTAGCCAAATTTCTTCCCAATATCTCCAACCTCAACTCCTAATCACCAAAGAGAGAATGAAAATAGAGGATGATTAGATTGTATTTAACCCTTCATTTGCAGAATTAGGCCCGGGCAGAGTGTGAATTTAGTATGCTATCCCACACAGTGGGCTAGCCTCACCAAATTCACTTTCTGAACAGATAATAATGTTTTCATGAATTTAGTGAAGTCGGATAGATCTAAATTGTATGCTTTATATTAATTTCTCAGCCATTGTGGTGGCAGTACGAAAAATTTCTCAGTGCATTTATTCTACCTGAAGATTTAACTTGATGTTTGTGTTGCTATATGTCTACCTACAATATTAATTTTATACAGAGCCAATGAAAACATTCTTAACTAATCTTTACAACATAAATACCATAATGCCCAAAGTAATTGACCCCTTAACCACAGCAGAATTATGGGTAATTTTTCAGGATTTAGTCGGAAATATGGCTTGTTGACATTCATTGGAAAGCTCTCGGCGAGAGCTTTCTGATGAATGGCAACAAGCCATATTTCCGACTAAATCCTGAAAAATTACCCATAATTCTGCTGTTGTTAAGGGGTCAATTACTTTGGGCATTACTGTACACAATTATTATTCCTTGACTTATCTACTTATATTACAATAGATATTCAGAATTTGATCTAATTTTGACAAAATAAATACACAATTATGATTCCTTGACCTTTTAATAAATAACAGTTTTGTATGTCGTAAATTCCACTGAAGTGCTCTAAAACGCTTGACAGGGTGAACATAAAATACAATTGCAGATGTAAGATATACGAACAGCAATAAAATAGCAACACTATATGCACCTTATAAAATAGAGTACATAGATTTAGAATAACATAACATTATTTAAAAAGTCATAATTAATTTAGTACCGTAGTGATAACAGGTTATGTTAAAAAATAACAAGTGCACCGCTAGGCGGAGGTAACGCCCCCGACTGTACAATCAGAGAAACTTTCTGGTTAAGCGCTATAAAAATGCCACATGTTGTTCTATATTAGCTTCAAATTTGGTCTGGTGCCACAAAAATAGAAGGAAAACTGAATTTTCTAAAAAAAAACTGAATTTTTTAAGTCGAAAAAGGGTCATAACTCTCACAAAAATTATCCGATTGAACCGAAATTTTACCTTGACCTGTATTGCGATATTGGTAATACACAAAAAAACGGGTTTTGCAAATAAACAATCCAAAATCAAGTTATCATCTGGAAACCAAAAAAAGTAGCAGAAAACCTGAATTTTCTAAGTCCAAAAAGGGGCGTAACTCTGGAAAAAATGGGCGGACGAAACCGCAGTTATGGGGACATCTTGTCCCCCCGGCTGGTCTATTGGCATACCAAAGATCAACTGAATTGAATTAGCGAAACCAAAGTTATGAGTTGAAATGTTCGTACGGACGGAAGGACGGATGGAAGGACGGACGGACGGAAGGACGGACGGAAGGACGGACGGACGGAAGGACGGACGGACGGAGGGCTCCACTATATACCCCCAAATCTCCATCGGAGATCGGGGGCATAATAAATAACTGTGAAAGGGTAAAAAATGGCGGACAGGAAACAATAAAATACTAATATAAATTGCAATAAAAGGTTGAAAATTATATTTTAAAAAATAATCATAAGATTTTGAAGCCTTTAAAATGGACAGTGCGAAGTATTTAATACTAATCAGCATGATGGTAAAATGTTCCAATTAGTTATGAAAAAAGAATAATGTCAATAATTAAATTAGTATTATTATATTACCATAGATATTCAGAATTTGATCTAAAATTGGAGGCTGCTTTACAAATACTAGATATTCAGAGTCAGCTAAAATATCAGGAACCAGCCTAGAGGTTTTAAATTAGGTGAAGTCACTTCTCCCCATTTGGTTATTAGGGAGAAGTGGACTGTTATAAGGGAGAAGTCAAAATGGCTGAAGTTCAATTTACACCCCAACATGACCCTTCTATGATCGGTCCAATGAGTATTATGGAACATAAGAGCCCATTTATAAAACTATAAAAGTGAGTAAGAACACCATTATGATCAGTAAATATACTTTAACCCTTTACCCAACAAACCGGCCAAAACCGGCCAAATAAAGCTTCAACAGCCTAAAATATCTTCGGTCTGTCTCAATAGAACCATACAAATATGGATATCATTGGAACCGGCTCTTTGACCACATTGTGATAGTTACAGTTATGCCCTGTGCCAATGCATTCTCTTATATATGCGAGTCGACCATAGGTCGCCTCGCATATATAAGAGAATGCATTGGCCTAAAAAAAATCTTTTTTTAACACTTTTTACCATTTTTTCTTACATTCTTTAACAATTTTATAATTTTTAATGTGTTAAGCCAATGCATTCTCTTATATATGCGAGGCGACCTATGGTCGACTCGCATATATAAGAGAATGCATTGGCACAGGGCCGTTCTGTTGGGTAAAGGGTTAAATATGTTGATGGGACATATGCATACTGGTATATGAGAGAGAAGTCACATCTCCCTAGAACAAAAGTTGGGATAAGTGACAAAAGTTAGGGAGAAGATATCTCACAAGTTGCGCTCTAGGCTGGTCCCAGCAGCCAAGCAAAATCCTGAATTCAATTACTTTATGATCAAGCCTGCAAATAGCGTGTCTGTCATTTGCAGAATGAGGTCCCCAGAGGGCGAATTTAGAGATGCTATCCCACACAGCGGGCTAGCATCACCAAATTCACCCTCTGGAGACCTCATTCTGCTTAGGCTTCATCTTCTGGGAAGTATCTATTGTATCAAATTAACATTGGTTTTAGTTACATTTTCCCTTCTGGGAAGTTTCTATATCCCATAATTTGCAGAAGATAAAATACATAATCGAGGTGCCCAATGGACGAACATCACCAACTTCAACTGGGGAACTTCATTCTGATCCTAGGTCTACCATAGAAGTTGATGGCCTAAGCAGAATGAGGTCCCCAGAGGGTGAGTTTAGTTATGCTAGCCCGCTTTGCGGGATAGCGTCACTAAATTCACCTTCTGGGGACCTCATTCTGCAAATGACAGACACGGTATTTGCAGGCTTGGTTATGACAGATATACTCTGAATGTTGTTGTATACCTGGTAGAGGTGTGTGGTCTTCCTCACTCCTCAGTGGGACGATAAAAGCATGCAGTCCATGGTTCTTTCCTTTGATGAGAAGCTGAGCCATCACAACTGCATAATTAACAGTCTTGCCCACTGGAATGTCATTAACTTACATTAAAGGGGTACTGTACACAGATCCGGTCGTTTATGAGTCCATCTCCTTTCATACTCAGCAGAATATATGCAACAAATGAATAAATTTGAGACATAGATTAGTGCAAAATACACTCATGTGTCCTATGAACGATGCAAACAACATGGTAATTATAATGAAAATGAATAAATGGCTGGGGTCATAAATTCATTTTCATTATAATTACCATGTTGTTTGCATGGCTCATAGAGTATATGAGTGCATTTTGCACTAATCCATGGCTCAAATTCATTCATTTGTTGCATAAATTCTGTTGAGTATAAAAGGAGATGGTCCATAAATGGTTGGATTTAGTGTACAGTACCCCTTTAAGTGGAGAAAATAATTAAAATGACTAAATTAATAATGCTAAGTTGGCAAAACACATTAGCACGGTAATTACATAGACACTATTGAATTAACCCTTTCATGGCAAGAGCTACGCTGGTGCACCATTACAGATCCTGTGCCAGTGCATTCTCCCATAGAGCCTCGCATATACAAGAGAATGCACTGGCTTACAAGGTCAAGGTAAATATTGTTAGGCCAATGTATTCTCTTATATATGCGAGGCTCCCTATGGGACACTCGCACATATAAGAGAATGCATTGGCACTGGGTTTATCGTAAAAAATTCAAGAAGCTCCAGTCATGGAAGTGTTCACATTGTCACAGCATTGATCAATTTCCTCGATTGAATGCTCGCTGATGAGTAGTTTCCGCAAACTGCCTTGAAGTAGTGTGTCTGTCATTTGCAGAATGAGGTCCCCAGAGGGTGAATTTAGTCATGCTGCCCTGCAACAGCATAATGCCATTTGTTGATTCTATTATCAGAACATTCCTACCAATGAATAGGATTCCTATATCTTTTGAACTTGTATTATCAAAACATCCCTCCAATGGCTCCAAATGAATAATTCCATACTGTGCAGATAGTTATTACTCAGTGATAAAGGGTTAAGAGGGATGCATGTTTTGAGTTTTACTTTAGGAATATGAAGACATACAGTAATGCTCCAAATAATCGACCCCTTAACCACAGCAGAATTATGGGTAATTTCTCAGGATTTAGTCGGAAATATGGCTTGTTGCCATTCATCGGAAAGCTCTCAGTGAGAGCTTTCCAATGAATGGCAAAAGCCATATTTCCAACTAAATCCTGGAAAAAAAAACATAATTCTGCTGTGGTTAAGGAGTCGATTATTTAGGGTATTACTGTATATAATTTACAGTTTCGAGGCCAGAATTACCACGTTTAACCCCTCCACAGCTGGAGCTTCCTGAAATATTGCGACGAACCTGTGCTAATGTATTCTCTTATATATGCAAGTTTCCCATAGGAGACAATATTTACTTTGACCTTGTAAGCCCTATGGGAGACTTGAATATATAAGAGAATGCAGTGGCACCGGCACAGCTCCCAACATGAAAGGGTTAAAGATACAGCAAGTGTTGGTGGTAGGTATTGCTGTATTATATAGTCACATCTATTAAAACTGCCATAAACAGAAATAAAATTATATTATAGACAAATTTTGTTCTTATACCAATCATTGATATCACATACATTGCATGTTGTCATGTTAGTATTCTGTGTTATGTAAAGAAACAACATGTTATGTAAACGAAGAGTACGTAAAGAGTGTCCAATAAGCAAAACACTCAACACTGGCGAGACACCAATGAGTGAAATTTGGTTAGAAATACCACCAAGTTGTTTACACAATACGGTATAGCACTTGCTAATTCTCACCTCCCAAGTTTTCAGTGTTGAATGGGTCGCCATGAATCACTCTCCTAAAATAAATTGTCAGTGTTCGGTGTTTTGCTTATCGCTCACTATTTACATGCTGTATATAAACAAATGCTCAGCTTTAGCTAGACTCAGATTGAAGTTACCAAATGATGAATAATGTGATGTACACCCATTGGGATCCCCGATTATGCAATGTGTCGTCTGCTAATCCAGGCATATAGAGAAATTAAACTAAAAAGAAATAAAATCTATGTGAAGAAGTTTCTATAGAAATTAAGTTAATAAAGAATCTTTCCAGAGAAGATGAGGCTTAAGCAGAATGAGGTGCCCAGAGGGTGAATTTATTGATGCTAGCATGTTATGCGGGGACCTCATTCTGCAAATGACAGACACATTAAACTCAGGCTTGACTATCATTATACTATAGTATTAGTATACTCATGAGGAATTTTTCATAATTTGGTCAATGTTATTTATATATTATAACCTACATGTATAATGAAGGCCATTTGTGCCTTTAAAGAAATACCTGTTTTGAGTTTCAATTTCGGATAACGCCGACCTACATAATAACTTACAGTTACCAGGCCAGTACTTGATGCTGGATATAGTTGGGCTGTTCATCACAAATTCCTTTGTTTCTGGTTCATAGGTCGCTGTCGTCTCCAGTCCCCTCACAAATGTACCTGCAATAAAAGTGCCAATGACAATTTAGATCAAATTAACCCTTTACCCAACAGAAGGGCCCTGTGCCAATGCATTCTCTTATATATGCGAGTCGACCATAGGTCGCCTCGCATATATAAGAGAATGCATTGGCTTAACACATTAAAAATTATAAAATTGTTAAAGAATGTAAGAAAAAATGGTAAAAAGTGTTAAAAAAAGATTTTTTTTAGGCCAATGCATTCTCTTATATATGCGAGGCGACCTATGGTCGACTCGCATATATAAGAGAATGCATTGGCACAGGGCATAACTGTAACTATCACAATGTGGTCAAGGAGCCGGTTCCAATGATATCCATATTTGTATGGTTCTATTGAGACAGACCGAAGATATTTTAGGCTGTTGAAGCTTTATTCGGCCGGTTTTGGCCGGTTTGTTGGGTAAAGGGTTAAGACAAATTTCAATAGCCATATCCCCAAATGTCCATAAATTAATATTTCACTTCCGGGTGCATCAACTACAGTAATAATACCCTAAATAATCGACTCCTTAACCACAGCAGAATTATGGTTAACTTTTCCGGATTTAGTTGGAAATATGGCTTGTTGCCATTCATCTCTCATTGAGAGCTTTCCAATGAATGGCAACAAGCCATATTTCTGACAAAATCCTGAACAGTTACCCATAATTATGATGTGGTTAAGGAGTCGATTATTTAGGGCATTACTGTACACGTCTGGATATAGTGTCTCTGATATTTGCATTACCACAGTGACATCACCAAATTCACCATCTGGGAACCTCATTCTGCTTAGAACTCAACTGCTATGGGAGACCAAGGATCAGATTCCCGTTGAAGTTGATGTTCACCCATATGTCATCCAGATTATGTAATTTATCTTCTGCAGATTAGGGGATATAGAAACTGAATAGAAGGGGAAAAGTAACAAAAAACAATGTTAATTTTGAGACTATAAATACTTTCTAGAAGATGAGGCCTAAGCAGAATGAGGTCCACATATGGTGAATTTGGTTATACTAGCCTGCTGTGTTGAATGTAGTCACTAATTTCACACTCTGGGGACCTCTTTCTGCATATGTCAGACTTGATCAAATCACTGGGTCCATATCATTAGTTACAGTTCCAGAACCACTTCCTGATATAATTGGTGCAGCACCGTGGTCCAGTGGTTAGCATGTCAGACTTGTATTCGTGTAAACACAATAATATGGGTTCGCGATGCATCGCTGGTCTATTGTGAGTCTACACACAGCAGTGGCTTGGCCGCTTACAGTGATGTGCAATGTCGGATTGTTCGCTGTTCAAATCCCACACCAAGTTGTGACCATTGAGCAAGGTCGCTTTTACTGAGTCGGCTTCGCACCACTCATGCATTAAACAAGTACCAGTCAGCTTGTCATACTGATGAGTATCAGAGCATGTTCTGATCAAACTAGAACAGCGCTTGCAATGGTTGCAGTCTGTTCACTGGTTGGCTTGTACAAATGACTGGGGCAATATTGTAATGTTTAAAAGTGTGTTAGAGCAAGAAGTTGGTTAATCACTATATAAACCTGTCATTATTATAATAATAACATTGTGTGTCCAATCGTCATTCTCGTTACATGGCCACTGGGTGCCACCTGGGTAATATTCCAGCCGGCAGTTTTCAATATATACCATTTAGGCAAGCCTGAATTTAATTTGTCTGACATTTGCAGAATAAGGTCCCCAGAGGGTGAATTTAGTGATGCTATCCTGCAGTGGGCTAGCATCAACAAATTCACCCTCCGGGGACCTCATTCTGCTTAGGCCTCAGCTACTATGGGAGACTTAGGATAAAATTAAATTTCCCAGTTGAAGTTGGTGATGTTCACCAATTAGTCACCTCGATTATGCATTTTATCTTCTGAAAATTAGGGGATATATAAACTTCCCAGAATGGAAAAAGTAACTAAAATCAATGTTAATTTGAGATATACTAGTAGATACTTCCCAGAAGATGAGGGCTAAGCAGAATGAGGGTCCCAGTGGGTGAATTTGGTGATGTTAGCCCACTAAGCGGGATATAGCGTCACTAAATTCACCCTCTGGGGACCTCATTATGCAAATGTCAGACACACTAAACTCCTGCTTTCATTTAGGCCTCATTTAGGGATTAGTTCATTGAATACCAGTAATAACACAAATAATTCACAGTGTATATTATTATAAATAACAATCGATATCAGGTAGATCGTTATCATTGCGACATTGCCTTCATCTGTGCCATCGTTGACTGACACTGGGTGCGTATACCTAATGCCTGAAAAATTCGAGTGGGCCAAAACGAGGATATGGCTTTTGTCTGGGAATATTTTTTTTAATTTGGTGATGGGCTTAAAATACCCAGCAAGGGTCAGAAGACGGTTAGTACAATCATGTAAAGTGAGCATATTTTTCATGACAGCAGAGATTTATATTGTTCTCCTGTACAGCCCTTGAAATTAGCTGCAACAAAATGGGATGGAGATCCAGTAAATCCATGACTAAGATACAGTAATGCTCTAATTAATCGACCTCTTAACCAAAGCAGAATTATGGGTAACTTTTCAGGATTTAGTCGGAAATATGGCTTGTTGCCATTCATCGGAAAGCTCTCGGGGAGAGCTTTCCGATGAATGGCAACAAGCCATATTTCCGACTAAATCCTGAAAAGTTACCCATAATTCTGCTTTGGTTAAGAGGTCGATTAATTAGAGCATTACTGTAGCTGTCGCTTACCATGACCCAGTTCTGTCTGCGCATATGTTCCCAGGATTTCATAGTTCTCTGACCTCGTCAGCCACTTTGCCTTCTGTTCCTCTGTTGCTTGCGCCCGAATGGTTGGGGTGAACATGCTTCCATGAAGAGCGATAGGACTGGGCTCATGAGCGGCAACCATTCTGTACAATATCATAAAAAGTGAAGTGAAACACTTTGTGGGGTATTTAAAGGAGGACTGTACCTAAATCCAGCCATTTATAGGGCCACCCCCAACTATACTCAACAGAAAATTTTCAATAAATGAATTAATATGAGTCAAGAAAGAGAGGTAAATACACACACATACAGTAATGCCCTAAATAATCAACTCCTTAACCACAGTAGAATTATGGGTAACTTTTCAGGATTTAGTCGGAAATATGGCTTGTTGCCATTCATCTGAAAGCTCTCAGTGAGACCTTTCCGATGAATGGCAACAAGCCATATTTCCCGAGTAAATCCTGAAAAGTTACCCATAATTCTGCTGTGGTTAAGGAGTCGATTATTTAGGGCATTACTGTACATAAAGAACCATGTATAACAACCTCATAATTATAAGGCCACATAAAAAGTCTTTTGTTTCCTGCAAATGATGGGGGGGGGGGGAATAGGATAGGCATGTAGGAAAAGTTTTTTTTAACAGTTTTTTTAAACATCTCTTTAATACCTGGTGACATGATTTGATATATTTTGCATATACCTGGACCTTTCTAAAATTAGTATGTCAAAAGACACACAAGGTGTCCAGCGACATTTGATGTTAGGTGGTAAAGAGATGGGACGGGCCATCTGTCCTCTGTTTTGTCATGTTGAGTACTGTTTTTATCTCCCTGAGATGAATTTGGTCAAAATAATTATGAATATTGAATAAAAATTTAGTTTTAGTCTTACTAATAACGGTACTTATATTATTTGCTATAAGAACGTGCTGATATTTCCGTCTTGCAAAATATTTATTTCCCTGTCTGATATACCGTACTCACCCCGTGATGATTTTAGGGTGGGAATCATCATCAATTTGGGTAATAAAATGCTCAGACACTATTGAAGCGAGAATAGTTTATGTTAAAAAAACTATTTATACAATGAGGCAATAACAAAATGAGGGCTGCAGCTATTGGAAGTCGGTTGGAAGTCGGAAACAAAAGACTTTTTTTTGTTTGGCCTAACGAAAATGAGTAAAAGGCTCCAGTTAGTCATCCATGACTCAAATTTATTCATTTGTTGCATATTTTCTGTTGAGTAGAGTAGGAGTTGACCCTATAAATTGCTGGATTTAGATATATTCTCCATTTAAATGTGCACAGTGAATAAAATTGCTGAACACAGGTATGTACATGAATATTGTATCAGAAATGTTTATCACGAAATAAACTCACAAAGTTACCTATTAAATCATGTAATTTTCAGCTGGGGCCTTGACCTACTGTGAATGCATTATAATTTATAAAGGAACATGTATTAACCTGTTCTATGCTATATGCTCGATGAGTAGTTATCCCATAGGAAATGTTCAGATAATAAGTTCAACAATTGACTATAGGTTGTTTGTTGAACTTATTATATGAATATTTCCCGGCAATGAATTTGAATAATTCTCACTTGTATTAAATTTTTGCCTTTCTGTCATCTGCTTTAATTTCCAGAACACCCCTCCAAATGAATAATGGACCTTTCCAATACTTTTATAACTGAATGGTTGAATCCATTTAGTATAGACAGGGTTGACTAAGAACTATATTTCCTGCCTTATTTATTCAATGTTATAACGTCCCCATCAAAACTCAAAAACATTCCCAGATTTTGAACTGGTGGAACACTATCTCTATGGTTATAGCCGGAGCAGAGATTCATGAAATGATCTAATGAATCCAAGCCAGCAAATAACGTGTCAGTCATTCACAGAATGAGGTCCCCAGAGGTTGAATTAAGTGACGCTACCAAATTCACCTTCTGAGGACCTCATTCTGCTTAGGCCTCATCTTCTGGGAAGTCTCTATAGTCTCAAATTAACATTGTTTTTAGTTACTTTTTCCCTTCTGGGAAGTTTATATCCCCTAATTTGCAGAAGATAAAATGCATAATTGAGGTAACTATATATATGGATGAACATCACCAACATTAACATGGATTCTTCACCCCCTCCCTTCACCCCCTCTCTATAAATTACGATTTGAAATGGATCTGTGTAGCCGAGCCCTCTGAGTTTTTGTTTCATGTATAAATTCTTCACCCCACACCCTCCCCCTATGTAAATACATACTCTCTATAAATAACTATATCAAACGGATCTGTGTAGCCGAGCTCTCGGAGCTTCTGTGTCATGTATAGATTCTTTGCGAGGGCCATCTCATACTGCTCCTCTCGGTCAAGACCAGATAATTTTGAAAACTTTTTATAAATCTCATCATCACGCACAAGATTCTCTGAAAAAGGAAAAGATAAAATAATTATGACATTGATAAATATAACCTGTAATATTATACAAATATTACATAAATACTTAACCCATTCGTGATGGGAGCCATGCTGGTGCAGCATTCAAGAGTGTGTCACCCATAGGGAGCCTTAACCCTTTACCCAACAGAACGGCCCTGTGCCAATGCATTCTCTTATATATGCGAGTCGACCATAGGTCGCCTCGCATTTATAAGAGAATGCATTGGCTTAACACATTAAAAAATATATAATTGTTAAAGAATGTAAGAAAAAATGGTAAAAAGGGTTAAAAAAAGTTTTTTTTAGGCCAATGCATTCTCTTATATATGCGAGGCGACCTATGGTCGACTCACATATATAAGAGAATGCATTGGCACAGGGCTAACTGTAACTATCACAATGTGGTCAAGGAGCCGGTTCCAATGATATCCATATTTGTATGGTTCTATTGAGACAGACCGAAGATATTTTAGGCTGTTGAAGCTTTATTTGGCCGGTTTTGGCCGGTTTGTTGGGTAAAGGGTTAAGCTTGCATATATAATAAGAGTAATATATATGCACTGGCTTACAAGGTCAAAGTAAATATTGTTATGCCAATGTATTTTCTTATATATGTGAGGCCCTTTAGATCTATGGGAGACTTGCATATATAAGAGAATGCATTCAATTTGGCCTAACAATATTTACCTTGACCTTGTAAGGCAGTGCATTGTCTTAAATATGCGAGGCTCCCTATATACAAGTATGCAAGCATATATAAGAGAATGCACTGGCTTACAAGGTCAAGGTATATATTGTTTGGCCAATGTGGTTTTAGCAAAATTTCATGAAGCTCCTGTCATTGAAGGGTTTCCATGCATGGCCTATCTCCGGATGTGGAAAATTTATATGGACCTATAGCCGCTATACAGAAAACTACTTAATAGTTAAGCTATAGGAAATAGTGCTCAAACGACTCTGGGATTTTGGAGTCGACTAGTCGAACCCCAAAAGTCGAGTCGACGT
Source organism: Siphonodentalium dalli (assembly GCA_032622095.1). Taxonomy (NCBI): domain Eukaryota; kingdom Metazoa; phylum Mollusca; class Scaphopoda; order Gadilida; family Siphonodentaliidae; genus Siphonodentalium; species Siphonodentalium dalli. Next base: position 163,962,677 of record CP136069.1, read on the forward strand.
CGACCAGTCGGCCAAATACATCACCAGCCTTATACTAATGAAACACATGTGAAAGAAAATTACAAATTCCGTGCCATCATCACAATATTTACACTCCACTGTGATCGGAGAATTGAATCACATGACACGTCACGTGGTTTTGTTGCAAATGAACCGGTGCTCTAGAAACCCACCGATCGTAAATAAGTTCTACGATGATAATGAGAATAAATAATTGAGGGATTTTCTGTTTATTCATGAAATCAAATAAATACTTGAACTTCCCTGCCAGGGTATAGACAATAAACGATACTCAGTCTCAGAGTCAGCTCAAAATAAAAACAAAACAAAAGAAAACACACACACGGTGTGACACACATTATAATGATTATATATACGATGATGCGTACATACGTCTACTTTGTAAGTTGCCATAACTTCCGTATATAAGGCGTACGTAGCAAGTGGAGAGTTAGACTCAGTTAGAATCGACGAACACTTTTGTGGAAGCCCCTCCCTCTTTACCTGTGTTGGTTAGAAATGCGCACTATGAATTTTTGCATCCGCGGTATAGGGAGTATATTATACATAAAAAGAATAATTTTCTCAGCAAGTTAATTGTTGCCGTTTCATGACTATTTGAACCAAAATAAATGATAACATCATGCTTAGTCTATATACTGTTTTCAGTAATGTGTGCAGGTTCTTGATTTTCTTAAAAATGGAAATATTGATATAATATAAACGGAAAAGTGTTCGTCGATACTAACACTGTCTACAGAAGCAAACGAAGAATCGCAAATTACGATGAGTCAAGCTCGACATTATTACATATTTTCGGACTTTGGAAAGCTTCTTGAACATAGACTAGCTATGTTTGCTGCTTTTCTGACCCACATTTAGTGAAACCATGCATTGTCAAGGCCAGCTGATGAGATTATATACTGTATTCTGACTAGTCGACTATGGAAGTTAGAGTCGATTTTCCGACAAACCAACATCGATGATTATTTGTCGACTAATCGTTTGAACACTAATAGGAAACCACGTGAAGGAATCCACTATCAGGATCCAAATAAATGTGCCCCCCCCCCCCCTTACCGAAATATTAGTCTTCCACTAGTCTTCCCCTAGTCTTCAGTAAGTCTTCAAATATGAAGATCATGTAGTCTTCAACTCCGAAGACTAAAATAGTCTTCACATGGAACCTAATAGAGAAAATTAAGCTTCAAAGCTCTATTTTAAGTCTTCGAAGACTACTTAGTCTTCGCTTAGTCTTCGAATGGGCCGAATTATTTAAATGAGCTAAGTCTTCAATGACTTATTTTAGTCTTCGAAGACTTATTTTGAAGACTTGGTTTAGTCTTCGAAGACTTATTTTGAAGACTTATTTTAGCTTTTGAAGACTTACTTTGAAGACCTAATTTAGTCTTCGAAGACTTGTTTTGAAGACTTATTTTCAATTCAATTCCTTAGTTGGCAACATGCTTTTACATGTATTCATATAGAGATATGTATGGCTTACTCAGCCGCCAATTACCTCTAGCACAATATGCAGATTAATCCCTGGTTTCTCAGTTTGTTAATTAGTCATCAACAGAGAAATAAAGCCACAAACTGAAAACATTGTGCTTAAATTATCGATGATTAAGTTACTTAGTTTCAACTTATATAGTGTCTAAATAGCTCAAACCACTACACAATACTAATAACAATACTGGAACGAATGTTTATTCAAGACCATATGACATCTATTCTTCCATATTTATATCTTATTTGTTTCTGCCCGGTTCTGCTTCAGTATAATAAGAAATCTCAGCTAGAAATTAGACTGAACCTTGCCAGTTGGTGAAGTTGAATGCTGAAACTCAAAGTTAGGATCTGGTAATTTTCAGTAAATGCAAGAAAAGATAGCTGTCTAAAATGATATACCAGCAGAAATTGGTGTAATTTAATTGTTTACATTTAATAATTTCTGCCCCCCCCCCCCCTCTGAAGAAACAGTTACTCTCTGCCCCCTCCCCTGCACAAACCCTGAATCTTTGAGGCCCAATTTATACGTCGAGCCAGACACGGGTCGCGTCAGGCTAATTATAGTGTGGAAATGACAAAGTCCAAGATAGCGCGATTGGAGCACGACGTATAAAACCAACTGGCGCGTCAGCATTTCTCTGGCACGACCCGACGTGCTACACGTCTGGGGCTCGATGCTGTTTTATACGACGTGCTAAACACGGGTCGCGCTAAGATGATTCAGGGAAAACCATTCCCCATTTGGGACCCCTTTGGCAGAGAGCATGCACAATTTGAAGTTTTTGGCGTCATTACATTATCTCTTGAGTCATCCTAGCGCGACCCGTATCTGGCACGTCGTATAAAACAGCGTCGGGCCACAGACGTGCTAACTCTTGGCCGTTGTAAAATATACATTGAAGGCAATTGTACGGTACTACGGGGACATGCATATATTGACTGACAAACGACGTTTCACGAAAGTTGGGAATAAATATATATTGCAGAGATATATATTCGAAGGTTCAAGGGAAATGAATGACAAGATCCCGATTTTGAAATCAACGAAAGCATAAATTATGAGGTTCATGCACTGTATATAGAGGGCCAGTTTATAGTGCATTATCAGAGGACCCTATAGCGGAAATGATTATAGCCGACGGCATTTTGTATCAGAAATGCTAAAATTGTTCGAAATATACGATTACAGCAAGTGCCGACTGACTCGACGTATAAATCAAACAAACGTAACACGATCCAGAGACGCGCCAATGTCGAGCCAGGGGAAGATAGCGCGACCCGTGTTTGGCGCGTATAAAACGGGCCTAATATTAGTGGAGAAAACATTCAAACCTAGCTGTTACATTAACATGTACATAGATTGTATAGATGCATGGTCATCTAGTATTGCAACATTTCTGAAACAATATTCATAAATTCAATATATCATAATAAGATCGAGGTACATGTAAGGACTGTAAATTATTAAAATTGGACTATAAATATATAGTTATAGGCCAATGTGTAATAATTTAATATAATATAATTAAAATTTGAACAATATTCAGTGTCATGCAGTGTCCCAGCCTTTTTAAAGATTCTTGAACAATGGTTTTGTATAATCATATACAATGAATTTGAGTCTTTTGACCATCTTGTCTATATGTTCCAAATTTGTCTATCTCTCAAGCAGACTTACTGTTAAATTTCATCATTTTACATATGCATGCACTTACCTCCAATAATTTCTACAATAAACAGGACAGTCAATAGTAAAAATTACTTCTTTGAACCATTCCAGTATGAATTTTTATGAGAGCAGAGTATGTTAACACCTTTTGCAGTGAAGTCTGTCAATAACTGTTAGTTTCAAATGACATCACAAATGACATCATATATGCCATAGAAACAAGTCTTCTTCACTAAGCTTCAAACTCTATTTAGTCTTCCAAAATTAATCTTGGAAGACTAAGCTAATAGTCTTCCAAAATTAATGTTCTTCTCACCTAGTCTTAAAAAATTAAGCTTCGACTCAATTAGGTGTTCCAAAAATTAGTCTTCATCTCACCTAGTCTTCCAGAATTAAGCTTCGACTCAATTAGTCTTCCAAACTTAATCTTCCATTTGCACTTAGTCTTTCAAAATTAATCTTCTTCTCATTATGTCTTCTAAAATTAATCTTCAATTGCAAATCAGGAAGACAATTTAGTCTTCATTGTCCATTTGAAGACTATTCAGTATACATGAAGACTTAGGGAAGATTAGTGGAAGACTAAATAAGTCTTCCTGTTGGGTAAGGGCCTACATTTATTATTATTGTTAAAATAATCACACCCCTATGGCCTATGTCATTGTTGTAACGTTTTATACATAAATGCACACCATGCAGTCTCACTGAGTCACTCTCAGTCGGTGCGAGATCATGAAATGTTGCTGTAAATAATAGGCCTATACTTTCCATCTGCTTCAATTTGAAAATATTTGTCTTCCGAAGTTCTGATAAAGGTATTTAAATTTCATTTATTACAAAGATGAAACTGCAATAAAATTGATCATTGGTCATATAACAGGGATCGAAAGAACTGCATGGTTGTTTGATCGATGAACGAACGAATATGAACTTACAAAAATTATCAACAGGTGTGCACAGTGCATTAATGTAGAAAACATTACGACAATGAACGAGACAATACGCGAAATAATTGTGCATTTATGTATATTTACATACACCTGATATATCTCTTCCGATTTCCCCATAGCGTTATGGTAGACACGCCCCCTTATTCAATGCGTTCATAAACCTATGAACGTAACGTGACTTCACTTCCAATGTCGTTCATAGGTTTATGAACACATTGGTCCCGGAAATCACCGGGGATTGTCGGACATTACCGACTGCTTGAGTATCTAGTCAGCCAATACGCCAAGGATTTGATAGCAAACAATATGTAATCGAGGTTCACGGTTGGATGGCTAGTGGCATCTAATCGCGAGCACGGGTGGCACGAGATGTTCGATTGACTATCAGAATGTTGGTTATCATATAATCTCATATCGCATAATATGTCAAATATAGCGAATTATCGAAATATGAAATACAACGATAAAGCGAAATATAAAAATACAGCGAAATAGCACGAAAAATCGAAATAGGAAAATACAGCGAATTAGCGAAATATAGAGCGAAAAAAATAAATAGGAAATTATTTTATAAACGAAATAAACGGACATATTTGGAGAAGTGTTTTAAAGAGCGTAAGTATATAAATATAAATAATAAACGGCGGATTCAACGTGGTCATGGGTTTTGACCACGATAAAAAATCAGCAAACTCCGCATTTTCGGGGTTCATGCAGTTTGCTAAATTCCATGACCACATTGAAACCGCCGTTCATTTCTTATATAAAACGTTGGACAACGACCCCATCACGCATCAGGGATAGTGTCGACAGTCACATACCATGATACCGGTACCGCGAAATACGGATATACGTTCTAGAAATATAACTCACGTATAAATCGCCGACGCTGAACCATATCTTCGCCGCCATATATCAGAACTGTAAGCTTTTCTTTATCGAAAGAAGCATTATTTCGCTCATTTGATAATTCAGGATTCACAGTAACAGCGTTCGAACTCATGATAATTTTATTTTTTCTCCAATGTAAACAAAACGGTGCGTGACGAAGTCTTCCATAATAAATAAGTTCCGGGATCCAAAGTCCAAATGGATTTGTGCCCCATCTGTTCACCTCCGAGTCCCGTGATCTAAATTCTAGTTTTGCACATTTGACGTCAAGAGTGTCGGGCGTAAAAGTTTATTTATGAGTACTTACCGCGGAAGACACAAAAACTTTTGCATTGCATATAAATTATTCCACGTGGCGTTTGCAGTTACAGTCCGAGAAATATAGGACCCCACCCCTAATATTTGAATATCAGTTCAGTCCGTTCAGTCGGGTGGTCCACACAAAAAAATCCGAGCACGTATGCAGAATCAGACCAAACACAAGTTTTAAGTTTTGCATAATTCCATTTGCACCCCCCCCCCCTTCACCTTGAGCAGTGCTCAGGCCTAATATGAGTAATATCTATATTTATAAACCATGGTTTAGAACATTCAGGTATTTTAACCTGAAAAATTGCATAAATCCTGACATCTAGTGGTCTAACTCCAGACATGCACACGGCTATACGGGCAAGAGACCAGGACACACCATGCAGGCTGCATGACCACAGTTGTGAGAAAATTTTGAAAACTATACAACTAAAATCGCAAATCCTAGCATCTAGACTGGCCTCAACTGAAGCTTCTCCTATAGTGTTGGAAATTTGAAACCTCAGGTTGGAAAATTCTCCAACTGATGACCATTTCAGTCCACAAGTTTGACCAAATGTAGTAAAATATTGTTTTGTTAAACTAATTAGCAATTTTGTATTGGCCGGGGGGGGGGCAATGACACACCGGACCTACCATGGTTCAGCCCGGTGTGCGAAAATTTTGAAATCTGAACAAGAAAATCGCAAAATCCTAGCATATAATTAAACTAGCCTCATGCCTTCCTAGAGTTGGAAATTTCAAACCTGACACCCACACTTAGGTTGGAACATTTCCGACTGACGACAATTAATTCCAATGATAATGTTGACCAAATGTATGACAATATTGTTTTCTTAAATTAATTAGCAGTTTTTTATTGGCCAGGGGGAGGGACCATGAAACTTTTGAAATCTGAACAAGAAAATCCTAGCATCAAGACTAGCCTCAAGCCTTCCTAGAGTTGGAAATTTCAAATCTGACACCCTCACTTAGGTTGAACAATTTTCAACTGATGACAATTCCAATGGAAATGTTGACCAAATGTAGGACAATAATGTTTTCTTAAATTAACTAGCAGTTTTTGACTGGCCAGGGGGGACGGACCAGGACACAAGCTTTTCCAAGTGTTGGAAATTTCCAACCTGACACCCCCCCCCCCCCCCCCAAGGTTGGAAAATTTCCAACCGATGGCCATTTCAATCTCAAATTTTGACCAAAGTAGGAAAATATGCAAATATTGGTCCAAAAACAATAAATCTCCCCCTCATAAATTGTTTGAAAATCAAACTACAAAAACATTTTCAACCTATTGTTGGTGTGAAATTTCCAACTAATGTTGTGTCAGGTATGAAATTTCCAACTGCTGAAAATGTTCACCAAAGTTGGGGGGTGAGACACCCCAACCCCAACCCCCTGTCGCCACGTCTCTGTCAAGGGGACAAAAAAATCCTCCACTATTGGCCTTAAAGTGATGTGAAACACTCCGGTAGGGTGATCAAATAGAAATGGAGAATAATCTTGCTCAAAGAAGTAAATTTTACAAATGTTATATCCAAATTGACAACAAGCACCTTCATTCTTATATATTAATTAAATACAGTGAATCTCGATGGCGAAATAGTTTTAGTTATTTTATCGCAGATGATTGCGTCCCGAATCGAGAAGTAATTAAATATTTACAATTGTGTGTAGTTGAGATGATGTTTTCTATGGAGTAGTATGGTCGACTTGCTTAACATTTTCGGCGATTTTACTAGAATGCTACATTCCTCCAGTTGGGATAGCGCCTTAATTACTAACTTATTAGTTTTAGGCACCGGAATAAGTACATAATATGTCTTTAAAGCCAATAATAGATAATGTATACGCCTTTAGACAGTTAGTATAGATTGTTTCTGGTAAACTTTCTAACTCGTTATATGTCAGTCTATGCACAGGTCCACAGAACAAAAATGTACTCCATCCCAATAATACTTAATGATAGGATTTTGTAAGCGTTATTCGATGGCACTTCCTTTCTGATAAGGCGCGTTTACACATTTCAACTCATTCCTCCGTCGGCACCGAGGGATACAACTTTGCTATATATCCTTCAGAACAGGTATGCCCCTTTTGGAATTATAGTCAGGTTCGAAAATCTAAAAAAGCCTCTAGAAACGAAGGTGCGGGCATTTTTCTTTCAGACGCTTTTGAGAATTGTTTCTAAAGGTATTTGTTATGCTGATTTCAAAAACCAATGTTGGCAAGTTGACAAATTATTATTTCTGGTCAAAAATGGCAATTCAAATGGCCGCCATCAAAACGAAGTCTAACTTTACGTTTCTTGTTATGTGTTGCTCTAAGAGTAAGACGTTCGAATATTGAGTATTTCCGTACTTTCGAACGAATTGGAACAAGAAGAAGTATACACAGAACATATGTTGCAATTTAAAGTGAACATGTTTGACATTTAGGGTGGATACACACATGCATGTAATGTCTGTATGTAAAGTATTTTACATGGTCACACCAATCATTGATAGCATTAATCGCCTGCGCGCGATCGTTCCATTTCAACAGGCGAGACCGGTGAGTAGTTATAAGCCAAAATCAAACTAACTGTTATCAAGAGATTTCAGGCCAGTCATAAACATGTCTTTTTTCATGGGTGCCGAAATGAATAAATCCTGTATTATATCTGTTGCTGTTTTTCACGAGTTTTAGTTCATTTCGAAAAGTGGATTTGAGTCTTGATTTGTTTCTCGTCATTTTTTGGAAACAGGGTCATCCAAAATAATAATAAATGTGTAGACTTTTGAAGCTATTTTAGGACGATTGTGATACATGAGTGTTTAATGCCCCACACACTGACTCCCAATTTGATCTCGTCCTGCAGAACCCGAACGGCTTTCTGGCTCCACATTTTGGAAGTGCTATATTAATACACATGGCAATCAACTAACTCATACATGGTGAATTCCATGTTATAAAGTGATTTAGCCTAATCGGACAACGCCGAATCGAGTTAGGATAAGGATATTTGTTCCTCGACTATGCATGGCCTCAGTTCAAATTTTAACAATCCGATATGGTGCTCTCATGCCTTGAATAGAGACATTGGATAATTAAGACAGACAATACCAGTTTGTTGAGATTGCTCGGATAATTTGAGGGCGAGCTCATCATGTGATAACTTTCAATTGGGATTTCTTTGCATATATCCATTACAGCGCCAAAAACATTAATGCGGGTACAACGTTGAAAGAAAAAAGAGTCACCCCCCCCCCCCATTTTAACCCAGAATTTACAGAGCAGTATATGTTTCTCAGGCCAAAGGATGAACAAGTTCCTAACTGTCACCATTTTAGCCTGTACAGGCTTGAATTATCACATTTTGGACTATAATCCATGATTGGGGAGGGGGCTGGTTCTCGAAAGTTTCGAATAACTAAGGGATTTAGTTGAATGTATCGGCCGGGATTATCTGGGCAAGAATGTACAACATAATGTTTTACTTAAATATTCCATAGTTGTAAATTGTGTGTATATAACACAAGAGAGGAAAGGTGACGTAGTTGTGGACTCGTAGCTGGACAACCCTTTTCCCGAATGAAGACACACATGCAGCAACACCACCTTCTGTATACCTTCAAATTTAAAGCTGTAATAACATGTTCATAATTATATGAATAGCATCAATTGCTGCATATGTGATTAATCACTCGTAGCAAACAGGCACGGCAGATATGACTGTCAACTACAATATTTACAAATCAGGAGTGGCTTCGTGGCTTCAGGGGGGTAGGCCCGGTCGATGAAATATGTAATGGTCAGTCCGGTAGCTTCCGGTATAATATAGCCCCTGCATTGTGGAAATCCTGGGACCATCACTGGTATACAACCAAAAGAAGACTGACAATGATTTAAACAGAACGTCCAACATTTGGGTTATCGCGCGAACAATTATTTTAAGCGGCCTGACGACTTCGTCCAGTCAACGACACTCTACACGTTCAGAGCGTTACTCACTGTCTTCAAACATAGCCGCAATGATTGGGTTATCAGTAGTCCAAGTCTTCTTGTACTAAAACCAGCTAAGATATTGGGATGGCGATGCTGGCGTTTAGTCCAAGCCCGCTTGCATACCAATCCTACCACACGACTTACGCCCACGATCTGTGGCGGGAATCTGTGGTGTATTTTACTCGATTTACCTAGCAAATCAATACATGATGCTATATACATCGGAAAGGCTTACATCTTATGGTCACAATGGTGTATAATAATCTAACTTTAATGTTAAATTACACATAGAATATTCCGGTTGATTGCCATAAACATCGATTTGTTTCTCTGTTTGTTTACGTTTTAACCGAAAGCCGAAGTGGTCCGAATAAGTTCGGCATAATCCGCTGTTTGTTCTGGGAATTCTACTTTCCGTTTCTATATATAGCGCGGGTTTTCCGAACAAAAATGGCGAAAACCGATCGCCCGAAAGTCCAGTTTTCTATGTGCTTTCAGAACAATTCCCGCACTAAAAACTTAATGACATAATGGAGGATCAGAACGGTAGTTTTGTTGACAATTTTCGCAAGCAACTTGTCAAAATTGGAGCAAATTATAACTCTTGTGTCTGACTTTCCATCCGTGTGATTTTCATCCATGTGCATTTTGACTTTTGTGTTGATAAAATAATCGGAGAACGAATCACACAGTTTCGAAATATAGTTCTTCCGTTTTAGTGGGACTTTTCAAACTTAAGGTTAAAAATTTATACAAATTTTGTTTGATTTTTTGTGTGCTTAACAAGAGCAGTATATTGCTCTGTTCGCTTAGTATATATCTTAATTTCGCCGAAGTCCACCAAATGTGGGAAATGTAGCACCATATTATTTATTCTAATACTCGTTGTGTTTACACTGTTTTAAACTTTGAGAGGGTTGTAATTCCCGTAATTTATTTAATGTATTACATTTATATCTTCAATGTTTAATTAATCTATTTATTATTTTATTTATTGACACACATAATTACGATTACAATGGAGAATTCTTCGTAATTTGCGTTGTTGTCCAAAATCTACGGAATATTTTCAACGGAAAATGCCGAACACAGTTCGCGAGGTCAACCGAGTTCGCATACTTTTAAAAAATTGTAAACATTGAGGTAAATGTCTCTTTTCGCATTAAATTACCGTTTTAAATTCACAACTGATGTGGGTTTCAGATAAAATAGCATGTCTTCTGCGGAAAATATCCGTTTATTGTCGCAATTGTTGATATTTTATTTCATATAATTGTGGTTTTATTTGAGCGGGTCACTAACGCTTAAGCCGTGTCATAAGCGAGCATATAGGGCGGTCTTGGACTAAACGCCAGCATCGCCATCCCAATATCTTAGCTGGTTTTAGTACGAGAAGACTTGGACTAGGTTATCAGCAGACACATATTACATGGTCTGTATGATCCATGTAAAACGCCAAATACACGATATTTACAGAGATTACATGCATGTGTGTATCCACCCTTAACCCCATTTATGCACAAAAAATGAAAAAAAACGTGATATTTTTTTTAATTTTTACGGTCTTAAATGCAGAAGGTGAAATATGCTGGAAACGTATCCTTCAAATGGTATAGACAGTTGTGTCTAAACGTAATTTGTAATCTGATTCCAAAAAACGATGTTGGCAACTCGACAAATAATTATTTCTGACATAAATTGACAATTCAAAATGGCCGTCATCAGAACAAAGTCTAGGTTTTCGTTTACTGTTATATGTTGTTCTAAGACGTTTGAATATTATGCATTTGCGTACTTTCAAACGAATTATGACAAGAGGACACTATACACAGAACATATATGGTAATTTAAAGTGAACATATTTGACATTTAACCCAATTTATCAGGGGGGGGGGCGGAAAAAAACTGCGGGACACAACGTACCGGGGGGTGGGGGGTACCTAGGCGTCAAAAATTTACACGTAAATTTTTTCCTTATTCATTTAGGGGGGGGGGGGGTTGTCGGAAAAAATTTGCATGTAATTTTTTTCCAAATATGTATTTTCAGACTCACAACTTCAATTTTCTCTCATTTTATAGAATATGGATTAACCTTAATATCCAAATCATATATACATGAGTAGTACAATCCACCTAAAACAATTTTGGATAACCACTGTCTTGGTTTACATGTGATATTGACCACATTAACCCTCTTAATAAGCCGACTATGTCAGTGTCTACCAGTCGAATGCAGAATTCTACCCTGCGATCGCTTATCTGGCAAATTTTTACTGCAGAACTATCCCATGTATTAAACAATTTCTCCTCCAATGGTATCAGAAAACAGTTATATGCTGGTATCTCACTAATCTCATTTGCATCTTTTTCAAAGTCGAGGTAATGACTAGTTGTCATTTTTTAAAGTGCATACAAAGCGTTGCGATCACCAATATACATGTTTGTACATGTCATGACATCACGAGGAACAAATCTGCGTTCTACTGGTAGACAATGACAATTTTAGTCATAATAATCTAAACTAAGTTACCAAACACCTTCTCGTGAATTGTATATGCTCCGGTGTTTTTTTCGGTTTCCGGTCAAACCGAGTTGTTGTCCGGCTGGGGTAGATTTGATTTTTTTTTTCTGGGGGGGGGGGGGGGGGGGGGGGGGGCAAATGGTCAGTGTGAAAAAAACTGCAGTTTTTGCTGTTTTGGGGGGGGGGGGGTAACCAAATCGAAGAAAAAAGTTTTTTCCACCCTGTGTCTGCAGTTTTTTTTCCGGCCTCCCCCCCTGAATTTATGCCCAAAAATGACGAAAAAAACGCAAATTTTATAAATTATTGTGGTCTTAAATGGCAGAAAGTGAAGTATGCCGGAAATATGTCCTTCAAATGGTTTAGACAGTTGTGTTTAAATGCAATCTGTAATCTGATTCCAAAAATCAATGTTACCAACTCGACAAATAATTATTTCTGACCTAAAATGATAATTCAAAATGGCTGATATAATAATCAGTTTAAAAATTCGAACATCATCAGTAATATTATGAAACTGTTTCATCAACAGCCAATGCGACACAATTTGCCATCATATATATAGCCAAAAATGGTCACAAAAAGGCATTATTTATTATTGCAGTCAGTTCCACAATTGCAGAGTGGTGTGCAGGGTAACTCTGATTTTCTGCATGTACACCATGCTGTTACACAACCCTTCTTGCACCCACATTTGATTATTTCGAGACATGATTTTGGAATGGGTTCTGGTGACATCATGGTTGGATCTAATCGACCATTTTCTTCTTTCCATCCCATTGTCGAAGTATCCGATAATGTTTGCACAGGAATGGTTGCTTGTTTCCAAACTAAAACCTGGTAGTTCGTTCTCAAAAGGTGGTAATGAAATGAGTCACTGGTCGGTGGAAGCTTTTCAGGAGATTCAGTCCGAGGGAACATCCCGAATCTTGCATTGTTGAGTTTTGCATCGGTAACTCCATACAACTTGCATACAAAATGTTCAGCACTTTCAATTGTTTCAGTGGATATTGCAAAATTACCTACACCCTTTAAGAGTTCACAACATGCCAGGTAAATCTTCCATGTGGATCGTTTAGACACCCCATATATGAACGAAGTTGAAGCACACCCCCGTTAAAGCATGAAACGCAAGAATATAGTTCAGAGCGTCGCTCGGTATTTGGGTGGCAACAAGTTATTGTGGTAAGTAGGGACGTCGATGTTCTAGTGTTATTGCTTGGTTACCTAGACAAATTTCCTGCAGATTGTGATGTGTTCATGATGGCTGGAACTCCCAAAAGCCCTAAAATTATACCCATCAGGGATGTTGCCACCAAGATACCGAGCGACGCTCTGAACTATATTCTTGTGTTTCATGATTTAACGGGGTGGTGATTCAACTTCGTTCATATATATGAGGTGTCTAAATGATCCGCATGGAAGATTTACCTGGAATGTTGTGAACTCTTAAAGGGTATTCGCTCTTCATAACTTTCAACGTATTAATGAAATCTGTAGTATCCCTTATATATCCAGGTGAGTTGACTGCAAACTCTTCCATCTCATGTTCTGCGACCTCTGCTAATTTTTTCCGTTGGCGTATTTATATCCCACTTACTATCGCGCGGAATGGATTATCCTTCGTGTGCATTTAAGGATTGCCTTTCAATTGCCCCGCATTGGAGTACCGTGGTTCCATATATCGCTTCAAGTCTCCTGATATCGCTTTAGACTTCTCCATTTTGTTCAACATCTTTTTACCTTACCTGCCACCTAGTTATAAGCTCAGCTGACTCGTCGCCACTGATCTATGTACACGATGTACTGCGTGCATGGATTCCATCTCGTGATACAATCCCCATGTATGTTTTTTTTTGCGTCATTACAACCACACCTGATCCTTTACCGATAGGCCGTATAATTATATGTTCGTTTTGCATAAGCTCCTTTTATGTTGTAGGGTTCGACGTCCGAGCTATTTATTACGCGTTTGCTGTTAAGATTCGACAAAATCTCTGCCCTCACACGTTCAATGTAAGCGTCCAGTGCTGCATCTCTAACCTAGCTTCCACGGGCACAAGACAACTTTCCTTTGGAGAGGAACGAGCATTGGGCAGCAGTCAATTCGATGCTCGATAGATTACCTTGGAACAAACGTCGCACTACCGACGACTCGAATTCAATTATATATTCAATTATTTGAATTCGAGTCGACAAAAGTGCGACATTTGTTTCAAATAAATGCGAGTAGACGCACCACCGACGAAGAATGCGTGTGGTCGACACGAATTTAATTGCTGATGCGTCTGAGATCCGTGTTTGAAACAAACGTCGACTCGAATTTATATCGGAGCATGACGTAATTTGGTGGTATTTGAATTCGAGTCGACGAAAGTGCGACGTTTGGTTTCAAATTAAATGCGAGTAGACGCACAAAATAAATATTTATTCCGTTTGGATATATATCCGCTACTATATATGCATGGATGTGTGCAAATTTCGCATCAACGATGGGTTGAAATTGTTCTTGTAATTTGATTTTCCAAGAATTAATTATTGGGGAATTTGTTGTTTTTAGACCAACATTTGCACATTTTCCTACTTTTTGTCCAACATTTTGACTGAAATGGCCATCAGTCGGGAAGCCGATGTCCTGGTCCCTCATGACCCCCGTGGCCAGCCAAAAAACTGCTAATTATTTGCCTATGCTTTTGTTCAAAATTATGTTCATCAGTTGGAAATTTTTCAACCTTCGTGGGGGGTGTCAGGTTGGAAATTTCCAACACTTGGAAAGATTGAGGCCAGTCTAATGCTATAGGTTTTTGCGGTCTTCTCCCACCGTGCCCAACTATATATGATCGGATTTTCAGGTTCAGATCTCGATTTTTTCTTCTACTGGCAGAACCATGCATGGTCCGCCCAGTGCATGATCACAAGTCTACTGACCCATTCAGAATATAGGCTATCATCCAGGCATGTGAAGGAACAGCCAAGCGGGGTGCAAATTGAATTACGCAAATTTATTACCCCCCCCCCCCCCAACGGAGACCCTCTAGCTATTCGTCCCTGCCAGCCATGTTTATTTTACCACGTGGTTTTAAATAGGCATACTGACGCAATATTGCATGTGTTATACCGCGTTGACCTCAACTTGCTATTAAATTGTTAAAAAGGTACAACGTTTTCGTATAAAAATAAACTGGACATGAGTTCTTTCAGACAAGTTCAGAGCAATGTCCGAGCTAAAATATGTGTCAAATACCTACGAAATAGCGATATAAAATCAATAATTTCCACCCCTCAGAATATTAACATTAATTTCGTCGCTTGGAAGTCAAAAGCCACATTTTCTCACTACATTTTACGTTTTAGAATTGATATATAACTTGATATTTTAGCCGTTTTGACCAAAACCCTCATGAACGCTTTATGCCATTTTAAGAAATTATTTAGATTCGTCTTGATTTAAATGCGACGTTTGTTTCAACAGACGAATTATGAATTAAACTCGAGTTTAATTCGAATTGAATTCGAGTCGTCGGTAGTGCGACGTTTGTTCCAAGGGTTAGTGACAGTTGACTCCATTTCTTTGTGAATTATTCGCGCGGGGTACCTGTTCCAGTCCCAGTCAGCAATATATTCCCATCTGCTGCAGGGTAGACCAGAAAAACATAGTCAGAAATGGTAACGCCACCAAGATCATATTATTAGCCATAAATATAAATTATAATTTAAAATATATTGGTTACATGAATGCACCGCCTCAGAATTCCGTTAAAACAACTAATCCTTCAAATTATTACAAAAAAACTATGGCTTATTACTGCAGGTTTTTCATTCACCAAACCAGAAAGCTTCTAAATGCGGATAAAAAATTGTGTTCCCGCCATAAAATCTTCAAGTGTGCATGGCCCAGCCATTGTTCATACCTAAACATCGAACGCAATTAACGCGGTAATAATAGTTACATACTGTAACTATAAGACATCCATCGAATACACACCCCACGAAAACCCGAAATGTGTTGCGCTGCGAGATATCCCATCGCTATAGCTCAATTAAATTGACACGGCCATATTAGCCTTTCCACAATATCCTAAAACAATAAAGCTTCTCAAATCATCGGCATAGTCAATAGAACTTTCACGAACTTGGACATTACAACTACAGCTTTTACAGGTTTCGGGGTCGCAGTACAACTTTAACGCGTCCCAAAATAACCGGAAAAAACAATTATCTATTATAAAATCCCCATAGGTCCACAGATTTCAAAAATTTACCCAAAAGTTTACACCGGTAACATCCTCGTCGGGTGAGCTTGTCACTCACGTGTTTGTGTCCTGTCTCGCGGGGTGGGAGTCCTCGTGACTTCCTCACGTCATCAGCTGGTTTAATCTCGTTCATGTCAAACCAATCAATGGGTCCCTTAATATGCATGGACATGCTATTATATAATTTTTTTCTCACAAAAAGAGATAGAAAAAAACACCAGTTGCGTATATAATGTGTATTGTGAAATAGAGTTATCGCTCATGTCCCATGTAAAATCACCATGCATGGTCACGGTTTTCCTGGCTCAACTCGGGTAAAACGGGGTTTAGTCAGATAAACAATGATACACTCTGGTAAAAGTCACGCAAAAAGGATCACACACAAAAAAACTATCTCTGACTGGAAGCGACCATGGTTGTAGTGCCACGTTTTGAAGTAACTGATGACTTTTGAAGTAAAGCGTTTTTTTTAAAGAGCGTTTTTTTCTCTCTCGTATAATGGATGTATTCAGAAATGATAAAGATAAGACAAATATTTAAAGAACGTTTTTTAAAGAGCGTTTTCCAAAGAGAAGTCATTTACTACAGCTAGTATATGTTCTGATATACAATTAAGGTATATATGTCCTGTTTCACAAGCAGTTTACGAAAGTAAAGTTGGGTAAGTGGCCTTTACAATGGTATGTCTTTTTTCGTGGCTTTTACGTGGCTTTAACAGAGTATACCATTGTAATCCCGACTTTACCATTCCTTGGAATTTATAAGGGTATATAATTTTTACATGGATTTTGCGTGGATTTACCATACTATATCCTTTCAAACCTGACTTTATCAGAGTATAGAGCCTGGTTTATACCGGGCTTTTACCAGAGTGTTTTATTGTAAACCTGACTATAACCACATGTTACCGGAGTAAAGCTTACAGGGCTTACATGGCTTTTACCAGAGTGTTTTATAAGGGTTGCGTGTGCTATTCACTAAATTTACAAATTTCTTCATTAAACTCAGAAACAGCTTCAATTATAATAATTTGGTTCCCCGGAAAACCAAATGCCAACATAGAAGTTTAGTTTTGGTTCCACCTAAGTTCCTAAGTTTGTCTATTCAGAGAAGCCACCGAATAATACGACC